>OX155955.1:17734753-18319720 GCA_944548615.1 Micropterix aruncella | reverse complement strand
TTTAAATAAATTAAATATATATATATATATATATATATATATATATATATATATATATATATATATATATATATATATTATATATATATATATATATATATATATATATATATATATATATATATATATATATATATATATATATATATATAATTCGTTTAAAGGATTGACACTTTGATGAAAAAATAAAAATAATAAAAGCCACTTACATAGCTGGAAGGTTTTTCCCGGACTGGATTGGGAAATGCTTATTTTAAATGAGATGTATGTCTGGATGAGCACTACTTTCGACACAAATATCCCATTAAACCTACATTGCACTGTCGAAAGTAGTGCTCATCCAGACATACATCTCATTTAAAATAAGCATTTCCCAATCCAGTCCGGGAAAAACCTTCCAGCTATGTAAGTGGCTTTTATTATTTTTATTTTTTCATCAAAGTGTCATCCTTTAAACGAATTCTTTAAAAAAGATTTTACACAAAACCAATCAAATATTAACTATATATATATATATATATATATATATATATATATATATATATATATATATATATATATATATATATATATATATATATATATATATATATATATATATATATATATATATATATATATATATATATATATATATATCTATATATATATATATATATATATATATATGTGTGTGTTGGAGTACGTAGATTATCTTAATATATATCGCTCAAGAATAAACATAGAATAAACAATAAGAATAAACGTAGGTCTTGGCTCTGAAGTGGCCATTCGATGTCGACTCTTTTACACGACTGCCCAACAAAAAGGAGTGTATTTGGTTCAGGGGTACATGTATGTATGTTTTCCGTTTCTTTATTCTACCATGACATCTAAACGCTTAAGCCCGATTTAGAAGTGCGTTGTATCGATAGCATCGTTATGTCATGTGTCATAGGGTACCTAAACTGTCCAAATATCAAATAAATAATAGTCCTAATGTCAATAAATAAGATAATTACATCATGTTCATTATCAAATGAAAAGTCGGATTGAGTAGATTGTGGAAGTCACGATTATCTCAGAATACTAGTTTTTTATCGCCGGCGCAAAACTAAAAAATACGGTTTTGAGAAAAACGCATTTAAAGTTTTCTTTAGAGAAAAGAAGTAAGTTTTTTACACTTATAGCAATCTGAGACTGTCAGCTATTCCAGCAGTAAATGATTCATGAATAGATTTCACTCGAAGCTAAAAAAACATGAAATACATGTTTTTTGGCCATATAAACCAGGCTCCCCCTTAATCGAGTCATGAGTAATCGATAAATAGAAATAAACGTATTAACAGCTTAAGTAATAAAATGTGCATATATCAATAGAAGTACATTAGGTAAAGTACTGCGTGGTCTCAGTCCTGCGACGAGGGTGGCCGTGACACAACAGGGAGGGAGTTTTAATGTGATGCCACTCAGATAGCCAAATTACATGTCCGCAGGCACAACGTTTCCGCTCTGATAGCGCGCTTAATCTAGACGTGTAATTTGATAGATGAGAAGTTGTTATCTACTGAATTGCATGGATATTATCGTTGAGAATTTAGGCGGCATAATTTTAGGAATACATAACTAGTGTCCGCTAATTATGTGTACCGACTTCGTTTTCTAGATTATTAAATTGGTATTATTATTCAGAAATCGGTAGTAATTGATACTGACAATTCGAACTGGCATATGCAGGCAATTTATTCGACTAGCAGACTACTGACGGAAGTTGTTACCTAACTGTTCAATGTAGCAAATGGTTCTAGCTAGATAATAGTTCTCGTGCTGTTAGGCTGCTCAGACCTAGCTCGTTCTATGGGGGTTGGATCCACTCACGATTTATTTTTATTTATTTATTTATTTATTCAGTTCCTATCCAGTAGCCTTATCGAATGGGGGGTCGACCCCAGGTAAGGACTCTGTTTACTCTGACTCGACAAGGTGAAGCAGTTTCCCTGAGAAACGACCTTCGGGCGATACTGGGCGATTTGCACACCGTGCGGCCCCAGCCAATCGACTATGCTCTCTGGATAATAACTAGAGGAGTTTTATTGTTAGCAGCGTGAATGGATGCTGACCTGTTGGCAGCCGCTGTTAAAAGGACGATTGACCACCCGATCCCGATTTCAGAGATAAGCAAAGCACGCCATGGTCCGCGATAAAATCAAACCGAATTACAGCTGATCTAACAACAGGTAGAGGACGGAGAAATCCGACCATAAACTGGTAGTAATTGTCATTCGCTGGGTTGATTTCTTAGTGTTTCGCGGTAAGGCATTGGCAGAGGCTAACGCCTTACCGTAACACGCCAGTAAGAGTACGGGCGTGTTGGCGTAGCTAGATGGTGAACTGTGTCATCCCTAAGTCTTCTACGTTCACTCCAGGTCGTAAGAACGATTACATATCGTTATATTTTCCTAGGGTGACGGGTATGCCCGTTGTATATGACACCTCGAAAGTGTTGCAAGTTAGCTAGTATAGAATGCTACTGATGTCACAAGATAAATAAGATGGAATCAGCTCATATGTGACATGGTTTGAGAACTACTTTGACCTTTCCCTTTCGCCTACGAGAGATTGCGGGGGCAACGAGGATTTTACATTAACCAATAACAAGAGGCGGCGTCATAATCTCGTTGATGACCCACCATAATCTCAACAAGTCTCACTGAGAACGATAATATGCATAACATTGTAATACAATATCTCAGAAAACGCGATAATAAAGAGAACTTCATTGCATTGTTGCGTTTGCAATTCGATATTCTGCTGGTACCCAATACCAAAGAATAAGTAATACTCGTAATACTAGCGTATTTACAAAGACATCCCCTCCTCTCCGAAAAATAAGCGATTTCCAGTGTTTTTTACGCCTCCGGAACTTTTCTGTTCTTTCGGCCCTTTTCCTATCTTAACCCCTTTTCTTGCTCCTCTTAGCGACATCGGGCTTAAAAATTAATGTTATGTAGGATAGGAGGAAAAAGTGAGAAGAAGATAAACGAGAAAAAATCTAAGTTTAATGAGTGAAGTATGTGCTATATTGATTTTACTATCGGTGCCCATGAAAACCATCCTAAATTCGAATAATTTTCAAATGAATTTTAAAAAGTGCCAGCGTCAATTAATTACAAATTGGCCCCGATTGCATAACCCTCACAGACTTATTAAAGACCATATAGCCCTCTATACTTCAAGGCTGTGCCGAAAGGCATTGCCAATTAGCAACATTCCACTACGCGATTTAGTGATAGGAAACGGCAGTAAGCATCCCCATTCCATTTACTCCACAGTATGATGCCGTACTGAATCCGTCGACATCTTGAACGGAGTGTAGAAATATCGCATAAGAACCGCATGCAGAACGTATGCCGCCGAGATGAGTTGTTTGCGGTACAACAGACGGCTCCCAACAGACTGCTAACCTACAGCGAACAAAACAGTGCCCCTGGAACCTTATAGCACAAATCATCACCAAAGCTTAAGATGTATTATTAGCGCCCGCCCCCCCCCCCTTTCTCACTCTATTCCAAGTTGAAAAAATAAACGATTTTGACATAGATATCAACCGGTGGTTATCCTTCGCATAACGGTTCTCAAGTCTGGACCAGCTCTCGGTCTGGTATACTGTGTTCCGGGTTACAATATACCGAGAGAGCGCAAGCGATAGCTAATTGCGGGGATCGGGTGCGAGGGAAGTTAGCAGAGGGGTACCTCTCGACGAACGCCTTTGGTTAGCGTTGCGCGCGTGCGACGGTCGGCGAATTTCTCAAAACTTTTGAACATCTGTATTGGCGGATTGTAGCAATTTTGCTCTAAGAGATGCTACTGTCTGTTATACTGTGTTCCGAGTGAAAAGTTTAAATTCCATCGTAAAAAAATTGTAAATTCAGTGCTGGTCGAGAGACCAATTTTATGATTAAAACAAACAGCGTGAACAAGGTACAAATGTTGGTGTCTTTGTAAAATAATAAATACAACTTCACCATAATTAAATTTAATAAAGTAACTTCTTTAACAGTAATTTGTAAATATATACGTCATTCTGCCTTAGGCTATTGCTAATCTTAACGTTTTTAATTTAGGACCTAAATATTCGTTTTTTTTAAAAAGCCTATTTTGTTCGATTATTTGTATATTTTTATTTTCACCAAAAAGTATGGTAAAAAGTTAGTGAATTAGTGAATCGCCGACGAAGCAACGCGAAGCCCGATCTTCGGAAGCAGCTTGGATCTCGAGTCGCTCAATAAACCAGATTCGTCCCAAAGCGTCACAAAATGTTATTAAAAGCTCTTCAAACTTTATATCTGAATTTGCGTAGTCTATAACCAATCATCTACAACCCCAAAGGTTTCCACACCAGGATGACAACTTCCGGGATTTACTCCCGAGAAATAATCGTCTACTAGGGATTTGCAGCTTCTGAATCATAAGAGAAGTATATTATAATATCCACAGGATCTACTTATCTATAGTATTTAGTCGTCCGAAACGTAGACCGGCCTTACACCCCTGCAGAAGCTAAATATACCGACAAGCAGGCTGAATTCGTTAATATAAAATCATCCGCCGGTCCACGAAAGGTCGAACAGGACCGCCATATTTGAAAGCCGATGCGGTGGACAACCGTAGACTGTGCTGCTCAAATCGGTGCATAACCTATGTACCGGAGATAATAAGGCATAATCATAACGCCCAATTCCAAAATATAAAGGTGGCGGCCATTCAGACTAACGGAGCTGAGTATAGGTCTCCTGATCTCCTAAAGCCGCTACAATATTTGAGGAGATACTAGGTAGCGAACGGTTTCGTGCAGCTTGGGCCATAAGACCCATTATGTTTTAGGATCGGTCCAACTCACGATTCAACTCCTATTCAGAAGCCTACTCGTGTGGAATGCTACCCCGGGTAAGACTCTCGCGTCTCTGGCCTCACGGCTGGTGGATCGGCTTCTCCTGGGGGTTGCCCTCCCGGCGCTACTGAACGGTTTGCGCACCGTTCGGCGACGCCAATCGGTTGTGCACTCAGACTAATTGCTATAGGAATCTGGATTCTATGGAAATATACTGTCTCCTAAGCAGCGGGGGTGGATGTTGACCTGTTGTCATGCCATTCTTGATACAACCTATCAGCCACCTGATCGCGAGTGGTATGACGGGCAAAAGACGCCCAGGTCCGCTATAAATTCTTATTGAATTACCGCTGAAATAAAACAGGTAGAGGCCTCGTAAGCGACTTCGGTCCCGTAACCAATCGGGAGGAAGGAGGTATCCTTCCAAAACTGTTAGACAGGGCGCGAGGCTGACCGCTGGTTATCTTTCCCGGTGCCTCACTGTAGGGCGTTAACCTCTGTCGGGCATATTGGACTAGCTAGACAGTAGATTTGTATTGTCTCTAAGTCATCTACGTTCACCTCACGGGAGATCGATCGCTATCGTTAAAGCTTCCTTAGGTGACGGGTTCGCCCTTTGTGAATGACAGCTCTGACGAAATACTATAAGGTTTTGTAGTTTTGTTGTTGTGACAAATCAATTTGAAAACTAGGTTATGATGTAAACTAATATTAATTCGCATTAATGATTTGATTTACTGATGGACTTATTTTGTAACATAGTTTCGGTATTTTAATTAGTGTATTACAAAAGCTACCATGAATCCGCGATGGGAAGAATATAATTTAGTATCCTCAACCAAATTTGGATTTAGTCCATCGGGTTATTTGTCTATATTCAACCCCTCGCCTAATGTTCATGGTCATCTACCTCATGCCAAGTATGACAAACTCCTGAAATAAATGATTGGATGGGTGTTGGTATGGCTTCTTGTTGATTACTCTTAGTAAACAAAGCATTCACCGATGGATGAAGATGTGGCTTCACCCTACCACTCAAACCGATCTGCCCATAAGCCATTTGGTAGCGAATGGTTTCGTGTAGCTTGGGCCATAAGATCCATTTTGTTCTCCGATCGGCTCAACTCACGATTCAGCTCCTATTCAGAAGCCTCCTCGTGTGGAAGGCTACCCCGCGTAAGACCCACGCGTCTCAGGCCTCACTGCTGGTGGGCCGGTTTCTCCTGGCGGGATTGCATCCAGGCGCTACTGGACGGTTTGCGCACTATTCGACGATGCCAATCAGATGTGCACTCTGACTAACTGCTGAAGGAGTCTGGAGACTATGGGAATATACTGGCTTCTAAGCAGCGGAGGTGGATTTTGACCTGTCGTCAACCACTGTTGAAATGACTATTAGGCTGATCCTGAATAAGGAGCCGGGCAAAAGATGCCTTTTGATCCGCGATAGATTCAAACTGAATCACCGTTGAATTACCGCAGGTAGAGTTCACGTAAGCGACTTCGGTCCCGCAATCAGTCGTTATGAGTTAATTCCAGACTAAAAATTTTGGGTAAGTATATTAGCAATGGTTTTAAGATATCTTTTAATTGATAATACTGTAATTTTTTTTATGTAACGTAATAAAATATCAATTCGTTCTTACTAATCGAGTAAGCCGCAATCTGCTACCATTGTTTTATAATTAATCGGTTCGCCGCGATTGAGATGAAAGGCTGAGGCTTCCTCGGCAATAGGCTGAGCTTCCTTTTCCGCTCAAAAGTACGCCTCCTCTGTTTAGTGAGGGGAAACTAATTACGCGCTAACAAAGAGAATTCATTTCGATTGATCATCACGGCGAAATGTTAATATTCATTCGTTTATTAAATTCTAATTGAACGCCCTTCTCCCAGTGTTTCGTGGGTCACAAATCTTAAATTTTTAAAGCGCAAATATTAGAACGAATTATTCATCCGTTTAAAGTAAGATGGGGGGGCGGGGGTGGCGGTCAGGAGACAATGGACCCAAATGCGTTTTTTTGTGATACCGTTCATATGAGCAAGACAGGCCAATACGTAAGAGCGGAATATGAAACGAATGATGATCACTTTTCCAGCATAAATCTACCAATCGAACATGAAGGGACATAATGTTACACCGGATTAAATGTTTTAAAACTAATTTAGATGGTTTTATATACGGCAGGTAGTGTTTATGAGGGAAAAGATCGTCGTCATATCCGGGTTATGCAACTCAATTGAAGAGAGCATTGCTTTCTATAACTTTACTTATCATAACTTTCTATAACTACAATGATGTAATAATCATTACTCGTTGGTATTGAAAACGGATTAGGCATTTTCAAATTCCCTTATGTTTTATTATTCTATTACTTATCAGATTATCGAAAAATATATTTTTAATTAGTTCTCTCCAAGGGTTCTGACTGGTGCTGGTATTGTGTTATAGAACCACAGGCTTTAATTAAAGAAATTTACGTATTCTGCTAAGTCGGTGCCTACTATTAGATCAAATTTATTCCTGTTGTTATGGCTATAATCACTCACCAGAGCATAATGTTTTGGTATATATATATATAGGAAGAGAATAATATATGTATAGGAAGAGATTCTCGATTTAATAGAGATATATATAATAAATATTTTACTTTTATGTTACGGATTACTATTTTTTAAATAATGGCCTTATCCTACATCGATTTTCCCCACATGCCGAAAACGAGGCCAAACACATGAAGATATGTAAATTGGACTAAAGAGGACCTACAAAAGACCACAACAGGCCTACATAATGGATGGTCTATGAGAACAACTCCAAATACCTTTCAGTATACACTATAATAAAGGCACCCCTGCTGCCCTTGACCAAAGTGAAATATTAAACCATGAAAACAATGTGTTATTTGTGTTAATCCATTCATAACCCAATAGTAATCAGTGACTGGTTTTACACACTATAGTGACCGTCATATTCAAGGTTTTATTTATATAAAAATATAACTAATAGTAAATGTTGGACAGCTAATAGTCCCATGGCGTGACAGAGGGCATCTCCCTCGCATGCCCTCCGCGCGAATGCCGGAAAATACGTATATCGACATCATGAATGTTTGGATCAAAAACGAATCAACAATAATTGAACGATCTCACAGGGATTAACGCGTTGATATCGATGACTGATCCCATCCGAGCATTAGCTGTACTACCGGCTATAGAGATGACAACCAGGTGATACTGACGAAGCGGCACTCGCTGCTTGCACCTATTCGTACGTATGGAAATTTGACCGCATAATCTTGAGCATTTAGAATTCAGAATAATTCTGAGCGTTTGGAAATCAGAAGTCTTACTACGCTGTTTATTTAAGCGGTCATTTATAAACCGTTTATTACTATGATAAAACAATTCATTGTCCGTTATTAAATTTATTTATTCACTTCAATATATCACTTCAATTAGCCTGTTTCAACTCGTGCTTTACCCTACACATATTTCGAAGGGAGTATCGCACGGCAGACCGTAAAAAAAGTCTGCATTGGCAGTTCGAAAATTTGATTACGTCCACCAACTGCAAATTTCCAATTTCGTATTTCAAATTCTATCCGTCCACGCTCTGCGCTATCGGGCCAAAATAAAATTAGTCCGTCGACTGAGTCGCTGCTGACAAAAAATCTAAGTAAATGCGCACGTCGTGTTAGATCGAAAAATGTTTTTTTTTATACTTTCCCGGCCTTTGCGACCGTCCAGGAGGGAAAGTATTGTGAACCCGCAGAAAAAATCAACATGGACGGAAATATGTCCACCCTAGAACGGGCTAGTCCCAGTTGGGTGACAGAAACAAATAAGCAAAAGGTTAAGGTTTTGCCATTCGGCTCCTGTTATTTTTATAAGCTAATTAATGTTTCATAGTAATTAATTCTTAAATAAATAATAAATATATATTTTGAGCCCCCCTGAGACGATTAGGACCATTTCCAGACTGAAGTATGTGTGTGTCTTTTGTGAATGTGTGTATGGATAGCACCCACACGCTTCATCCGATTGAGCTGAAATTTGGTATGGAGGTATCATTTAGTCATAGCAATACAATAAAATACAATTTACTTCTGCTCCAGCAGGTAGGCAAGAGTTGAAAAGATTGTGGTTGAAATCGGTCCACCAGGGGGCGCACTAATCATAAATCATCCTTAAAATATTGGACTTACGGACTTGAAGTTTGGTACACAGATACACGTTGTGAAATTTCGGTTTGAATATCTCATATACAAGCTGCATTAATAATATTTAAATTCTGCTATACAAATGTATACAATTTAGTTCTGCTCCAGTAGGTAGGCAAGAGTTGAATAGAACAATATTTTCAAGTTTTCTAGAATCCTAAAAATATTACCTCCAACTTTGTGGTAAATCATTTCTTAATATTACTAGTGGTTTATGAGTATAATAATGAAAATGTTTAAATGATTGATAGAAAATGAAAAATGAAAATATCAAAACTGAATATCGTCATTATTATTATATAGCCGATAACTAGAACAGCGATGCATTTTTTTAACGACTTCAAAAAAAGGAGGAGGTTATCAATTCGGTTGCATCATTTTTTTAAAAATGTTTCTTATCCCAGAACTTCCAGGAAAAGTCTTTTTTTATCTGAAAGGATGTACCTACTTACAGATTGGTCCCATTTTTATCAAAATCCTGTTCTGATGATGGGATCCGTGAGAAATTGAAGGAACTCCTAAAATATTATCATATGAAGTTGAAAATTTATATGTTAGTTCAATTCCGATGACAATACATTTTTTTATGGTAAGCATGACCTGATTCTACACCCTGGGTTGGCTCCCGACGAGGGTATTCCTCAACGGTCAACAGCGCAGGCGCGAAATTTTGTATACTCATTCAGTTATGATGTTGTATACTCATGCAGCCTGTTCTAAGTTTCACCATGACATGGCTGCTGCACCCAGGGTTGGCTACCGACGAGGGATCTCCTTAATGGTCAATAGCACAGACACAAAATTTTGTATATTATATATTCAATTACGACAGGTCGTTCTAAGTTTTACCAAGACAGGACTGCGGCGCCCAGGGTTGGCTTCCAACGATGGAACTCCTTAACGGTCAACAGTACAGACACAACATTTTGTATACGCATTCAATTATGGTAGCCCGTTCTAAATATCACCATGATATGGCTGCTGCACTTATATAAAAAAAATAGGAGTCGGTTTTTTTTTTTGTTAAAATGTTCTCTATTATGAAGAACAAAGCGAAATTTCGTATGTATATAATACCTTGTATCAACTAGATTTTTAAGTCGATTTTATAAAAACAGCAATATATATTTTTTTTTAATAAATTTGACACTAATTCCAAGAAAATCATCAGATATGCCTCAAAATCTCTGAAACATTCACTATTACCTATCTTTCGTCGCGTATCACACCGACTCTATCTATGTAAACGCCTTAATATATGTATGAGATAATGCTACGATCTGAAATAGAAGAAAAAGACCCATCGCAGGAGGGAATTCTTTTGGAATTTGAACCAATTTCACTTAAACTAAATATTTTATAAATTGTATTTTTAAGCTATTGCATAGCTTTTATCGCGGGCCTAGGGCCAGCGCGGCGACCGAATTAAGAAATTTCTTAACGAATATTAATGATTTTAAACTGATAATTACGTCTAAACGAGTACTGCCTACGATTCGAAAAAAATATATGGTAAACAACAACATTTTCCTAATATTCTTAGCTTTGTATATTTTAGATTTTGTTTATATTACATAGTGTAATTAATTTGTGAAATTAGGTCTAACCGAACACAAAAACGACTACTACGCAAATACTATCTGGCGTATTATTATGAAACCTGCACCATTTTAGAGATAATTTAATTATCTATCTTTCTATCTACGATTTTTTCGTACAGTAGTTTTTTTGAATAACATCCGTTTTTTTTGTTTTATTGAATAAAAAATTAGTGCGCGGCGCTCTATCGGAGGACGTTTAAATTATTCCGAATCATTTGCTTCCGCAGCCGCAAATGATTCGGAATAATTTCAACGTTTTCCGATAGAGCGCAGTTATCTGATATCAGAAAAAATAAAATAAATAAATTATTATAATTGCATAAGTTGTTGAAAAATGCTATGCAATAGCTTTACCGCGGCAGTCCCCGAGTGCCACACGTATTTTTTTTCTTCATATTTTTGTACTGCTAGTGGTGAGTATTTATTCTTGCCCGGATTTTTATAAGTGCTCCTGACTGGGGTGGCACAATTCATTCATTAATTCATTTAAGCATATTCTCGAAGATTCTTCCTTGACACCAAAGTTTTAAAAAAACGCCCGCCGCCGTCTCGCCTCTGGCGCGGTCGTAGGTAGCTAGCTACAGTAGTATAAAAGCCAAATGGCAGATAGCGCGGCGTCCACCCGGTATAGCGCACGGTATAATTGCCTTCAACATCATTTTCCAGATTCAACGGCGTCTTCGTTTAATTACTCGGAATTGTACTTGTATTAATTTCATAATCTACCCGCGCCAACGGCGGCCGCTCGCGCCATCGCAGCCACAGCCCCTCTCGTTTTTGATCGGGTGAATTATTTCTGAGACCGGATTAGGATTATCTACCAGCTAAGAATTGTAATAACAATAATGAAAATCGGCCTTTCATGATCCTATTTTATTAAGCTTGTTTATCGAGAGTGATGGGATCGTAAATATTGGGCCTTATTCCCGAGGTAGTTTGATGTATAATACATTACATTGACATCATACTAGCGTAGTCAGTGTAAATACTAAGCTGTTTTAAAAATATCCAACCATTGGCCATAAAAAACCCATTTATTTACATAAAATAAATGTACTGTAACCACCGTAATAAATGTATAGTCCCCTTGTAGTCCTCTTGATAATGCGCACGCTGCCCAGCTAGCATTGTCAGAGATTAAGATATTTTCCATCAACGGCAATTTTCCACTTCGATATTAGCCAAAAATCACATTGATCCGCATCTAAGCAGTGGAGAGCCTGATGAACCACTGGAATGATGGAAATGCACGATCCTGTATAACAAAGTCTACCCTTGATCAATGATATTGTCATTTTGGCTTGTTAAGGGTCTATCGGGACATAGTTCGCTGTCTACAGATGTGCGGCCAGGTAATAGTTAGTAGTAATCATAACCTGGAGAGTGCTCTCTTAGAAAAGGATAATGATTTAATATATTGTAATAAGGCAATAAGGCACGAACACAATAATAAAATCGCATGAAAAGCCATGGAGAGAGTTATGCTCTGAATTATCTGAAGAATATGATTCAATGCTCAATGTTTTACAACAAAATGAAGGCCTTGAATAAGATATTTTCACTATTGCGTGGGACGCGTGTGAGAGAGTGTGTCTTCTTTCTTGCAAATTCAACGGTCCAGATGTCATAATGCGTTGCGCACGTTGCGTACGTGGGACTAGTGTATCCGTATCTTAATAACCCTTTGACTATTTGAGATTTCGATTCCCTGATGATAACGGATCGATAATATGCTAATCAAGTCACAGTAGTGTTGATAAGTAGTGTTGACTTCAAGCATACATTTTATATTACATTAAGAAGTACTAAGTTACTCTCTAAAGTCGTACAATATGTTGAGTAAAAAGTTTACTTTTCACTTATTTTTTTAATCGTGTAATAAAACAAAGAAAATTGGGGAATGTGGATTACATGGTCCGCCATTGTATTGTTATTTACGTGTCTCATCCACTAGTATCTATCTATACGAAGAAAACTTTTGAACATCACAGATTCCTTATACTGAACCTTCTCGCTTTAAAATTTCCACAAACCGCACCGGATGTAGGAAACCGCCAAAACTCCGCAGTAAACAAACTACAAGTAAGTGAACAAATTTACTGGAAGTAAATTAGTTGGCAGCGGCACGAAAACTTCTTACGTTTCAGTTTAATTTCAGACGTACAACCTTTAAAATGAAACGTATTATTTTGATAACAGTGTCAATGAACCCTATATGCATTAATCTATATATATAAATATGAATGTTGGTATATCTATCTATCTAGATTCCGAAACCGTTTAACCGGTCACCATGAAAGTTGGCACATATATGTATTTTTTCATGGGGAACGGTTTCATCCGCTTTGATGTAACTTACCACTAGATGGCCCTGCAGCACATCACCTTCTTAACCGCTTAACCGATCGCCAAAAAAATTGGTAAACATAGACATTTGAGTCCGCATAATATTTTCGCATAACTTTATTGTAACTCGCCACGATATGGCACTGCAGCACATGAACCTTTTCACCGCTCAACCGATCGCCATGAAAATTGGTATACATATACATTTTAGTGAGCATAATATTTTCACGCTATTAATGTGGTATTTCGATTATCATTTTACATTTTTTTGAGTTCACATTTGTGTACAGTACATGAATTTATTGTATCTACTTTAAACTCTTTTTTCTCGAAACTACTTTTTTCGAACTAGTTGACATGATATCTCAAGTTCTAATTAAACGATTTATTTGAAATTTGGTGAAAATCATCTTTGCTTATCCCTCTGTATCCGAGACCACGGATTTCAAAAAAAAATACCATTTTTAAAATAATGAAAAAATAAAATACATTGGCAAAAAGCATTATTTTTTAAACGTCGCCATTTTGCGGAAAAAAACGAATATCGTTCTTTTTGAGGTCCGGGCCATAGCGACGTCCTTACCAATCAAGATGTTTTTTAATTTTCTTTGTTTCATAACACTACAAGGGTTGGAAACATGTCAACCAGAACGCACTTTTTTTTTTGCCCCCACTTCACTAGCCATTAACTCTTTGAATTTTTAGTTTTTGTTGCTGATTTTTTTTTGTATTATTGAAACGTCAATGAAGATATTTTAAAAAAATGTATTGAAAAATGTTTTTTTTAACCTTCACGGAAAAACGCCTAAAATTTAGGCCTTTATACCAGAATACCCCCTTAAGCGTTCACGGTATTTGAAATACGTTAGCTGTAAGATATTTGAAATTTGACGCTCACGGTATTTGAAATACGTTAGCTGTAAGATACATTAAGGTTAGCTGTAAGATATTGCTTTTAGGCAATAAGCTCGCCTTTTTGTTAAAGCAAATAAAGCGTTTAATTATTATTATTATTATTATTATAAATACCTCATAAAGGGTTTTGAGACGTTTTTTATAAAAAGCTTGTACACTGCGGATTCCAGATCGAAGATGTACCTACCTAATGACGGACTAGGATATCAAAATGAAAAAAAAAGTATCTATGCATGTTACTAGGATATTATCAAATCGTTTATGTATCTTTGTAGTGTGTATCTTTGTAGTGTGTACTCTATAACAATAGCTGATATCAAAGCTCAATCAATTAACAATAAAATTCAGCAATTTAAATAGGAAATGAAAAAAATATGTATTTATATTTTCCGCTTCTTCCATATTAAGATTTCGTTTTTGCAATGTAAAATTAGGAAGGTAAGCAATTTCCTAAGAGAACAAGCTCTTATACATGCCGTCATAAGAGGGGGCTTAGCTCGCAAACATTTGCAAACTTTGCTTACTTAGTCTCGGAGTCGCTTTGAAGCCAGAAAAAATCTGAAAGGTTTTTTCTTACGCGATCATTTTTAAAGCATTTTGCCATATTCAGCGGCTTAGCGAAATTCGCCGGAAAAGGGAATCGTTGATAAGGTAGTTTTCCGTGTGAGATATTTGAGATGTTTATTTTTAAATGGAAGGATTTTGATTTTCAATTGCCAACCTTCAGCTTTCTTGGGGATATTCTTAAAGTTGGTCGGTTAATCTGGTACGCTAGCGATGAACATCACGCAATCAGATGGTCTTTGTTCCTAATGAGAGGCTGGGTAGGTACCTAATATTATGAGAGGAAGGAGCGCGAATAAAGGGAAACGAGAAGTTGGGAGCTATCACCGCCGCGACATCACCGTTTTCTTAATAAACTTCGTCTATCTTAATACCACAACGGATGCCCCATTATTCCGCATGGGGTACGGCGTCTCGAAATGTGCAACGTGTCATTTGTTAAAAATAAGTTCATAATCGAGCATATTCGGATAATAGGCCAAACTGCCACAGTAGTTTGGCCTGGTTAGTTTCCCCTGGGAATCAACCTTCTGGCGCTCCTGGACGGTCTGCGCACCGTGCGGCGTAAGCTAATCGACTGTGCACTCTGACTAACAGTCGACTGCTCTTGAAACGACCATCGGCTACCCGATCCTGGGTGAACAGCCGGGCAAGGGATGCTGTGGTCCGCGATAGATTCGGTAAACACCGTTTCACCGCTTCGTAAGGGAGAGGACCGCGCAAGCGACCTCGAACTCGTAACCAATCGAGAGACTGGAGTAATCTGGTCACAATTGGAAGTAAGGGCGTGAGTCTAGGTCCGCCGGGTAACACTCTTACGGGCTTGTGACGTAGCTAGATGGTGGTCTGTATTGTCCTCAAGTCTTTTGCGCTCACTCCAGGGAGATAGAACGACTAATCGTTAAAACTTCCTGAGGTGACGGGCTCGCCCGCTGTAGTCGACAACCCAAGTTGCCACAGTATATATAAGTGCTAAGTGCCAAATATACATGAATGCAGCGGCATTGGGATTGATTCAACATTTTTGTTTGTTTTTTATTTATTAATTGAAAAAATATATAGGAATTATTTTTACACTATGATTTTGCATCACTCCTAACTAGGCAGTGCCTGTTCCATTTAATTTTTGTATGATATTTTAAATTAAAAGACACTTTAATGAAGAAGATGTTGAGAAATTGTTATAGTAAATTTGCAAATAAAAATATAAAAAATTAAATAAAATCTAAGCGAATGTTCGCAGGCGAACAGGATGACGCAGCAAGGTTACAGGGGCGCAGGCTTTACCATCGTTGTACAAAAGTATGCCATTTTTAACACGCTTTTATTAGGTCGACTTGTATGTAACTATGTAATAGAATCTAAGGTAACTAATTTAACCATCTTCCAAGGATCGTAGCGTCATGAAAATTGGCAGCTGTATGTAGTTTTGATGACAATACAATAACATGGTACTGTCGAACTGATCTGATGATGGAGTCGGAAGATATGAACTGGAACTTCATGATGGAACATCGTATCATAGCTGTGTTTGACTTGTTATAAAAGTCTTGGAATGAACTTTGACCACGATTAGGTTTCAAGGTCTGATGATGAAGCCGGAAGATAGGCACTGGCATTCCATGGTGGTATCCTATCATAGCCTTGTGTATGTGAATATCGTATCATAGCCCAAAAGCGTGTTTTTAGTGTTTTTTTAAAAACTATTAATTTATTTCTACTACTTATTAAGCTTGGATTGACGTATGCCGTTTAGCTATAGTACTTAGCTTGGGGTTATTTCGAGTTTGAAACTTTACGATATTACGTACGAATATTTAGGTAACCTAGGCAAATAATTCACTTTAATTAAAAATAAAAAAAAAGGTAAAATTTGGCAAAACGCGCTGCTATATTAACTGAAATTTAATACTGGCAACCGCGTCTAATTTTGCCCAGCACGAAGTGAGGGAATAGATTTACGACTGAAGTTTCGCGGAAACTTTGCAGCTGTAATTCACTTCCAAGAAATTGTTTACCAGCAACGATAGGTAACCGGTATTGACTAATGTCCAATTACAACGGATTTTTCAATTAATTTATGAAATCCCTAGGAAATTTTGTGGTAGCCGTGCATCTGATGTAGTCGAGGAGGTAGTAGGTAGTCGTAAGTCTTTGAGCCATTTTCACGTCTTTAGTATTCTAGTCATGCCCGCTTTTGGCGGCTTTTATTACAAGATTTTATTTAGCTAGCAATTTTTGTCAGTATGTTTGTTTAAGTCAAATCTCCCTGAACAAACACATGTTCAACCTCAAGCTCAGAGACACAACAATGTGCAGGTTCTGCCAAGGAGCAGAGAAAACTCCCCAGCACCTCATGTGCGAGTGTGGCCCGCTGATGCGTAAAAGATACACCAACTTGGGTGGTCATTACCTCCAACCTGAGGAGGTAAAACAATCTGGCGCCAAAAGCCTGCTGCGGTTCTTAAATGACACGAGGCTTAGCGCAGAACTATAGTAGGTGGCGAACACAATAGATCAGCAATGGTCGCAGTGTTACAAGGCTCATAAAGACATCAGAAAAGCCCCACTCGACAAATAAATAAAAAAAAAATAAATAGGTCAAATCTTGCGAGCAGAATTATAACCACTTTCTCTTATCATATGAAGTTGAAATTTTACATGTTGGTTCAGTTCCGATGACAGTGCATTTTATATGGTGAGCATAACCTGATTCAGCACCCAGGATTCTCCCGTCTCCCGACGAGGGGACTCCTCAACTGTCAACAGCCCCCACACGAAAGTTTGTATACGCATTCAATGATGATAGCTCATTGTAAGTTTCAACATGACATGGCTGCTGAGCCCAGGATTGGCTCCCGACGAGGTGACTCCTTAACGGTCAATAGCGCAGTCACGAAATTTTGTATATTCTTTTAATTATAAAAGCCCGTTCTAAGTTTCACCATGACATGGCCGCTGTGCCCAGGGTCGACTACCGACGAGGGGACAGCACAGACAGCAAATGTTGTATACGCATTTAATTTTGATAGCCCGTTGCAAAGGGGCTGCTACACCCAGGGTTGGGTTAATAAAAGCTTGTTTTTAAAAATGTGTTTATACCTACTATTAATTTATTTGTTTGTTTCTACTTTTCATTGGGAAATTTCAGGATGGTCGGGTTTATTATCATACGACAATCTCTTCCAACCAACCCTACTATGAAGTGTTTAAATGTATGTGTACGTATAATATGTGTGTAAGTGTGTGTCTTGTTATTGCATTCGATCAACGATTTGAAATGCAATTCGGTTAATTGTATCCCAACGGAAAATGGTGACCCAGCCAGGAATAGAACCCGGAACCTTACAATGTAGGATCAGGCAACCTAACCTATCTCACCATCTATCATAATATCTACATGTTCTTCTAGCTTTTTCTTAAAGAATCTACCTAATTGTTTTACTTTCCCAGACCAAGTATTGTGAATACCATAAAAAAATCGGTTGTGTCACCACAAGACTTTCCTGTCAAGTAGCCATGAACCTAATTCATCTGAATATTATTTTCATAAATCCTACCACCCTCCAATTTTGGGTATCTGTCGTTGACCGTTGAGGTGTTCCCTCATCGGGAGCCAAACCAGGGTTTGTCAGCCAAGTCATAGTGAAACTTGGAAGATGCTATCATAATTGAATGCGTACACAAAATTTTGGGTCTCTGCTGTTGACCGTTGAGGAGTTACCTCGTCGGGAGCCAACCCTGAGTATACGGATTTCAACCACAATCTTTTCAGCTCATGCCATGACCAAATGATGCCTGTATGCCAAATTTCAGCTCAATCGGATGAAGCGTTGCGGTGCTTTCGTCGGAGAATACACACAGACACACAGAAGTGCGTCCACAATACTTTCCTTAAACAGGAAAGTAAAAATCGAAATGAAGACGGAAATATCCATGTTGATCCTGTGAGTCTGTGTGTGTGTATTCCTCCACGATAGCGCGTAAACATTTCATCCGATCGAGCTGATATTTGGTATGCAGGCATTATTCGGTCATGGCACGACTTCAAAAAATTGTAGTTGAAAGCGGTCCATCAGAGGGCGCACTAGTCATATTTCCATATAGAAATATTAGAGACTTGAAATTTTGTACACAGCCACCTTGTTGGACCGAAATCAAGTTTTGGTAATCGAAATCAAGTAAAAAAATTTGGTTGGAATACCTCGTATACAAGCGACGTATATAGTATTTAAACTCCGCCATATTTAAGAAAATACTACATATTTTTTTGTAAAAAATGCTATTTCAATATCACGGAAAATACTACAATTATACTATGAATTGGCGTCGGGGGTTCTTTACTTGCCAGGAAAGTTTGGGGTTTCTGATTTATTCTAACCACCTTATTGGGAAGCTAATGGGCCCTTGCAGAGTTGGCCATGAAGACCAATTTGTTCTGGGTGGGTCACACTCACGAGTCAACACCCATCCGGCGGCCTCCAAGCATAAAGTGGCCAACGCCTTAACCGCGAGATAGCCAGGAGTGTTACCCAGCGGGCTTACACTCACGCCCTTACTTCCAATTGCGACCAGATTACTCCATTCTCTCTATTGGTTATGAGTTCGAGGTCGCTTGCGCGGTCCTCTCCCTTACGAAGCGGTGAAACGGTGTATAGTGAATCTATCGCGGACCACGGCATCCTTTGCCTGGCTGTTCATCCAGGATCGGGTAGCCCATGGTCGTTTCAAGAGCAGTCGCCGTAAGGTCCGCAACCACCCCCGCTCTATAGGAAACAGTACTGCTTCCAGACTCCCCCGACTGTTAGTCAGAGTGGGCAATCGATTGTCTTACGCCGCACGGTGCGCAGACCGTCCAGGAGCGCCAGAAGTTTGATTCCTAGGGGAAACTAACCCTGAGGCCAGAGTCCTACCCAGGCTCGCACTTCAAGCGTGGAGGCCGTCGGATGGGTGTTGACCCGTGAGTGTGACCAACCCTGAACAGAATGGGTCTTCGTGGCTAACTCAGCAAGGGCCCCTTTATTAGCTATATAATGAGGAAGGCAATAATCACTATTTTAAGTTAGGCTAGAAAGTTGACGACGCTTGATTCCGCCCATTGCCATTGCGGATATTTAAATTTCCGCCCATATTCTTAAGTCCCGTTGGCGGAATTCATCCGATGGCCTTTTTTTACGCCAACCCTTGGTTTATTCGAAGCGGGCGCCGGCACATAAATCAAAGGGAAGCCGGGCGATTCGCGGCGCCTCGCGCGGCACAAAGGCCGCGAACCTCACGCGCCAAAGAAAAGCTATTACTCATCGCAATAGTAATTTCTAAATCCTTTTATTTGCCCCGCTGATATCTCCGACGACGGATATCGATATCGGATCCTTATTAGATGCGGCTACGAATGGTTGCGTTCGCGTCTTTCATTTTGTTTTTCGAGGGGGTTGGGCCAATTTTCTTGCCTAAATGTCACATTCATTCATGCCACTTCAATTCATTTTACGTAAACGATATAAAACTATTACCCATTTATACCCATAACAGGGTAAAAATACGTGACGTCTAAAAGTTCGCTGCGTATGTATAAACATTGATTATATAGCGTATGTAATTGGTCAACGTCATACTACAAGCTGCCAAACAGAATTTACTACCAAACGCACCGTGTAGATGGCACTGATCGTTAAAAAAAATATTAATTTACTATTATTATGTTGAATATGGCGACTTTCTTTGTATCATAGTATGTCATTGCACTATAGATGGCGCTACACGACTATACGGTATATAATAAAAACTAGCTGCGCCCAGCGGTTTCACCCGCGTGGTGATAGAAAATTGTGATAATACCTACTACTAACAGAAACATATTTAATTATGCATTATATACGTGTAACTCCAACGGTTTTTGCGGTGCACGCCAGAATATCTCGCAGATGGCAGATTTTTTTCCTACTTACTTGACACTTATCTTTATATTTTGGATAATTCACACTATATCTTTATAAATTATAGCCTTTGTGTTATTCTGATGTGTAAGCTATATTATTGTAAAGTTTCATCAAAATCCATTTAGTAGTATTTGCGTAAAAGAGTAACAAACATCCATACATACATTCTTACAAACTTTCGCGTTTATAATAGTAGTAGGATGTTATAACAAACGATTTTTTAAATCATAGCTTTTATTCTTTTAATATTATTTACATAAAGGTGTCAATTGTCAATTTGGTACCGGATTCAATGCGTGATAATTACGCAATTTAATGTTCAGAGAGACTAATAGATAGCATTCTGTCTCTGTATTATCATTGATTATAATGGTAATATTTATGTGAAGTGATCAGCCTATATAAAAAAAGTCGATAGATGGCACTGATAAATAAATATTATTATTGTTGTCGCTGGTTTAATTATTGGGGTTTTATAATTAATCTGTGTTACATTAAAAGAATCATTTATTATCGATGTTATAATAGATGGCTAAATTAATTGCTCTTAGTTTGGCGGTCAATGCTATCAGCGCCACCTCCATTTCTCCGAATCGAAAGGGTTGCCAAGTCGTTCTAAAGAGTTGCGCAATCTAATACTATATATTCATTGGTATTACTATTTAGATGGCCATTATATTGGCAACACTGGGTTACGATTTCGTAGTGTCACGGCGAATAACACAATAAACGTCAAAAATATGACATAAGATTCATTTTAACCATTATTATATAATAATGTAATATTGTTATAATTGGTATATAGTATTTTATAACTAAGTAGGTACATATAATTTTATTCGAATTGTGCCATAGATGCTTCGTTGATCTGGTTTCTGGTATGCTTTTTTTCAATAAACATTTAAAATCGTTTATTTATACTAATGATTTTATTTAATTATTACTAAACATTTTTTTTAAATTTTATTTTTACTAAACATTTCATAATATTTATTTATTTATTTATTAAGGATAACATACAGGCCTTATTTATTTATTAAGGATAACATTTAGATCAAAAAAATAATCATTAGATGATATAAATACAAAATGAAGATGTCATTCGTCGTGTCTCGCATCAGAAAGGGACGCACTTACGGCGCAAAACGAAACAGCAATAAAACTAGCCGGGCAATATTGCAGTATTTTCGATTGTGAAGCGATCGTCCAGCAACACTGGCCAGCAACTTCGGCCATACAAAAAATATGTGGCTATTTGGCCGGAATAAACTAAAAATATATCCGTATATTGCATAGTATGGCTGGTATTGCTAGCAATAATGTCGGGCAACGTTTTGCAGCCACATATTGTAGCGAATATGTGGCCCATTTAGAAGCATCCTTAGGGAGGTATCTCGTACAAGATTTTACTGCTATGAACTGGACTAGTATAGGAATTGGTAGACTTGATTAAAAGGACGGTGGTCTCGCGACTTCCAAGGCAGGAGTTGAGATCATCGACGATCACAGGCTGTCATCATCGACGATCGTAGGCTGTTTATTGGTTAACTGTAGTAGACGGAGGGGTAGTAGCCTTCCTTCCACGATCCGGGCAATTATAATGCCTTTTGTCAAATGACAGGGAAGATTCCCTACCTAGGAAGCTGAGTGCAACAGCAACCTGCAAGAATCTTCACACACGCAACATACACACACTTGCACGCACGCACGCACACACACACAACAATGCAATAACATTGAATACAATATTTTTGCCGATGCAATAGTTTCAATGAATTAAGTCTCCAATACACACGGTGCCAATTATAGTGGGGTTGGGAAAGGGAAAAGGAAGGAATCGGTGTTGATAGATTGTATAATCGTATATTAATGTGCAGTACAAAACATAACAAAAATATACTACATTATATTTTTTTATTGTGTAATATACACATAACTAAACACCCTACAATAAATTTTAAAAAAAATAGTCAAATCAAAAACAAATAAAATAAAGATTTCTGAATCAAATAACAAAATTAAATATTTAGATTAATTAGTTAGATGGTAGCATCTGGCCAAAAAGCGTTGATAGGGGGCCATGTAACTACTAACTTTTACCTATTACTTAGTTGTAGTAGTTTTTGAATATGTTTGTCAAAAGGGTCAAATACTTTTTTTCGACACCTTTAAAGTATATCAATAAAAATGATGAAGAAGAAAAAATGTTAAACAGTCTTAATTGTATGTCCCAATTTCCCTGTTTCCTATCCTTTTTTAATCCATTTTCTTGTGAAGGCATACAACTTATATTTAATTTTTTGTTACTTTTTGTATTCTTTCATATATTCTGAAGATTGTCTGTAAGAAATCGATTTTAAATGATCGTCCGCCATTTGCATTTCTTTAGAAAAAATAAATATTTTAATTTATTCATTCTCCTATTCTAACCAAATCTTTTAATTATTATAACCAAAAACACTATTTAATAAAGAACATTCTTTCAATATAGTACATACCGGTAATAAAACAATGAAATTCATGCAAATACACATTTAGCTTTGACATAGAAGATCTACGAGCGAGAGAGGTGACCGCAGAAGAGAACCAAGACAATTAAGTGGTGTAGAACTACATCTAAAAAACAGCTGCTACAAAAGTGAATGCTGAATACAACACTTTGAGAAAAGACATATATATATATATGGGAATAGTAAGGTCGAATATTGCGAAAGTGGTCAATTTCAGCGGTTTATGGCAGTTAATCAACATCAAAAGCAGTGTTCTGGCATCTCCAGGTTTCATTAAATACCAGTCGGCGTCACACAAGGCTCTTTCTATGCCCTCTCCGGTGCTTATCAAGTACTGCCCGAAGTAGCAATAGAGGAGGTACAGAAACATGGTATATCCGATACAAAAAACGGTTAATTCGCAGAGTTCCTGTAATAAAATTAATTCATAAGTATTATATCGTCACTTTATGATCATGATTTACCTGAAACGTTACACAGAGGCCTAGAAACTGTATGCCCAACTCGATGGCGATTGGAGCGGAAAAGAGATAATTAATTCCAACAACGAAAACCCGGAGTTGCTGATGTCTCTTCACGGCGTAGCGTATCCTGGAAGTGAGGTTTTCGTCGCTGAATTTGAGGTTGGAGACTTCGGCCGCGATGGCCTTGGCGTGAGCGCACGCGTTGCCCACGATAGCCACAAACAGCACCCAGAATGACATGATTACCAACAAACCTTGGATCATAAAAATGGGTCGAATGACGTGGTAGATTGCAATGTTGCGGAGCGTCGTCTCGTCTTCCATACCTGAAAGTTATTCGGAAATTCACAATCTAAGACATGATCTACGCATGATGGGTCCGACAGGAATATTCAAACCTGGAAACGTAGCTGGATAAGTAGGCGTCGACGAGGAGCCAACGATAATTTCAGAGTACAGATAAATCAAGACTATTATAAATTGAGCTAAAAAAAATGCGACAACGCCATTTCATAAGCTTCATCTCCGCAGTAACAGCCCGTTGCTCCGTACGGGTCAGTGAAGCATTTTGCTTCTGTGCCATATTAAGCAACTCCATTATTTCTTGCCTGCAATATGTTGGATTTTTGAAAAAAAGCACTTTAATATTCATTGGGTTATTTTAGTATCTTTTTAAAAACAGCCATCCTGCTTTCATAGACACTGAATAATGTAATATATATATATGGATTCTGCATCTATTTTGCGATGGCCATTGCCAGCAATTATTGTATGCAAAAATCCAACTTGCTCTAGGAGAGCTATCACAATACAAACGATCATACCGGGAATAAAAGATTTCTGTTGACAATTCAATAAAAAAATAAGCCATCTTACAAAATATAAAGTAAAAGAAATAGGCATTTATTACTGTTATTTGTCATGTTTTCGTTCATAGTTATTCCCATGACTTTTATGATAGCTGTATAGTGCCAGATGATGTTCTGTAGCGAGGAGTCCTCGAGAGACCAACTCCATTGCAGCTGGGCCCTTAGTCGTCTCGAAAAATCGTTAAAACCCTTACGAGTACTGATTCCATTTATGAAGGCAAACATGTCAACTGCACAATTTTTTATAATAACAATTTGGGATATACATACGATAAAATCCAATTTACCGCGTAAAGTTTGTAGCACCCGACGTTTCAGCGATGTTGCAATCGCCGTTGTCCATGGTAGACCCAGACAATGGCGGTTGCAACATCTTCAAAACGTCGGGTGCTACAAACTTCACGCGGTAAACTCGTTTTAATCTTATTTATAACGTCAAACAACCGCGATAGTTTTCCATTTCAATTTGTAATATATGTTGGGGATATAGTATTAGGGTACCAGGTGTGGTGAAACTAAGACAAATCTAAGGCGGGAAAATACACGAAGGGACACAATGGAGTATACTGCCGTCGTAAATGAAAACACAGTAACTTGAAAAAAGACATTTTGAGAAAAACGCTGTCATAGTTCAGTTGTTAAATATTTGTTTTCATGAATAAATTAACCAATATAGATTATTTCTTTTAATCTTTAATGTTAAAAAACAGTTAGAACTTCAATTCTGCATAAAAATATATATTAAATTATAATTGTTTAATTAATTAAATTAGATATTGTGTTTTAAATTAGGGAAATAATTTGATAAATTTTATATTTTTAAGCTATAACAACGTAACTGAGTGGTTACTGTGTTATAGGTAAATTTTACCCATTACTGTGTTCTAACCATGTAAAATAAATATATATTTTTTTATTAAATAAAAAACTGCAGGCACCTTAAACACAGTAATTGCGATACTGTGATTAATTCGTGTATTAATAAATTAACTTTTAACAAAATTTTACCTAAAACCACAGTATCTGAAGAAGCCGTGTTGTAACCAAACAAAAATGTTTCTTAAATGCTTATAAGTATTTAAAAAGATCACAGTGAATAATAGGCTACTGTATTTTACCTTAAAAAATTGTACATACTGTGTTTTTTATTTAAAATATTCGTTTTTTTTTTTAAATACTGTGTTTTTATCTAAGGTATCTCGGTAACTATCCATCGACCGACAAACTGAAAAATTTGCCTTATAGTACTCCAATTCGTGATTTTAAAGAACCAAACTTGTATAAACACAGTAAATGAAGTTACTGTGTTTTCATTTACAACGGCAGTATAGAGGTATGAAAAAAAGGACGAGGTAATTTCGATGAGTCGATTGCAAGTGATCAGGCCTTTTTGACTCGATCACTTTCATGCATAAATAATGTCTCAATGATTCGATCGTTTGCCTGGTCCACGGCCTCGCGGCCCGTGCACTCGTCTATTGATGGTTTGTTTTTCACATTATTTCAAAAATCTTTACAAATTGGAAAATATACTAGACATTTAAATACTATGTACATACTAGACATAAATTTAAATACTAAATTATAAAAGCCTCCCTTATAAAACAAGGACAGATTCGGCTACTAAACATTTCGTTTGTTTACATCAGTGACAGAACTTAAAGGTGGTAGTAATAAGTGCCCGTACCTTAATAACACGAACAACAACAAACACACAGAAGAATCTAAATTCAAGTGAGAAATAGAAATTAGGGAATGAATCCATAATTTCTTGTAAAGATATGCAATAATTGAGCTTTACCATGTTATTATTAAGAGTGGGTCGTAAAAATATGGCCATGGCTACACATGGCTGACCGTATTAATTTCCCAGTATACATTTCGTAATTTCTCTCACGAATGTACGGCTATAATTAATTATATTATCTACGTACTCGTATCACGATGCCCTATTAATAATTCAAAGAATCCCACAATTACGATTTATTTTTAAAAAATACGAGAATTTAAATGGAGACTCGCTCGGTATACTACGACTTTCAATAAAAAAATATGTAATGTATGACGAAGTTAACTTTTATTGAGTATTCTTTAATTTTTTGACAAAGTAGGTTTTTGGTTTATACACTTGACATATATTTTTTCAAAACATAAAATACCCTCGCTAAAAAACTCTTCAACCCTATCACCTAAAAAATAATTCCTTCACTGCGGCTGCTACCGCGTCATAAACTTCTAACTCCCGGACTATCCTATGGCGCTATGGCGAGGTAAAAATTTCTGCCCGGGATAGTTTTGCGCATAACTTTTAAACTACTATACGGATCGTAAAAAGAATAACTGCAAAATGATCACATTGAAATTTGAAATAGTATAACGTTACAACATTATCTCGTAAAACAATTAAGATAATAATGAATAAATATTGCAGTTAGCATAGCGCGGAAAGCGTCTAACCAAAAATGGTTAGCTCACATAGGAAGGGTTAACATCGGAAATACATAGAAATTACTAGGGACAAGGTTTGGTAAGTATGAAGTAGGTTGCAGTACTTCAAATTCAGTTTCTTCAATGGCAACCATCATATAAAACAAAACAATTTTAGCGATTTTGCCTTTTCGTTATTCACGTATTTCGTTTCGCATGTTTTTATTTATTCAGCATATCGACACTTAAAAGGCAAAACTGACTATGCCACATTAAGTAAACTTTACAGGAAAGTGATTTAAACCTTAAATATTTAAGTGACTCGTTTTAATATTTTGGATAGCTATAAAAATAATATTTCTTTGTCTGTAAATAATCATTTCAATTTCACAATTAGGTAATTTTACAATATTTGAACTTTAAATCACTTTCCTGTTAAGTTTACTTAATGTCGCTTAGCCAGTTTTGCCTTTCAAGCGTCGATATGCAGCCCCCGTTATAGTATTTCCATGATCTAATTATTAAATCATCACGAACCCTTGACTGTCCGAGAAAAAGAGCCTGTGATTACACCGGCAGATTGAATGGCCTTGAATTTGTTAGGAGTTGGAGATGATAGTCGTTTTCAGGTCATGGCCTGTTATGGTCATGGTGAAGTCGTGTTTCGTCCAAAGTATGAACCCAGCTAATAACGTTTAGGATCCTGTTCTAACGGATGCAAAAAGCGTTGCGAAATCGTCAATCATTTTTTATGTGCGTCTGTAAGTTTTTAGGTACCCAGCGTGCGGATACTTTTTTGCCAGTAAGCGATTAGTAAAATACTATGCGCATAATAAGGAGGTAGGTATTTAATACATATAGAAATCTTGACTTCTTCAGCAATAAAACGAACCGTGACATTTTTTAAAGCTTTTTAACCATCTCTTCAGTGACTGACGTCGTAGGGTGACGTCATCGCTAGTTAAAGTTCTTCCACGCCTCAACTCTCATACCAACGTGCAACCGTAGAGTATTGGAGAGCATCAACGCCTGATGTATCTCAGTCTTGAAATACTCGTTCCGTACAAAAAAACAAGTAAAGTTATTTAATTACCACGCAAAATTGCGATATTTCCATTTTCGCCAACACGCTTCGACAAGATGCAAACATATGACACTCATTTTAAAGAAACAGAAGAAAAAAATGTGCTTTTTAAGAAATAATAACAGATGTATTAGCTGTGCCTGCTAGTATTTATTTTATATGGGTCCAAAGAGTTTGCAACTCATTATCACTTATTTTAGAACACCTCACGTACCCTTAGGGAAGTACACTGATACTTTTTCAATATTTGAATATCTATTATCGATAGTGAGGTTTGAAACTGCTGTTTTCCGAAATAAATACCAGAAATAAGATATTTTAAAATTAACTCATATAATTAAGTGTTTTACTTATGTCCATTGCAAGAGATTCGACGGTGGTATTACACATCCAGTTTGACAACGTAAAGGAGATTGGCAGAATCTGAAACAAGCAAGGGATGAAAACATCCGCATTTAAATTCGAATAACTCACAAACTGTACCTCTAAGAATAATTACACGCCACTTTTACAATTCCGGCTCACCAACCGACTAGGAGGTATTGTGAACGCGCTAAAAAACGAGAAGAAGACGGAAATATCTATGTAGAGCCCACTATAACGATTAAGACCAATTTCAAATGCACGTCTGTCTGTGTGTATGTATTCCTCCATGAGCTAAAATCCGATTGAGCTGAAATTTGGTACGCAGGCATCATTTGGTCATGGCAAGATTTGAAAAGATTGTGGTTTAAATCTGTCCACCAGGGGGTCACTAGTCAAATATCGTCCTCGAAATATTGAACTTAAATACTTGAAATTTGGTACACATATTCCATGTTGAGCCGAAGTCACATTGTGAAATTTTGGTTTGAATATCTGATATACAAACTACACTTAAATTTAACTAAAAAATTAACTAGCTAACTAAAAAAAATAATAAATATTAAAGCCATCTGTTGGCGCTTGTACCAAACCCGCCTTTAGCCGAGAAACAAATTGCGCCGTATGAGGCGTCGCAATGGAACCCACCAATGAAGGCCAAGAGAGGGCGCTTATCGATCTTATTTATAAAATTATTATTCAGATGAAATCAGTATTTGGCTACTTGCCGGGAAAGTCTTAGGGTGGCACATTTTTTAAAATAATATTTGTTTTGATTATAGTGTTTATCAAATAATGTTTTGAATATTAAACACTGTTATGCCAATCCTCCAACATGCAGAGCCTAAAATTTAGATGATCTGAAAGACTTTTTAATTTTTAAACAATTTGTGACTTTTATAATGTGACTTAAAATTATAGTGTTACAATCCAGCTCCACTTGCTCTAGTCAGAAACGACACGCAATACTGCGACCATGTAACGCCAGTAACAGTAACCTGTAGACCAAATTGAAAATGGAACCAAAGGGAAAATGTAAAACGAAATGGAACTCATTACGCAATATTTTCTCAATTTATTGGAAAATAATATGGAAAGGAAATCAAAGATTTCTCCAGTCAACCTGCCTCCCAAATTACAGCGCCTAATTCCACGCCCACGTGGATTTTACGCGCCTTTTTTCGGTTTTTCATTCCAATCGGATTTTTTTTTATGCTGGCCAATTACCGAGTCGATCCTCGCACGTAAATTATGACGTAATGATTTAGTCACGTCGAGGCCTCCTTTTTTTAAGGCGGCGTCTTTCAGGACTTCTCGTGTCAGATGTCGGTATAAATAATGCCGAGGAAGAGACGTGCCGTGGAAAAATATGTCACGCTTTGAAGTCGAAAAATACGCATTCATACTTCATTGCTTTATCAGGATTCTATTCTTTGATTTTTCTTTATATGTTACCGCCTATAACACGTTAATAACCTTTAAATCGAAAGACTTTTTGTTGCATTGAACTTTGTGATAATTTTTTGTGGTAAACTTTGTGTTGCATTGAACATTGAATGTGTTTAATAATTGTTTGGAGAAAAGCGTCTATCTCATAAATTGAATTTAAAGTTTAGTAGATATTAATATACGAATTATGTCAGAAAATTTTGGTCAATCTTCTGTCTATCATTCAAAGACAAAGAAAGATGGGAAATTATGTTCATACTATAATAATTCGTAATGCGAACAGTTTTAAGATGTAGGGGTGTTATTACTACACGGGCATTTTTTCTGTGGGTGAGTCAGTACAACGTGGTAGGCAACATATTTTTTTTTGGTAAAAACCAAAAAAAAAATGCTTTAGTTTTTTTTAAAATTGAAAATTTGAAGAAGTTGACTGTTCAATAAAGGTTTGAGAAGCGTTTGAGCGCGCTGCGCAATCTAGCGGTAGGTAATGAGTCGTAAATAAACAATATCAGCGACATTTTACCAACCGCTAGATAGCGCATCGTGATCACAGATTTTCATACTAAGTATTTAAAAACAAAATAAAAAAACAAATTTTCGAAAAAAAAACATTTTTTTTATTATTTTTTTTTTTTAATATTTAAAGTTGCTTACTTTGTTGTACTGAGTCACCCACAAAAAATGCCCGTGCAGTAATAACACCCTATAACTGCGATTATAGCAGAATGCCTGAATGGCTATTATGCTGATGTCGTACTGGGCACGACATCAGAACGTTTTGTCATTTGCGTATTTTTTCCTTAGGGCGAGGTTGGAATTAAAGCAAATACGCGACTGCACCTGTAATCACATTAGAGTAACATTTGTAAAGGTTTTGATTAGTGATGCCACGAATAGTGATTTGGCTGAATACCGAATATTCGGCCACGATATCGGCCGAAGCGCCGGATATTCAGCTGCCGAATGTTCGGCGTAGGATGTGTGCGTGGCGTGCATAATTGCCCGTGACTGGTTATGAGCTGTCTCATTGTTTGCCACTTTTCTTGACCCACGGTTCAAAATTAGGTTTCTGGGTTCAAACGGTAAGAGCAAGACAAAAAAATCTTTTAGAAGCTCAGAAAATGAGTTGTGATGATGATCTACAAATATTAAATATGACAGTGATTCTTCTCCAATTCGTGAGAAAAGAAAAACCTATGAAAATGATAAAACGATTGCAATACACGACAGTTTCTGAAACTGTTTTGAGGAAGTCGCTACAGATAATATGCAAAATGATGTGGGTGTGGAGAAAGTTTTTCTGCACACGAGATTGATTTTTATTTAAAAACTGTTCGCCTAGATCGAACGGCAGACCCTTACAAGTGGTGGTCAGCAAACGCAAAGCAATATCCGAGAGTGTCAAAATTCGCATGGATTGATCTATCCACTCCTGGCAGTAGTGTTTATAGCGAGAGGCTATTATCAGAAGTAGGAATTGTTTACAAGGAAAAACGCAATCGTTTACAACCAACCAATGCTGAAAAAAATGTTTTTATTCATCATAATCTACCACTAATACATATTAAGTATTATTGTAACAATATAATTTGTGATTAAAATAGATACATTTCATCTATTATTAGAGTGGAGCTAAGGGGCCCTTGCTGGGTTGGCCACGGAGAGCCATTCTGTTCAGGGTTGGTCACAAACATGGGTTGGCTCAACACCCATTCGTCGGCCTCCACGCATGAAGTGCGAGCCTGGGTAGGACTCTGGCCTTAGGGTTAGTTTCCCCTAGGAATCAACCTTCTGGCGCTCCTGGACGGTCTGCACACTGTACGGCATAAGCCAATCGATTACAAACTCTGACTGACAGTCGGGGGAGTCTGGAAGCAGTACTGTTTCCTATAGAGCGGGGGTGGTTGCGGACCTTACGGCAACAGCTCTTGAAACGACCATCGGCTACCCGATCCTGGGTGAACAGCCGGGCAAAGGATGTCGTGGTCCGCAATAGATTCGGTATACACCGTTTCACCGCTTCGTAAGGGAGAGGACCGCTGGGTAACACTCCTGGCTATCTCGCGGTTAAGGCGTTGGCCTCTTACGGGTTTGTGGCGGAGCTTGACGGTGAACTGTTTTGTCCAAGTCTTCTGCGCTCACTTCAGGGAGATAGAACCACTAATCGTTAAAACTTCTTGAGGTGACGGGTTCGCCCGTTGTAGTTGACAACTCTAGTTGGACTTGTGATATATGTCAGTAGGTCTTTGCTATCAAAACTCAAGAAAACATATTCCAGGCTTGTAATGCACCGTTATTTATTTTATTTTATATGAAGTGATAGCTTGTTATGGTTGATAGAGCCATAAAAATATTTTCAATTTCAATTAATTTTATTGCGATTGTGGTGTATTTTTTTGTGTTTGATGTGATTTTATTGTGATGTGATGTGATTTGATTTTATTGTGATGTGTGGTGGTGATGTAACATAGAGTTTTACAATTATTCAGTTCCGCACAACCTGCCTTTTAGGCGTACAATTTTTATCTTACGACTTAATTGCATAGAGATATGACATTAACCAACAAATAAAATTTTAAAAACATATTATAATAATAGTACTTAAATAAATAAAGATTGGAATTTTAAAACAAAAGTAATATCAAATCGAAGACTATCGCGGTTGTTTGACATTATAAATAGGATAGAAAACGAATTTACCGAGTGAAATTTGTAGGACCCGACGTTTCGGTGACGTTGCAGCCGCCGTTGTCAAGGGTAAACTGAAGAGCTGTCAGTCCGTTGTTTTGCGGGTAGGCCGCAAACCGCTGCCGCCACTGCGTAGGTTATAACGGTGGTGGGGGGCCGGGCTCGCATGATCCGGGAAGCCATTGAAATAAGAAGAACTCCGAACTTCAATAGAGATGACGGCTACAAACTCTCTTCTACGTGGAACCCTCTTCTTAAAATGTTCCCGCCGCCGAACGCCGAACGCAAAGACGTAAAACAGGATACAGTGAGTGTTGTGTGCAAGACGGATTTTAAAAATTCCCGCGCTCCGAGCCCGGCCCCCCACCACCGTTATAACCTACGCAGTGGCGGCAGCGGTTTGCGGCCTACCCGCAAAACAACGGACTGACAGCTCTTCAGTTTACCCTTGACAACGGCGGCTGCAACGTCACCGAAACGTCGGGTCCTACAAATTTCACGCGGTAAATTCGTTTTCTATCCTATTTATAAAAGTAATATCGTAAGTAAACCCGATTACCTAGTAATTAGAATGTTTACACCCGGCTAGTGCATTTTTATAAATCAAATGCAGCATCTTTGCTTTCAAATATAAATCTTTTCCTTTCCAATTCCATCTCTTATAAAGCTCGACAGACAGCTGATATGGTATAATCATGTCAAGGTTAGCACTGAAAGTTTATAAATATTTAATTGAGGGACATACCTTCGTCTCTTTAACTGACATGTTGGACATCTCCCTCTCAGTAACTTTCGTTTCGAAATACATTTGTATATGGCAAAATCAATGTTTCAAAATTAGTATTTCACGACTAAATGTTTATGAAAAATATTAAATATTAACTGGTACTATCTCCACCTGTTTCGCAGTCAATATGCTACAATCGACACTACTATTTGGGTTGTTCTTAATATTATACTGTTCCAATTTAAGGAACATCGTTTCATCTTCATTCATAGAGGTTGGCGATACTTCCTTCGTTATCTACCAGAGGAAAATATTTACTCCGCTTCAATGGCGATATTCTCTTAAGTTTTTCTCTTAAGATATTCTCTTAAGATACTCACTTATAAATAACATAATATGGAAAATTTTAAAAATAATATTTATTTTAAATTCTTTTTTTGGAAAGTTGAAAAAATGATTTTTTTTAGTATAAAAAGCGTTGAGCGCACTGCGCCACCTAGCGCGAGGTAACATATCGCAAATAAACAATATTCGAAATATTTTGCCTATTGATAGATGGCGCAGCGCGCTTAAAGCTTGTCAACCCTTTATTTAGGTCATTTTGTTCAAATTTACAATAAAAAACAAACAAAGGTTTGCTAACTGCCTCGTACAGATTCCCCCACTATATAAAAATCACTAATAAAAAACTCACGGTGTATACACCAAGTTACGTCGGAGGGGGCATTTTTTATAACCAATTATTATAACAAATTTCAATTATTTATTTTTGTTTATTTATATATGATTATATAAGTATATATATAAAGTATATATTGAATATAGGTAGATACGCTTTCTATATATGTATGTGTGTGTGTATGTTTATTATATATTTTTTATATGTATGAGTGTGTATTTATATATAAATGTATATATTTATTATAATGCCTAGGTAGGTAATTATTCTTTTATTATTACCGCTTTATTAACTAGCATTAGACGTCTTTTCTTCAAATTTTCTTAATTATGTTGCTAAATATTTTCATTATTTTAACCGAAAGTTTAGGAAAATGTGTACTATGTAACAAATATAAGACTGGTATCACTCCAGAACAGACTGTAGTCTAGTGGAGCTGATAAAATCCATCAAATCTGTACTTTCTTTGATTCGCAAACAATGATTAAGTATTTGCTCTTTTCTACACTGTATGTTATGTCATCATTGTAAATTTTTATTTTTGGATTTAATTAAATTAATTAAAATTAAAATTATTAAGTCTGCTTATGTTAACATAATTATACTAAAAAATTCAGTAAACTCGTTTTCCACGAGCCGTTTTCTATATATTCATATTTAAATATTTCACAGATATTCCTATAAATTTAGGATTTATATCTCTCGATTAATAAGAGATTTTAGCTCTTGATTTTTCTTTTATATTTCGCAGCTTATAGCATAAAAGAAACTTCAAATCGATCAACAATTGTTTCTTTATATTTTGTAATACCTACTTCTCTAGTGTTTTGTGAATCATTAGTATTCTCTACTGACCCCAAAGGGCGCACATAAAGGTTGGCTAGAATACTTCTAAAGAGTATTCTATTTTATATGGTTCGGAGTCAAATAGGGTTTCAAAATATCACATCTGTTTTTCAACTTTTACTCTGAGAATCAGTGGCGTAACAAAAAAAATGGGCCTCGGTGCAAAATTTAAAAAAGGCCCCTGCCCCTACTTAGGGTAGCGGCGGGGGTTACCGTACACTTAAGGAATAACTCCTAATACTCAATAAATAATAGCCATATTTGGTATATTTTAAGGCTATTGACTTACAGACATGCTTACAGAAAGCTTGACGCCTTATAAATATGAGTATCTAAGGATACTACGTATAAGCTGGGTTGACGGAACCATGAATGAAAATATCTTAAATGATTTGAGCAAGAACATAGAAATATCGAGGACAATATAGATACACAAACTCGAATATTTCGCTCATGACATGCGTCATCCCGAAAGATAAAACATTATGCATCTAATAATTTAATCCAAAATATTCAGAAGGAGAGGCCCGGTCGAAAAAGAATCTTAGCTCCGTAATCTACGGGTTTGGTTTTATGAAAAGTGAATCCTACCAAACGTGAAGCAATTGCAATGGTCGCTTCCAAAGTAATCGGCGTAAAGTCGAATGTCGGCGGGAGCAACGGTTATTTCGAATTAAACTTCTTTAAGCCAGTCATAGTATCGGTATGCCTACAATCTATTCGATTACTCGGCGATAGCTGAGCAGCATTCACTGACAATTGTGTTGTGAGCATTCAAGCAATCAACGAAAATATTTTTTAAATCTGTGGGAGTCACTAATGTTGGTTATTGCATTGAATCCACATAACGGATATGATAAGGCCAAGAAATCGCATAAGGAAGCTAACACTCTAGAAGAATCTGCCTTAAAATTAGGCTACCTTACATCTGCACATTTTGGTGATGTCGACTATAAGTTTTAACGATAATGAACATTCTGTCTCTCGTGGCGTGAGCGTAGAAGACTTTGGGACAATACAAATCTACCGTCCAGCAAAGCCACGAGCCCGCCTTAAGGCAAGGCACCAGGAAGGTAACCCAGTCGGCCACCTCACCCCCCGGCTACCAGTTTTGGCAGGATATCTCCGTCTGGAATTAACCTTTAGAATCCCTCCGTTCTTCCGACTGGTTACGGCACCGAAGTCGCTTTCGCGGACTCCACCTGTTGTATTACAGCGGTAATTCAATATGTTTTTTTTCGCGGACCTGAGCGTCCTTTTCCCGTCATATCATAGTCATGTCATTTCAAGGGTGGCATCCCCGCAGCTTAGTTGACAGTATATTTCCATAGCCTCCACATACCTTCAGTAATTTGTCATAATGCACAACCGAATAGCTGTCGCCGAACGGTGCGTAAACCGTCTAGTAGCGCCGCATAGGCATGCCCAGGGGAAACCGATCCACAAACCGTGAGACATGGGACGCGTGAGTCCTTCCCGGGGTAGTCCCTGGTTCGAGAAGGCTACTGAATAGGAGCTTAATCGTGAGTTAGACCGACCCGAAAACCAGCTTACATCGGTACAGTTAAAAGAATAGATGAAACCGGAACCGCTCGAACCGAATTAATAGAATCTAATCACAAATATTACCAATCATATTCCAATACCCTATAAGTTTAAGTTGAAATTAAGGCTCATTATATCACATCCTTGTTTCGAGCGGCGGTTAATAAAGTTGAAATAACCAAACTGATAGCCAACTTTCAGTAGTGGACATGCTACTAAAAGAATAAGAAGAACACGATATAGGTTTAGTATGTGGTTAGAAAATTTGCGGATCCTGTCAATCTTCTGTTGACTCTTGTTCAAAGAAGAAGATAAATGTTATGTGATGGTCGTACTAGTCATTTGTAATGCAAACATAATTAAGATTTATAACTGCGATTATAGCTAAATAGGGCACAACATCAGAACGCTTTGCCATTTGCATAAATTTGCACGGCCAGTATGAATTAGGGCTATCGAGAGTGCGACAAATCCACGGCTGCAAACATATGTAATCGCATTAGATTAGCATTTGCAAATTTATTTATTTATTTATTTATATTTCACATACATTTATAATACTAGATTAATAAGATTAAAATCTACCTTGCTGGAGTAATGCCCGTACTAAGGTAGACTTTTATGTATTCTTTTTTTCCTTTTTTTTTTTTTAGTTGGTAAGTGTTACATAATGTAGCATTGCTTTACGTGGTAGCTCTATATTTACACAAATTTTACATATACCTACTTATAATTTAGTAACATAATATACATAATAATATTAAATAATCATATATTTATTTATTTATTTATTTATTTATTTATTTATTTATCCCTAGTATTACATGATTAAATTTCCTATAGTATGTTTTACATAATTTAGTCGTACATACAAAATGTGAACCCTGGAAATTTACTAAAGATGAGGCTTCGGCGGGATTTTATCACCTCACTAGGCAGAGCCTGTATTGAGGTGATATTTAGTACTGTGTTCATCTGCCGGGTGTATAGGTATTTTATTTTATCTTGGGAAATCCTACAAGTGTATATTGTATAACTATTATAGTATATAGGTATATATGTTAAATAAAAATATTTATTAAATTAAATGAGATATAATATATATGGGAGATATATGAATACAGTTATGAGGCTAATGAGATAATAATAACAATAATAAGTAATATAAATCATCTGTGCACCTATTTAATAACGTTAGTTACTAACGACTCACAGTGCTCCCTCGTCGAGTGTAATAACCATAATGTTACCAGTCTTTTGTAGTGAGCGTCATTTTGAATGATTGTAGCTTGGCCTAATTGCGTGGTAAATATGTTATGGAGTTTTTTCGCTAGGTAAATATAGTGTCTTTGTCCAAAGGTCGTTCTCATTTTTGGTTGTACATGTCTGTCTTTATGTCTTGTGTCGTGTCTATGGGCGTTACTGGTCGGCTTGCTGTTGTCCCGTTGGAGTTCTTTCCTGTAGCATATCAAGACCTGCCGTACGTATAGCTGTCTTGCATCCAACACCATAAAATCCCTGTAGAGCTGGTCACTGGAGTAGCGGTATGGCTTCCTGGCTATAACCCTAATCAAAGCCTTTTGGGCCTTTATCAGAGGATCCAGATTTGTTTTGGCCATACCACCCCAGCCTAGTTGTCCGTATATTAGCAGAGATTGAGCTAACGCGTAATATATCGTCCTCAAGACATTGATTTCAAAGACGTTTCGAATATTTTTGAATACATACATTAGTTTTCTCATTCTTAACGCTGTGATGTCAACATGGTCATACCATTTTAGGTTATTGTCAATAGTGATTCCTAGGTATTTTATTTGACATGCTTTTTCCAATGGGTGGCAGTTGCAGTAGTTATCATAATTGCATTCGTGCAGTATAAGTTGCAATTCAGGTGATGGCTGCTGCCTCCTGTCGATACTAAAGGTCAAATACTTCGTCTTTTCCCTATTGAGTGTTAGCAAGTTTTTGTCTAGCCATTGATGGGCTGCTTTTAATCCAGTCTCTGCCTGGCCGAATACTAACTCCCATGTGTCTGCTTGGAAAAGTAACACCGTATCATCAGCAAATGACAGAACAGAGCCAGTTATTTCCAGTTGACAAAAGTTGTTGATGTACACGAGAAAAAGTAAAGGCCCCAACGTACTTCCCTGGGGAACACCGTAGTTGCATGGCAAGCCATCACTTAGAACATCGTCAATTTTCACTCTTTGTGATCTTCCCGTAATGTAGCTAGTAAACCAACTTATCTCGATGTCACCAAAACCAAGTTGTGTTAACTTTTCTAATAGTTTGTCATGTGGAACTGTATCGAATGCTTTAGCCAGGTCAAGAAAAATTCCTAGACATCGCTTATTTGCATCAATATTTTCTGTCACATACTTTGTGATAGCCAAGATTGCTTCAGACGTTCCTCGACCTGGTCTAAAGCCGTACTGACCGTCTGATAGAATACCGTTTTGTTCAAGATGGTGTGTCAGTTGTTTGGCTACAATTTTTTCCATGACTTTGCTTAAACTATTAAGCACAGATATAGGTCGGTAATTTTTGGGATCTGTTCTGACACCTGCTTTGTATATCGGAGTTACATTAGCCACCTTAAATTGTTTTGGAAATTCGCCATTTTGAATTGATAAATTAACCAAGTATGTTAGTGGTTTTATTATGTAGCGGTGGATAGTTCGGAGTGAGCTGCCGCTAATAGCGTCAGGTCCCGGGGCTGTGTCACTTTTAAGATCGAGTAGAGTTTTACATATATCAGATTCTGTAATTAATTTAAATTTAAATATCGGAATATTAGTTATTGTAGTTATATTATTTGTGATAGTGCTATTGCCTATACAAGAGTTCCTCCTATGCATGATGTCGTTAGATAAATTTACACCAACGTTTGTGAAGTAACCATTTAATGTATTTGCAATTTTCAGTTTGTCGGATATAATTTCATTGTTTGAGATTAGTTCGGTAACTTTACTTTTTATTTCTGTATTGGAGCTCAGTTCCTTGACTGCCTTCCATATTACCTTTGGATGATATTTGTCTCTTTCGATCATTTCCTTATAGTATTTTTGTTTTGTTTTTTTAATTATGCTTGCACATATATTTCTATATCGTTTATAATAGTTCAACAGTGTAATGTTTTTTGGAAAAGTTCTAGTTTGTTTGTGGAGCTTGTCTCGTTTTTTGATGCAGCTTATAATACCTGCATTTATCCATGGTTTCAGTATTCTGTGCTTACGTTTTTTCACTTTCGTCGTGGTGTTATTTTCAATGTGAATTTTCAGTGTGTTCACGAATTCTTCAGTAGCTGTATCTACGTTATCCGTGTAAATATTTTGCCACGTTTCGTTATTTAAGTCAATTTGTAGACCGTCGTAATTTATAGTTTTTGTAAGCTTTTCATTATTATAGGTCTGTTTTCGGTAAGGACCATATATAACGAGGAATGTGCTGTAGTGATCAGTAATAGTCGACTGTATGATAGCAGACTGGAACTTGTTTTTAGTTTTTATGTAGATGTGGTCAATACAAGTATTATTTTCAGGACGGGTAGTTGTATTTATAGTCGATTTGAATCCTAGTTCACTCATTAGGTTCTGGTATTCATCGGAATGAGTGTGTTTGTTGCCATGTATGGATATGTTGATATCCCCTGCCACTATGAAATGTTTGATCTTATCATTTGAAAGTGTACGTATTGCATCATCTAGCGATTTTAAAAATCTATTCGTGTTGGGGAACGAGGGTGACCTATAAAGGGCAAGGATTCTTGTTTCTCCAATTAATACATTTAAACCGGTCGCGTCTGTAATATCTAGATCCTCTACAGATGCATTTAAAGTCGATTTTGTGTAAATTACCACTCCATCGGATCTATTTATATTATGTTTAGTCCCTCTGCAATCGTAGTTTTGTAGTCGTGGTAAATAAGGAATGTCACGTATCCAACACTCACTTAAAATGACTATGTCAACATCAAAGGATAGCTGGTGAAGTAAACAATACACTTGGTCCATGTTTTTTGAGATACTACGTATATTTAATGAAAGTATCGTATATAGTTTGTATTGATTGACTATTTTCTTACATTCGGATGGGCACTCCATTATAAGTGTACTAACTTCATCCAACTCATCGATGTTCTCACAAATATTCGAGCCCGTTGAGATATTTGCTTAGCGGGAATGATACATGGTATCGCAGCGGCTGCTCTATTCTATTATTTAGTTTTTGTTGACATACTGTTAAGTGAGAGCGGCATAAGTCTTCGTGCATGCACTGAGTCTTTTTATGGTGTGCGTGTACTTGGATAAGAGAGTATGTTGCGTTTTTCACGTTGTATTTTGCGGTACATGACAATATTATTGCATAATAGTACGAATATATTATATTATTATTATTTGAAAAGGGGCGGTCTAATACTAAGTTAATAGAAGATAATATATTTTGATTATATCGGAAATAGCAATATATCATAGAATATTCTAGTTTTTTTATATTAGTTTTGTTATAGATATTACATTTAGAAATAGTTAGTATAAGAATAAATGAAGTTTGTTTACTTGTGAAGTCGATATAGAGGTTAGATTGCATGTCTTTTTTATGGGTGTTCTGGAATTCCAGATGCGATTTTATTATAGAGTGGAATATTTTAGCAGAGTTGAGAAAGCATTGCCTCGTTTCTGACACGAAATGTTCTAGCGTTCTCTTGTTTTTTCAGAAAAATCTTTCCACTCTTACACCAGACATAAGCGAAGCCGTTCTCCTTAGCAAATTTCCGGGTAATGGCGTAAATAAATTTCGTTCGTTGGGTTAAATGCTCGGAAATATATATGGGTTTTATTTCTCCAGAGAGTTGCAGGTGGGAAGTGTTCAATTTCGACGAAACAGTTTTAAATTTTTGATTGAACACTTTAACATGTTTCAGGAAATTATCACGACATTGTTCAGATGAGAATTTTACGATGACCGGTGCCGGGTTTCTGTTTCCTTGATTTGTCGTTTTGCGGCTTACACTCGTAACTTGCTTCATTTCAACCGTACTTTGGATGACATCGTTAATTACTGCAACCATATTAGATAGATTTTCCTTCGGTTCGTGTGGTATTCCACGGATCTCAATGTCCATATTGTTTCCATCGTGTTCCATCTTATCCAGTTTTTCTTCCAGGAACGAGACACGTTCAGACAACGCAGCATTTTTTTCCACAACCTTTTTGAAAGTATGACATTGCTCTTCGACCACCTTCATCCTCTTTGACAGCTCATCATATTTTCCAGATATCATGCTAATTGCTTCGAGTATTTCTTTATTCTGCGCCGTAATTTCTGAGTATTTTTGGAGTGTTCTATCCTCTATTAACCCCGCAATATTGGTTTTCATCTCGTCCAGTTTTTTCTCTAGAAAGTCCTTGGTTATATAACTGGTGTTGTGTTTCGTTGACGCGAAGGATCGAATAGATATATTCGAGTCGCTGCTGCATTGGTTTGTTGCCGCGACGGTTAGCGGTAAAGGTGATAAATGCTCGTTATTCGGCTTTTCCATGCAATCCCCACATTTCCATGATTTCATGCCAACTTTATTAATCTTTCTTGCTGTCATGCATCCATTATGAAATAATCCATACACATATAAACATATACATCTACACATATACATACACATATATACATATACATTTATACATATAATCTATACAGATACATAAAAGTAGTAATTTTATGTAGTTTGGTATTCTTATACAGCACTATAATTAACTAATTTCTCCGTTTCGTTTCTTCCTAGCTCAATCAACCATTCCGTCATAATTTTTCTTCCTCGTATGGTATCTAACTTCACTTTTAATTCCGAATGTATTCTATTGTGTAGTCGGACAGCTAGAAAAGAAAAATGTCGTTGGGCGAATTTAGTTTTCATAAGGGGAACATCATGTTGCATGGCTGTAACTGCGCGTGTTCTGATAGTATGAGATTTAATCATATGCCGTTCTGTGTGGGTGTAATAAAATATTGTCGATACTTTTACATATAATTGGCGTATGTCTAGGACTCGGAACTCTTTAAATAAGTGGTCGCTCTTTAAATAAGTGTTTTGTTTTATTGCATATCCACATTCTGAAATATAAAACAGATATAAGCTACGTTCTATTTAATAGAAAAGTAAAAACGCATCATACAATAATATCACATTTCCATCAAATAACAACAAATTATTTCGTATCTCAATCAGAGATGAATAAATCCTCTTCGGTCATATTGAAAAGACGGCCTCGTGTGAAATCCACCATAAGGATTTGGGAAACCCGTGGTTGATCAGCTGGCGCCATGTGTCCCGCGTTTCTGATCATAACTTCGACAAAGTTATTTGCACTTGTTATATACCTGAAATATATTTATGTATTAATACTACATCGATTATAAATATTAGGTAGGTATATAATTTATTTTATTTTATAGCAAACTTACAGATAGTAAATATATGATACTAGTATTTTTAAAACATATTCAAAGAAAACAAATTTACTATACTATGAATAGTTTGCAATGCTTGCAGTACAAATTAACAGAAATATCACGAACACGTTGATAGTAGAAAAAAATATAATAAAGTTAATAATATTACAAAGGTAAGAATAGTAATAATTCATTAAGTTGTTAATAAGGTTATTTGGATAGAGCAAAATATAAGTATGAGTATTTGGATAATAATATTTATTATACATAATATGATATAATACAATAGTATGTTATAATAAAATAATCATACAGTATATTAGGATGGCAGTTAGTGAATTCTTAAGAAGTAGGAGATAGGCTAGGTATGATCGAGTCTTTTATTAAATTAATGGAATCATAAAATACATTTATAATATTAAATTAACAATATAACTAAACATTATAACTATTAATTAAATTCATTTTAATTATTTCAAACGTTTATATTATACGACATCTCACGTACTATGGAATTGTCACCTAGAATAGTAAAACCCTCCACCCCAGGAAGATATTGATCGTTCTTTCAACGGTGGGGTGAACGTACAGACTAGGTGACGACATAGTCCACCGCTTAACTAAGCCAACATGCCCGTGAGAGTCTAACGCCTTACCGCGAGGGGCACTGGGAAGTGACACCAGCGGGCAGCCCTCAAGCCCTTACTGCCAGATTTTATCGGATTTTTCCATCCTCCCGTCTGGTTACAGGTCCGAAGCCATCCCATCCCAGCTACTTAGAAAATATGTAACATTTCCAGCCCCCCCCCCCCCTCCCCACCACCGGCTATGTATGCGCCGGCGCGCACAGTCGATTGGCTGTCCCCGCAAGATACTCAAACCGTCCAGCAGCGCCCGAAGGTCTCCCTCCGGAGGAACTGTTCCCCTGCCGTGACAGGGGCAACAGATTCCTTTCCATGATCGACCCTCTACTAGGAGGCTATCGGATGGGGGCGAACCGTGATTTGAACCGGCCCAAATTACAAGCGGCTCTTAGTGGCCAAACTGCACAGGAACCATTAACTGCCACATACTGTATCGGGAATCATACCACGTACTCTATCGGGTAACGTATACAGGGAAAAAATACGCCATCTCGTGATTGCCACCGTCTCGTTATAGACAGGAAATCAGAGTTAGCAGCCGAACAGAGCGCCAAGGGAAATTCTCTCCAATGTTGTTAAAATCATCCGCTGCACCGGAAAGCACAATTTCAATCTGATTATTGCGCCGCGTTCTGCTGGACTTGCGATAGATGACATTAGGCCTTTGATGTCGAAACTTCAGGGAAATTATTTTAGTAAATCATTTAATTTCAAATACAGTGATAGCTTGCTATGGAGAATAAACGATAACAACAAATTCCTTGATTGACTTCTGCTCTTCCTTGGTGAAGGCTAAAGAGCAGAGTAAAATCAGCAGATTGACTCTGAAAAAATATATTATCAAGAGGCTCATGACGAAAAGTAGAGGTCATTGCGAAGAAAATGATGACTCACATCCTGACAGGCCATATTTGACATATTTGTTACTCGAGACTTGACAATAAATACATTTAGTTGATTATGTTTAAAATAAATTAATAACATTATACTAAATATTTTGATTTATAAATTTATGGGGTTTAACCTACTTAATTTATTGGTCAATTTATTTGTTTTTGTATTTGCATTCTTATATTAGTATTAGTTATTTATTTATATATTTACATATTTAACTTTTTTTTAAATAAATGGGCAATCGGAATGAATGAAAGAACAATTAAAATAAAAGTGAAGTCACTGCGTCATAGTGGGGTAATAAAATCCACACAAAATAAGGCCTTATCTGCTTCGCGAAAAAAAAAGTTGTAAAAATATTATTATATCGTAGCTTTACAATTATAACTTAATAACTAGAAAATTGGCATTTTTGAGATAATTATGCCAGAAGATGTAAAAATATGAATATATTCCCTTAAAACCAGATAACTGAAATTCCCGAACCTTTAGGAGTTAACGGCGATTGATAAGTTGAAAGTCAGCTCCAATTATAATACTTAAAAATCAATATGTAGACTTATCTAGCTGAAAGTTCGCAGCACTGTCTGCTATCGTAGAGCAAAATCTCCATATCTCCACTTATCTAGGTTAATGTTAGTATTTAGGTCAACCTATTAGTTTCCACAGATCAAAAGTTGTGGACGAGTTGAAACTTTAAAAGTTGAAATTAAAACCTCAGAAATAATAAATTCGAGTTATCAAGTTATAGTTACCCAGTAAGGCGACGATATATAGTTTTGTTTTTACCAAAATCTTTTTTTGTATTGGATAATTTTAGAAAAAAAAGTAAAAATAAAAATATTGGAATATTGAAAGCTAAATGACGTATAAAATATTATTTTTTTTAATTAAATGGAGTAATTATAAAATACTTTATATTTGTATGAAATACTTTATAGTGTAATACTTTAACATTATATTGCGTACCCGGCTAATACTTTTTTGGAAATCCAATGCAGCCTCGTTGCTTTTAAATACGAATCGCTTCCTTTCCAATTCAAACTCTTGTAAAGCTCGACTGACAGCTGATACGGTATCATCATGTCAAGGTTACCACTGAAAGTATATACATTATTTAATTTTCAAGTATTATAATGGTTATATGCAATCTATTGCAGAGTTTATTATTTTAAAATTACCTAAACACCATGATCTTGTAGTCGTAATCCAGTAATTTTTCAAGTAATTCCTTTGCGCTTGTGAAAAGTTCATTCTCCAACGACGATCTAACGTTTTCAGCTTGTCTGTTCCACACAATATTTCCCACGTGCAAATGTTTCTTTATAGATGCTTCTCTTATGAAGCTGGCCCAAGTTTCAGTCTCGTACATGCCTTCGAACTTGTCGTCGGCATAGTTGTAAATGTTTTGCAGTTTTGTTTGCTCCATGAAATTGGTGAAGTAATACTTCCATTCCTGGAAATATAGATGGCAATTGAAACAATTTTTAGCACCCAAAAGGGACACAAAAAATATTAAATACACGGTGCGATATTACTTTAATAAACCACCCATTCATTGCGATTATTTAATTGCATAAGACAAAAAAACGTACAACTTATTATAGTACATTCCGAAAAATAACCCACAAATATTTCTTTAAAAAAACGTTATAAAAATTAATATAAATACAGTAGCTCACTTTTTTATAACAGCAGTCGTGTTTTTTGTTCCTTGTAAAATAGATTTACTTGTTGGTCAGAATAAAAGAAATTTTCGTTCTAGCAATACCGATAATGCGATTTCATTTCTGTCAAAATAACGGATATTTCATAAAACTCCATTATCCCTGTAATACCCTGTCGTAATTTGTCAATTATTCAAACAGCAATTCAATAATTGAAATAATCTTATTGTCTCAATTTTTACATGGTAGTCATTTTATTGGGTTAACGGTCTTTATGTTGATGAGTGACGTCAAGCTTTTCTCCCCCCCCCCCCCTTCCCCCCTTCAGTTTCGTGTCAATTGTAGTTGGTTGTAGAAAAATGGTAAGTTGAACACTACGGTATTGATATTTTAATTGATAGAAAGCAAATTGTTACCGCGTGCCGGCATGCAGCGTCGGCACGTAACAGAGGTACAGACTACCAGAACGCAGCATCCGCGACAGTCGCACTCTTATTGCCCCTTGAAGAGCGAATGTAACATTGCCGAAACATCGGGAAAAACTATCGTCTAGTTCCCAAAAAATATATTAAGAGTAGTCGGCTTTTGTAGGATAAAACGCGAGAGAAAAGTGAATGTTGTGTAATATAATGATATTCATCACTCTAATATGAAATCGAAGACTATCACGGTTGTTTGACATTATAAATAGGATAAAAACGAATTAACCGCGTGACGTTTGTAGCACCCGACGCTTCGGCGACGTTGCAGCCGTCGTCTACCCTAGACAACAGCAGCTGCAACGTCGGGTGCTACAAACTTCACGCGGTAAATTCGTGTTTATCCTATTTATAATTCATCACTCTATTTGAAAATGTTTAAATAACATGAACCAGTTTTGTTGTTATTGTGAACCGGTTTTGTTGATATAAACAGCATTTGATCCGTGATTTTTACCGGTAAGTAGATTTCTGATATGTTCTGTTTGTTACCTGGAATTTATGAAAATCACGTGTATGTTCGTGACAGCGTTTGAAACTAGGAGTGTTTTTGTTCCCACGTCTGAATGTATATTTTCATTTAGTCACCTTCTGCCGGGGCTTACCTTTTGCGGCTGTTTTCTTACGACAAGTACTGATGTAACTAAATCACTATCATATCTCTCCATGTGGTTCGCAAACTAGCGGCTCTGTGACCATGATGACAGAAAATAAAGCTTCAAATGATATAATTCACATCCTTTGGCCGGGAAAATATATTATTTACATGGCGAGATTGGGACCCTAATCCCCTTCAGAGTAGGCCCCTTGTGCCTCGACACACTTATCCCACCGTTCCTTCCACTACCGAAAAAAAAACACATCTGGTAGGCCTCTTTTGGAATTGTGTTTAACTCCACCTTCACATTCTGCATTATCTCTTCTCTACTCTGATAGCGAAATCTTTTCAAATGTGTTTTTAATTTTTTACTGTCATGTCTGGACAGTACGGAGGTTGGTGAACAACTGAAACTCCATATCTCGCCAAGGAAGGGTGAATCCGGTGCGATGAATGAGATATAGCATTGTCATGATACAACTGACAGTTTGTCGTCGTCCAGATGTCTCATCTTTTTCGCTGAACTGCTTCGCGGAGTCGGCGGAGTACTTCTTGATAGTATTATTTAGTCACTGTGTGTCCTTTCGGTGACTATTCGTGATACAAAACTCTCCAGATATCAAAGAACACAGTTAGCATCACCTTAATTTTGCTTCTCAGAGAAATCAAAATCCGATGAACACTTATAACAGCACCTCACTTAGCGGCCAGCAGGCAATGACAGGCACACTGGTACGCGGAGAAAAAAAATCAAGCATACGCATTACGCTATCTCCTTCCACTATGCATAGTGGTGCTGCCTTAAAGATACTACTGCGTACGGGATAATTCAAGGTTGGATACTTTTCAGTTTTACCATTGTAGCAACCGAACAAGAGAACTATCTTAAGTCTATCTTATTTAATCGTAGAAACTATACGTTTATCCACTATCGTGCGCACAACGTCACTTAGCCACGAACCGTCGTAATCGTGATTTTACGATCACTCACTTTTCCGTCGAAACTCTCTATCCGAAAGCCGCGTGGTTTCTCCTCTACAGATCGCATCGCTGTTTGGCTTATTAAACTCTCTAAATTTCTAAAGACCAGATAAGTGATCAAAATGTTTAGTTACCTCAATAGCGCTCGTGATATTTCCCACTCTGAGGAATTCCCTTACTCGATCTTCTTTATCTTTAAGATATTTTGCTCCTTTGTCGTCGACGAGTCCGTGGCAAGAAGCAATTCTACTGAGGCTGACTACGCTTGGTGGATCTATGAAGCCATTTCCTATTGCCAGTCCCTGTGGAAGAAAAATGCAATATTTAATCATATATTTACACGAATGTTATTTCTTCATAATCGTTAATATATTGAATTACTAAATAAATTGGTTTCGGTGCAAGGTCAAATCTCGACTCATGGCAGATAAGGCGATTTTGGAGGACTAAAGCCATTTCGGGCAGCATGGAAATAAGACGATGACGACACGTATATTTTTTTCTCATATTTTTCAATTTGCTATATTTATAATAAATTTTATATTAAAATTTAAATGATTCAACACATCTATGCCACAGTTAACATTATAGATTTTTAAAACAGTATTTTTACATATTACGACAGAGTAATGTCGTCCTTAAAAGTCACACTATTGCAAGATATAATTTTAAAATTTTACACGAGGCAATAAAAGCGGCAATTCAATAATTGCAACTTATAGCGATAACACAACTTTATTTATGCATTACATTATTGTAACGGTGGTGCTTGTAACAATAAACAACCCGTTTTAGGCATATTCAAAGTTTGACATCTCTAATAGCCTGGTCTTCAAAAGTTAAAGTTGTGGTGTAAAAATGTAGAATCTTTCCAGTAAAAGTTTTAATATTTTACCTAGCTACGTATATCCCTCCCCGTTCAGCCAAATCCAGCCTCGACTCCCGCACACCTTTCCCTTTCTCTCTTTCCAGCTGTTTATTCACGGTTTACACATCGTAAATTACGCTCATTATGAAATTAGGATTTCGTATTGTTATGATTCCGTACCTGTTGTTTGAGTTTTTATTAAACACAGCTAAGAATTTACAAGTCATTTAATTATCCGCTTATTCAAAGCCTCACTGAAAAGTTTCAGTTTACCTCTCTTCTTTCGTGCTGTCTCCGAATGGTGATGATGTGTCGGCTCAAAGGCTTACTGAAAAAAAAACATCTCCTTTTTCCTTTAAGTCAGCCATCCTTATCAAGGAAATGCCCCCCAATATTTCATTCTTCATATTTCAATATTTCATACTTCAATATTTCAATATTCATTCCAATATTTTATATATTAAGAAAAAACAATTACATCACAGAAAGTCCAAATTACCCACTTTATCACAAATTACCACCATAAAACAAATTATCCTATGTTGTCGCTTTGCAATTATTAAAGATGCCAATACCAGAGGACAGCGATAACTGTATATTATTCATGCGCTTATTCTTGATTTAATATGGGATCACTGGTGGTAGCAGCATCGATTCTAGTAACTAAATTTTTTTTCCACAGAAAAGATGTGTTAGAATCACTACTGATATTTTCCAAAGAAACAACCCTCTTTGGAGATACTTAAAAATACTACCATACATCGCATTAATGGAAATAATAACCTTTATGCGAAAGCGCATTGGGTATTTATCGCGATACTAAGACCATCGTAATCCCGACACCCCAACAGAACCCTTATTTATTCGCCTAGATCGTGTAGGTACTTCGCCCTACATATCGAGTCAACAAAATATAAAGATTCTATAGAAATCCATACCGCAAACACACTCAATTCTACACGTGTCAACAGCAATTAAATTCCATCTAATTTCGGTAATTAATGCAGACACAGCCGGTGACTCATATCTATTTCTCCTGATCGATTCAATCGGACACACTCACTTCCCCCACGCCTACGGCATTGCATCATTTAGTACCGTATAAGAAGCCCATACATTCGATCAATTATTTATCATCCTCTGGCCAGTCAGCCACACCGCGCTACCGCGCTCATACATCATCATCATCTGGCAGTCATCTACCGCGTTTATACCTCGCATCATCATCATCGAGCAGTCAATTCAGTATCCGCGATACCAATCTTCAACTACTCAGCCGCGATCATCATCTTCACTCACACACTACATACACCGCGACTTACCATTCGAAGCGTTACATCTGGCAATCATCAACTACGTTCTGCAATAAACAATCTCAACCTCAGTAAGAACGACTTTCACTGCGGAGAAAACCCATTGATGATACCACTCCTCACTTACGAGCAATTGGAGTCTAGTGAGGGGTGGTCCCTCACAATCGCATTAGATATATCGAAATAGCCCCGAATTTAAATGAGCCATCGAGTATAATATACGTACTTCGGAGACATTTATGACAAATAAAAATAGTACAAATATTTTTATTCTGATTTAAATCGTCTGCTGCTCGACACATGTTATTACAAAGTAAAATATTTTTTAAAACATTTTTGAAACACCGTAGAAATTGTGTAGATTGATATTTATTATTTTAATTTTAACGAAGATGTGTGTTTCAAATATATTTTGTGATCTAATACTTTGTGATTGTGATTAGCTGTATGTATTTTATTACGTATAGATTAAAATTCTAAATATTTCTTCTGCCGTTACCTGTATTTCACAGCTTGACTGTATGACTTTAGGAATAATTTTTGGTTACTCTGTGTTTGATTTTACATTTTTTACATTAATTCTATTGATTTTTATATTAGAATATATGTCTAAAATATCATATTATAGCTGATAATTCATTTAGAAGTTTAAAGTATTATATATTCGAACGGAAAATTTATATATGTTACATTAATTTCAATAAAACCAGATCATTTTAGAAATTTAAGCCAAAACTGGACAAATTATTAATGCCGTGGTGGAATTGTAAACACCAAATTAAAATTTTATATCATACCTTTGTAAATGCGCAATTCACGCAATAAATTTTCATTTTATTCTATTATGTACCTGCAAATTTATTTTATCCTCCTTCTCCAAATTTCTGTTATTAATCTCATAAGCTAGATATGGGATATATTTTCCGGCATAAGATTCTCCAGTTAGATATAAAGGTGCATTTTTCAATTCTGGAAATAGTTGTAGAAATTGCTTCACGAATTCGTAGAGATTTTCAGTAACCTGTAAAATTCAATGATTATTAACAATGATTAGCTCATTTTGGCGACAAATACACTTACCTGAATTAAACTTTGAGATATACCGCTATCATTCTTAGTAAAACTGTATCCAACGCCCACCGGATTATCGATGAATATAATAGAGTGATTTTGATGCCACGAATATGGATTAGCTGTAATTAATGGTATAGTTGACAATGATAACTGACTTTATACGTTTACATATGCAATGGAGCGTTGATTGTAATAATCAATATTTATAAGACTATTTACCTTCCAGTTTTCGGGATGATTCATCAACCTTGAATGGTCCGATTTCTCTAAACAATCCGAACAACGACGTATCACCCGGACCTCCCTGAAGCCATATCAGTAAAGGATTTTCGTTTACTCTTCCACTTTGTACAGGAACATACCAAAACCAAAGATTTGATCCAAAATACTTATTGACTGTTAGGTACCCACTGTAGCTATTCACATCCAGGAAGGAGGTCTTATCAACATAAGCCAGCTTTTTAGCTTCTGTTATTCGACCTTCTTCTATCAACGGAGTAAGAAACAGCGGTTCTCCTTCATCAGTAGAGTGGTCTGTTGTTGATTTATTTGTTTCTAATATTCCAAATCGTCCGTTGATAAGTAGATTTAAAGTTCCATCTTGTCGATCACTACTGATGCTGGAATAAACATTAGCAGTTATTGAAGTACTATATTTCGTGAAAGTATGGACTTTGAATTACTCACTGTCTAGGTACGCATACCAGAAGGATTAGTAATATGATTTGCCCCATGGCTTCTTATTAAGATCAACGGCAGACCTAGAAAAAAAAATATTAGGTTACTGTATTAGTTGCGGTGACGTAGTGGGGGCTTAGCGGAGACGTAGCTGAAACGTAGCGAAAGCGTAGCGGTGTGCGAAACGGGTCCGTACTTTCCTGGATCTGATGTGTATTTGTGGCGCCAGAACTTACGATTCGATCATGTTTTTGATACTTCGTAAGATTTCTTTTATGTATTTGATATACATCAATAGTCTACCAAATTAACTTCTAAATTATGAACTTTCGTATTTAAGAAAATTTGGTCAAATACATAGAAAATGACCTCTGTTATACCCAAAAGATATTGATAGATTTCCAAAATATAAACCGGGTCATGAGTTCAGACGTCACGAATAAACCGGCACGTGAAAGCGCACTTCATCCATTTAAATTTTAGGTTTTTCTTATTTCACGAACTAACACAGTTCTAAACAAATAAAAACACAGAAAGTAAAATGGAATAGTCACGTCAATTTATATTTTCATCAATTGTGTTCAGTCGGAAGAAATCTAGGAGTTTGTTTAGAACTGTATGTTATGCTAGAAAACGTCAAAATGATTGGTAATGTAATAATTCGGAAGAAGTTTGTAGCACATTTTTTTTTTACCCAGGCATTTTTACCTATGACAGTTATTAGTCGACGAAAATTTCCACTCTAAAATACAAATTTAACTTTTGAAGAGGAATCTCAGGAATAATATCTCGCTGAGCTTGTTTCTATTTAATACAGTGAATCAACTTGTCAAGCAACAATTTATTGCTGGTATTCAGCACCGTACCAACTGTAGGTCGACCAACAAACTATAACATAAAGATCGGATGTGAGCCAATTTGTACATCTTTAAGCATTAAAATGACTGTGATCCAAATAATTGTGCATGATGAGTTAGGCATCAGAAAGCTAGTTTCCCATTGGATACAGGCCAATTCGACTTAAAATAATAAAAGAGTTTTGTTAATTGGCACGCCCGGCAATGCTTGAATGGAATGTCGAATGTTGATTTTAGCATCGTCTCAGGTGAAGAATCGTGGATATACTCATTATGAGTTCGAAAGAAATTATCAATCAACTGATTTTATCTTCGAAAGTAGGTACTCCGTTTGACGCAGTGTATTGAGGAAAATGGTCGCTTTGTTTATCCCAAAATCAAGACATGTTGCGACAATTCTTTTACATGAACGTGAAATGATTACCGAATTTCGTAGCGGTGATCCGAAACGTCGCAAAATCCTCCACTGTGACAATAAAATTTAAATATTTTGTATATGTCTAGTACTATTTAAAATAAAGGAAATAATGTTATAAAATATTTAAAAAAATATTATAAGTAAAGAAATAAATATTAAAACATTTAATTTAAATTGTATTTTTAATTTATACTGATGAATGTGACTCCTTGCACCGCTCAAAAATGCCTTTCAGTTTGGAGCAGGAAATCATCGAGTCGTTCAGACCATCTTCTTTAAAATCCTGGCTTGAATCCCATTTATTATTTTATATTTCCGAGAATCACAGATAAGTTGCGTAGTCAGCGGTTTAAAGTATTTGAAGACGCTGTTGAAACGTTCAAAGCGGTCGCTTTAATTACCTTGTAATCGAATTCGAATTACTGTTTTAATAGCTCGTTTTTGTGGATGCAAAAGTAAAGCAAACGCATTGGAAAGTATTTGAAAAAAAATTGTTACTTTCTGTCTTTTCCATTATTCGCAATTATATAAGTGTGTCCCACGTATTGGAGATAGAGAAGGATTCAAGGATTGTTGCCAACCGTTTTCACTACGAATCCTTTGAGTCGTACTGTAAGGCGTAGCAGAGGCGTCGCGAGACGTAGCAGTTATATATAGTTATAGCGTAGCAGTAGCCTAACAGCGACGTAGATAAGTCGTAGCGGTATCATATGGCTTTTGAAGCGTAGCGCGATGGGATGAGCGTCTAACCAATCTCGTTTATCCTGTGGAACGATGGTAATGCTTCGCTCTACGACGCCTACCTCTCCTCCGCATCCATGCATTCCCGTGTGGAATTAAAATTGCATCGCCTCACTCATTCAAAATAACTCTACTCAAGAAAAAGCACTCTCCGAAGGAGTTGCTGGCTCGTCTTGATCAAGAAATATGTATGAGGCTTGTTTCTCTCTCGAGGGCCGCGCCACGTGGGCTTATTTAACTATGAATATTAGATGAGCATTATGTCTGCGTAGCGGCGGGTAAACGCCGAAATGTTTATACGGATCCGACACTCCAACTAACACTGCTCAAAATGTATTGCGTGACAAGTGATTTGCTTAGCCTTGGCGTGAATTACTTAATATTAATTTAAATTTTGTTTCGGCTTGAACCTATCATTTCAATGGTGTTTTGTTTAATAAGAAAATTTAAAATAAAAGCTTAAGCATAAAATACACTGAACATACATCGCAGAAAATAACCCATAGCAAGATTTAACCAGAAATGTGTATTTGAAAAATATCTCATGTCGCTCCACTGAGCTACGCTTGTGCTAGATCGGACATTACACTGCATTATATATGTAATCCATTTGAAATAATAAATATTTTATATTATATATAGGTATAGGATAAATACTGGATATTTATATAGATATAAATATATACACATATAGATATATTGATATACACATCCACAGAGAATACTACATACATAAAATATATTACAATATATAAATAAAATTGGTCATCATAGCATTATAAATATAACTGATTGGTCATAATAGTATTCTAAAAAATTAAATAAAACGCGTAACACGTAGATATTTTTCTAGAGAGAGATTGCATTGTAAATATATCTCGGAAATATGATCCCATTTTTACACGACTGCCAAACAAAAAAGGAGTGTAATGTGTTCAGGTTTCATATATGTATGTTTCCGTTTCTTTATTCTACCATAACTTTTAAACGCTTGAACCGATTTAGAAGTTTATAGTATTGTTAGAATAGTTATGTCATTCTAAGTGTTATGAAGTACCTTAACTCCCCAAATATCAAGTAAGTATTTGTCTAAATGCCGAAATGTACAAATGTCAATAAATTAATATCAATAAATCGTTTTGTGTCAAATGAAAGGTCTGATTGAGTACATACCGGATATTTCATAAATAAAACCGTAATAAAAATAATTATAGATACAATAGTTCACTTTCTATAACGGCAGTCGTGTTTTTTATTCTTACTTGTTAACCGATATTTTTTTAAATATAAAGTTTGCAAAAGCATCAATAAATTAAAAAAATATACCGTGATACGACAAAAGGACTTATAGATGTCACAATCAAACACACACCAGCTTCAAAAGCGTTCGACTTAACAGTTGTTTACCAACAAAATGATAACGGCAGATTACACAAAAACGGTCCCTTTTTTATTTTTTAATGGAAAAACTGTTTCTATTTTTCGACATAGTCTACTCTAAGTACTACGCATTTAGTCCTTCTGAAAAAGTTTTGAGCTTAAGGTACAGGTGGAAGTCTGATTGTATTAGGTCAGATGATTAAGGTGGAAGCGTCAACAAATAGTTGAGTAATTTATTGGTTGTCACCATAGTCTTAACCGATTTGTGAACCCTTGCGTTGTCTTGGCGTTAGATGTTTTTTTCGAACCAAACATGGTCTTTTTTGTTGAATACATTTTTGTAGCATATGTAACAGGTTAGTGTGGTATTTTCCTGTAATAGTTTGACATTTCGAAATCCCCGTGTATCGAATATCATGAAAATTCCCGTTGCATTCCAAAAGATGCCATCAGTGTCCCAGACAATTTCATAGCTTTAGCTTTCCTTGGAGCCGAACACCTAGATTCTGTCCACTGTTTTGATTTAATTTTTGTTTCTGGTGTATGGTGGTGGACCCGTGCTTCATCTGTTGTTACAAATCTCTACATTCCGCTTATTTACTCTTAAAACGGTCCAAACGTTTCTTTTTTGATCGAGATTAAGCAAACGCGGCAACATAAATGCTTACATTGTCAGCTACATCTGATAATTTAAATCGTCGATGTCCCAATGTTGAGCTTTAGAAATCATTTCCTGAGTCGTGGCGCTTTTCGGACGTCTTTTCGGGTCGGGTTTCACCTTGGACATTTCTACGGCGCTGTTTAAACTCAGCCACCCAGTTCCTGACTATGACATAACAGAGAGAGTACTTTCACCAAAACATTTTTTAATACCAAAAATATGCGCTGCCTTCAATACCTTCATAATGAGAAACTTTAACACATCTCAAAGTTCAGTTTTATAGATTTTGAAAAAAAAAACAACACAAGAATTTTTAAACGACATATTGCAAAATAAGTTTTCACTCCATCGATTTCAAATTTTAAACATTGATAGTTAGAAGCCTCTTTTTTATGTGTGGAATTTTTGAATATCTGATCTTTAAAGTAGTGTATCAGCACTTACATATTTTATCGTACAATACAATTATATCAATACAATTATTGAACAGACTTATACAATGGGGTTCATTTTTCATGTCTGGATTTGATTATCTAAGTATGTGATATTTATGTCCAATATATCAAACAGATCGATTGATTAACTTTGCCTGCTAATGATTCATTTTTAATGCCTTTAGAAACTCGGAATCCGCGACTCTTTGTTTCTCAACCGTAATGTCTTTTGTTAGTGTTTTATTGTGAGCCCTTAACTTGAATTACCATTGTTTCGAACCAAAGGTTTATACTTTTGTTTCGCTAATGTAGGTGCTTTATGTAAAGCTTTTATTACTTTTTCTTCCCGCGAAACGGGCCTACCGCGATTGTATTAGACAAATAAAAAAGGGTTCTTTTGTTACCATATCCGACTCACTATTAATATATACATTTTTCTGTAGATATATTACTACAGTAAGATAATCATTTGAAGAGTTAACTCTACATGAAACTATTTATTTTTGGAAAATTATGTTTTTGGATATAATGTTTTTGTATATAGGTAGTTATTATATTATTATATGAAAAACTCGGTTGAAAGTCGTCTATAACTTTTTTGTCATTGAGGCCTTGATTACCGAGCAAAATTAGTATGTTTAACTTTCTGATATTCAGATATTTTCTTTAGTTAATGACTAAGCTATCTTTAGTTAAATGACTAAGCTTCCACAATTTAGCACTAAATTGAATAAGTTTCAACAAAGTGTTTCACGTAGAATAATCTTCGACACTAAAAACTGTTAACATAGTTTTACGGATATGTCAAAAGAAAAATAAAACAATTTTCTTATTTAGTTTGATGTACAGTGTTACCCTTTGGAAGTGTTGTCATGATGTCGCAATTTAGTATTTTGATTAAGACTTAAGACTTAATACTTGATTATATAAGATTTATGCTCCTGTAGTTATGCGTCTCGCTGTGTACTAGGTAATATCCGCCACAAGGTTTAAACAAAATACCCAGGTGACCTCGTTATCCAATCCATCCATCATCACAACTATCTCCAGCGGTTGCATTAATAATGCGCCTGACCGTTGAAAGCGGCGCGGACGGCGGATTGCTTATTGCAGCCTGTCATCGGACTGTTGCTGTTCCGTGGGTTATGTGACGTCACGCACGACGCGGCTCGCCTGGCAAATATCCGAGTTGACATTTAATTGTATTTCAGTTGAGGCGACACCCCACTTGACAGCTGCGGTTGACAGGACGTGTCAAATGCGAATTCAAATTATTCTGCACGAACGGCATTCCAAGTGTCTCCCCTTTCAAGTAGATTCTATAATAGGCGATACGATGAATGTGAAGAGATCCAGTATTTTACAATGCTATGCTTAGCGAAACCAGATCGTAGACGATGTAGTAGTAATTATGTGCTAACAAATAAACACACCAATGTTCTGGCAAACAAATCAGTGTATCTGGCACAAACCTGACTCGGCAGTAAGGTCTTTTTATGCTCCACCAGCAGGTGTATAAATATGCATACCGCTTCTATTTATAATTAGAATTCTCTGGAAAATCGTGTTAGTCAGAAAATGTCATTGATCTTGGCGAGGGAAATACATATCAGGTGAACGACATGTCAAGGGAAACATGGCGAGTGAACTATATATCCATTTTCTCAAAATGAATGTCACAGAGTCACACATATGCATAAGTGCCATTAGTTGCAAATTCCCCTGCACAGGTGTTCCTTGACTATTTTTTAAAAATTGTAAAAAAGTAATTGATATTTAAAGCGTTCAAATCTAGAAATATTCGTGACGTATGAAATTTTTAAATGTAACATACATTGTAAATCGACTGAAAAGAACTGGCAAATTGATTGCGTTGAGAAATGGAGGGAAAATATAAATGAGACAAAAATGATTACTTTGAGGATTATTACAATCCATTGTGGAGACTGCGTCACACAGATTGCAATATTTCATTAACCCCGCCAGATAACAATTCAAACTTTCCCGCCGCAGTATGTTTTCACTGCGTAGAAAATCCGAGTCAGATAACGGATGTACACGATGTAAACACCTAACGTTTGAGCGCCTTTCCCCCTCAACAGTCGTCATTAAATCGTCAACCGGATAACACACTGTCTTTCACCGACACTGCGCCACGCGCTATCGTGAGCCGCCGCGCATAGTACCGCGGGAACGAAAGGTTATCCTGAGTGCAACAAATAAGTAACCAGGTATGGACCCGTAAGGGCCCATATTATACATCCTTAGATAGGTTATGCCATCATCTTTCATTATTTTTGATAGATTTATAACGAAATTTCAATATGTAAAAAAAATACTAATGAATTGTAACTTTGGAGAATTAGTGCCTAGTGCCTAAGTATCTGCACTTCAAAAATAATATTAACCGCAGTCGTTTTTATAATAAGTTGGTATTTTACATTCAATAATCTTAAGTCATATATTATGTCATGTATCGTATGTATCTTCATGTATCTTAGTGATAGCCACATTTTGTAAATAATATTTTATTTGACTATGACTTAAGATACATAAATATTTAAGTAGAGAATCTCGCGCACTTTATACAGGACGTTTTGGCATGTTTTGTGAATCATAACCCAACAAGCACAAAAGCCATATAAGAAGTGCCGAATATAGCTTTAAGCTGACTAAAAGTCATGTAAAGGCGTTCAGATTAACTCTAGGCTATGTAAAGGTGTCATTTATAGTCATATAAATTTGGCTTATATTACCTTTTAGTCATATAATTTTGTCGTATAAAACCTTTTAATTGAATAACGGTGGTATAATCGCTATAAAGCATACTAATTTATAACCATTTTATAACTAACAGCTGTATAGTTGTCATTCACTCCGAATAGTAGTCGAATAAATAACCTTTATAGAACAAACAAGGCAATAGCTACTATATTACCCTTACTCCACCAAAGACTGTATATTGGTTACAAGACCCATCCTTATACAGCTTATAATCATATAAGAGTGAAGTAATTGTTTTATAAAGAGTAACAGCTGTATAGTTGTCTAGTAAAAACTCAGTGTTGGAACCATGAGACCTAGTGGTCTCATGGTTCCAACAAACCTATTTGTTTAATCATTTTCTGAAGCTACATGATTTCATTAGACGAATAATGCTGATAAAAATGACATCCGCTAACTACGACTACCTACCTGCGTTTAGGTATTCCAGCATACAAAATTAGGTATACTGAGATACTATTCTCATAAAATGAAAAACATGGCTTGTTTCCAGTTTTCACCATTCTTAAGTTTATGTAATGAGTCAATTTCTATAATATTGTTTATATTCTCTCCATGCTATCCTCGCCTCGATCGTGTTATTCACAAGTCATATTATCTGTTTATTATTATTGAGCCATATTATCTGTTTATTATGATTCAGCTAGAAATTTCGAACATTATAGAGTGTATTACAATAATCCGCAATAATTCGTGATATAAGCCACAAACCGACATTGCGATATTATCGGCATTGCGTTATTACTAATACTATTAATTATGTAGGGTATTAGATAAATCAATGCCGGACTACGTTTTGGTAGTTAGGATTTTAGTGTGGAACGCAACGTGTAGATGGCACGCATTGTTCTAAATATTGATTAATATTCTCTCATATTCAGTAGCCTAATAGATAGCGTTCTAAACATGCGTATACGTTATCCTATCTCAAAATAAAACAATAATATAATACCAAACGAAATTTTGAATCATAGCTCTTATTACTTTAATATTATTTACCTAAAGTTATAATTTCAATTTGTTACACAGGTTAAAATTTATAATAATTGGGCGTTTTATTGTTCAAATTTTTCTAATATATGGCATTGTAATCGTATTATTTCTGAAATGTAATCAGCCTATACAATTGCGAATGATTATTTACATTAATAATTGTGTAGAAAATCCATTATGGCAGAAATAATACAAAGTCAATGTTTGCAACAGGTAGTTTCAATTCCGATAGAAAATAATAATAATAATAAAACGCTTTATTCGTACGAAAAGGTGAGCTTATTGCCTACAGGAACTACAGTACAGCAGATGCTACATAACTTAATCTATATAAAGAGACTAATACAAAAAAAAGAGAATAGAAAGAAATATATATATATATATATATATATATATATATATATATATATATATATATATATATATATATATATATATATATATATATATATATATATATATATATATATATATATATATATATATATATATATATATATATATATATATATATATATAAATATATATATATATATATATATATATATATATATATATATATATATATATATATATATATATATATATATATACAGGGTGTTCGGCAGACGGTTGTACATACGATTATGACGGACAAGTGAGGCCCTCACCTACATGCTTGGCCCCAAAAATTTAACCTAGGCCTCACGATTTTTTTTAAATTATTTTTTTGTAATATGGCGAAATTTTTCATTTCCATGGCTTTAAACTCCATTACCTTCATTTAAAACTGATTAAACAGTCAACATTTTTTTTTATTCGTATCTAAATTACTAGCAGAATAATAAAAAAAAAATTTGGTTAAGACAACCACCATTAAAAAAAATAGCCCTGTTTTTTTTTTCAGCAAATTACGTCAGTTTTGGTGAAATGATCAATACCTCCTGTTATTTTGAAATAAAATACGTAAATTGCATACCAATAGAAAGGGCATAACCTAGAGATGTTTTGATTAAATTTGAAGCGCTCTACCTCTTTTTTTTTTTTTTTAATGCAATGAGAAATTGACATTTAAGATTATTTTTAAAGTGTTTTTGTACTTTAGGGCTAATTTTTTTTAATGGTGATTATCTGAACCAAATTTTTTTTCATTATTAATCTCCTACTAACTTAGATAGGAATAAAAAAAATTTTTGACTATTTTATCAGTTTTAAATGAAGTTAATGGAGTTTAAAGCCATGGAAATGAAAAATTTCGCCATATTACAAAAAAAATCATTAAAAAAAAATTGTGATGCCTAGGTTAAATTTTTGGGGCCAAGCATGTAGGTGAGGGCCTCACTTGTCCGTCATAATCGTATGTACAACCGTCTGCCGAACACCCTGTATATATATATATATATATATATATATATATATATATATATATATATATATATATATATATATATATATATATATATATATATATATATATATATATATATATATATATGTATATATATATATATATATATATATATATATATAATTTTTAAATTGAAAATTTTTAAAATTATTTTTATTTAATTGTAAGGTTAGTAAAGGTTGTACCTTTGCCGGACGTTTCGGAGCCCGTGGCTCCTGCTTCAGCGGCAAGAAGAATACTCTTCTTGCCGCTGAAGAAGGAGCCACGGGCTCCGAAACGTCCGGCAAAGGTACAACCTTTACTAACCTTACAATTAAATAAAAAAAAAATATATATATATATATATATATATATATATATATATATATATATATATATATATATATATATATATATATATATATATATATATATATATATATATATATATATATATATATATATATATATATATATATATATATATATATATATATATATATATATATATATATATATATATATATATATATATATATATATATATATATATATATATATATATATATATATATATATATATATATATATATATATATATATATATATATATATATATATATATATATATATATATATATATATATATATATATATATATATATATATATATATATATATATATATATATATATATTTAACCCTTTGTGGGCACAGAATGTGCCACATCAAAATAAACTAACACCTATAAGGACGCCTAAGGTTTAAAATAGGAGAATGGGAAGGAAAAGGGAATTTATGTGGAAGATTTCAAATGAACTCTTAGTCTGTTTTTAAAACTTGTTATGCTTGGCGCGTTTCTGATATTTTTCGGCAAAGCATTCCAAAGACGGGCTCCATGCACGGTGAAAGAGAATGAGAAGAAGTCAGTGCTGTGACTAGGAATAGAGAGTAGCAGGTTATCTTTTGATCTCAGCGGGCGTCCATGAGCCGATAGTGCAGTAAATCTGCCAGTAAGATAGTTGAAAGCGACGCCATTCAAGATTTTGAAAAGCATACAAAGAACTCTCATGTCTCTTTTCTCCCGGGTCTACAACCAATGAAGTTTCTTAATAGATGGCGTTGAACGCAATTTTTACTCGCGATGTCGGGGGGTCGATCTCAATTACCAATGTATTTTTGTGAATTGGCAATAAATTGAGTCATACCTACGAGCAGTATTTCATTTAAGGATGTAGTGAACAGTGAATAGTGAGTCGACAATAATAACAAAAAATATTAATTCACCTGTGACCGTTATTTTGTCATAATCAACGGCCGTCCTTTCTCTCTCTAATTATTTTTTTGGCGAGCAAATATGGACGTTCCCTGAAAGCCTTCTGACGCGCAGCGTAAATCATCATTATTGCGTAATGGCCGTGAAGAGATATGACGTATTTTGTGTCACACTCGGAAATTCGCGCGTCACTTAATGTTCATTTTTATTTTATTTATTGATGGCGGAAAGTCATTTCACGACAATGAAATTTTAAATTTAAATTTACTAAGGGCGTAATTTAAGAAAAATTTATATGTCTTTCAGTTCATTCGTATCAATAATGTAGGGGCATTTTTTAATTTATTTATTTATTTTCTTTATTAGTATACATTCGGGTTATCAGTTATATATATAACTAGCTGACCCATGCCCACTTCATTGGGCGGTAAAACTTTTTACTTGTGATGAAATTATGAGTGTGGTTCGGTTAGTACTGAGTGCTATGATTTATTTCCCGACCGCCAAAAGAAAAGATATATTTTTACTGCATATGTATGTATGTATTTGCATGCCAATTTGACTATATTGCCGTTATTTGTGAGTGTCTTCTTGTGAGTGTCTTATTTGTGAGTGTCTTATCTCTTTAACCATTTATGCAGTAAAGGGGAAATTATTTGCAGTAAAAGGGAAAAGTCTTTTGCTTTAAATACTTGAGACGATAAATTTACTTATTTTGATAGGAATTCATAATTGTTGATAATATGACCAATAAATATGACCTATTATTTTTTTATTATAAAATATTACTTTTTGTGACTTAAATATAAAAGTTACACATATGTTGTCGCTGACTTTTTTGTAGGCATTATTAAGCTCTACAACTTTTCTCTAGAACTTAATCATATATCTCTCATCGTTAAGGCAGCGTTAGTTAGAAACGTTTTCGTTCGACCGTTTTTTCTCTGACTCACTTTGCAAATCCGACTACCACGAAAAAGTCTTTTCATTATTCGGATTAATATATAGCCTATGACACTCACAAATAACGTAGCTTTCTATTGGTAAAAGAATTTTCAAAATCGGTTTAGTAGATCCAGAGATTACTTCTTCCTAAAACCTCACAAACTTTACCTCTTTATAATATTAGTATAGATAAATATTTTTGGTATTTAATTTAGCAAGGCTAAACCTTAATCTATCTAGATTCAATTAGCAGACCGTGTTAGGACGTCCTATCTCCAATTTCAAATCCAACTCAACCCATCTTCAAACACTTGTATTTCCATTTGCACTCCACTATTCAAGTAGGTAGTTGGAGTAACTCGTGGTGGGCACTGTTCTGCGTCTTATACACTTAGTTTTCAATTGAATCAATTAGAACACTACGTATTTTTCTATTGCTAAGATTTCCAGTACTTTAAATAATGGGAGATAAAATATTGCTTGTCCATTGCTGTAAATGAAATTCGTTGCTATTGTTTTCAATGTTCATAATTAAATAATATCGGTTTTACTTTTAGTCTTAACTCTCAACAACGTTAACATTTGATTTCTTAGTTACACTAAGTAGTTTTTGCTAGATTGAGGAGTTTTAAAAATGATATTTATTTTATTTATTCATTTATCCAAGATTTAATTACTATAAAACATTGATTAGCTTACAAAAATAACAGCAATCGAATGGCAAAACCTTAACCTTTTGCTTATTTGTTTCTGTCACCTAACTGCTACTAGACCGTTCTAGGGTGGACAGTACTCTAATATTACAATCAAGTTTGCTTGATTGCTTGATTGCTTACAAATATACAAGTTTTAGTAAAAAGCTGATAACAATAAATTGCCCTAAAATGTGGTCTTCAGAATAAAATAAAAAAAATATTATTATAATAAATAAAATGCAATTCGATTTAAATAATATAATCGGCAATAAACACAATATAAAATTCGATTAAATAATATAAATAAAATTATATGTGAGAAAAGAAAGAAACAGTCATTAATATTTATTATATGTTAAGTCATACAGTATTTAATATAAAAATACCTAGTCAAAGAAGTACAATTGATCGTCAAAGTCAAATAATTTTTGGTAGTTAGTTCAATGTTAAATATACTCAACATACATGTTTAAAAATATGTTAATAATTTGTGCACCCAAGTTTTATTAAACTATTATTTCTAGCATTTGATGTATGGTTAGTCTGTCGTGATTCGATAACCATTTCTTTAATCTATTTTTGAATTCCCTAAATGTCAAATTCATTTATATTTTCATATTGATCAGATTGTAAAATCTCGGCGCTATGAAAGAGTAATGTCTTTGTCCAAATAATGTTTTCCTTCTGGGTATTATTAAGCTATTTTCTAAAACTTGTGTCGTTGGTCACCGGTTCTGAATTATTCCTAAATTTGAGTTTTTGTCCAAAAAATAGCCTTAATACGGAAGTTTTTAGAAAAAGTTGCCTACAATCAAGATATTTAGCTTCATTATAAAGTTAATTAGTGGGATGGCGATATGGTTTACGTAGAATAATTTTTAATATAAATTTCTGCGCAACTTGCAATGGCTCTAACAGGGTTTTACCACATCCACCCCATCCAAATATGCCGTAAGTAAAAGCGATTCACATAAAGCATAATAAACAGTTTTTAGTGTTTTGGAATCCAGAATATTCCTCAGTTCTTTAAAGCCACGTTATGTATATAAGTCCCAACGGAGAAAGAAATCTAGGTATAAATGGGTAAACTAATTCTACGCTAATATTCCACGCTATACACCGCCCTTAAGACAATCAAAATATACAAAGCCCTTAAGACAATCAGAAACGAGCAAAAAACGGAAGTGTCTAATATAAAAGCAATTTGTGCGACGACGGCGGCTGTTGAAATATTTTAACTAGTTCCTCCGCCATCTGGCTTTAATGATTTGCTTCGCTAACAAGTGAAGTTACAACGCGGCTTTGAGTACACTCGAAATTGTACATATGAAATATCTATCACAGATCCCCCCCTATTAGTCGACAGTTTATACTGCTTGCCATTGTCGATTTGTAAAATCAAACGTCACAGCTATGAATAGTTAATTAATTTAAATACATTAACCTAGGTGTAACGTTAACTAAGTATATTATAAAATCTAAGTAGGTATATAATACAGGTGCTTGCAATCAGTTGGTATGTATTATAGTTGCTCTCGACTGATTCTACAGCTATATATCAGGTAGACTAAAATTAGTAGAAATTGGAGGTAGATACAGCTGCCAAGAGAATCTAAGACATGGTAAACAACAAGAGAGCGTTCTCGGACCCATTCTGTTGTTTTTTATATAAATAGTCCTTATCCCCACAAGACTAATTGAAATAATTTAAATATTATGTAATATAAATACTATAACAGAGAAATTAAAAACTATATTAGTGTAAATTAGCATAAATATGTAAAAGCAGTAGCATAACTGTAACAAGTAAAAATTCTATTAGACTAAATTAGCATTAACATCAAGTTGAATAATTATGGTAAACCAAGCTAATTAAGATAAGTTAGGTTAGGTTAGGGCATAAGTATAGATATCTAGTATGAATCATTTTATTAGTGTAATCATTTGTTATTGTAATTGTAAACAAAGTAAGTATACCAGGATAATTAGTATAGGTTAGGTTAGATTAGTAAGTAGGCATATTAATTTAGTGGAAAAGCATATTTATAAGTGTATATTCAGCTAGTTATGATAGGAGATATAGGTTAGATTAGGTTAGGTTAGGAAGTCAATGCATCTACTTAACGTAAAAAGTTATAATAGTTAATAAAAGTATAATAGGTAATAGATAATATAAGTCAGATATAAACACATTATTGTTAGTTACCCACTGAAAAGGCACTAGCCTTAGTGGGGAACTGTGACATGTAATTTGTATCTTTTTTTATGAATAAAGACTACTACTACCAACGTAGTCCTTAATCCCCTTATAAATAGTCCTTAATCCCCACAAGAACGTAGGCCGATGATACAGTTATTATATTTAAATATAGCAGGAGTCTGAAATAAAGTTGGTTAAAACATTATTGGACAACTTTGGGCTTACGCTGATATAAGGAAATTAAATTACATAACTTTTAAAATTACAAATTCATTTAACAAACAAACTTTAATATTTATTTTATTAACGAACAGTTTGTTTAACAAACAATTATGCTTGATACTGTGGATTACTAGTAAAACATTGGGATGCTCCTAGAACACATGAGACGAGAATGGGAATTATAATCCCACGACCAGAAATATTAGGCAAAAGAGAAAGTAATTAATATATCTGTCACTTCCCTCTCAGAAATATCATACCTCTTCAACCACGCACCCCCCCCCCCCCCCCGCCCCCTTGACTATCAGCCACGCCCCCGAATTATATTATAATAACCATCGATACGGATCATGATCCATCGAGGTTAAGCCAAATCGACAGCCCCACATATCCTCTGTCGAAAACTTAGCTACTGTCATCTACCCGTTTACGGTCAAAACGTCTTACGTAAAAGACTCGCGTTATTTCGTAAACATTGTTTAAAGCTTAAAACTGGCCGTAGACGAAATAATGATGATGATCGCGAAATTGCGAAGTAATGGTAATGGTACAAGAACTACTTTTGTTGACAAGTGACAATAACTGTTTAGAATTCATTCATATTGGTTTAGTAAAGCAATGTATACTGTAGTCTTCGCTTTTTAGCTTTGCCAATTTTACTAGTTTAATATGTATAGCTAACTTTAACTGAATAAGTCTGCTAGCACTGGCGTTTTACTCAACTATTTCTAATCCGAGTATTATACAATCAGATATAATAGGAATATAATCAGAATTTCAAATACGAATATATTGCTTACAGGAAAAGTAACACATTCAATAAAACGCTGTTTACCTTGGACGATCCAATTCGTTATCACTACGTAGACATGATAAAATCGTTTGCCCAGTAACTTCAATCAATTAGGCTCACTTATCTGAGGGTGTAATCACTTTTGTCAACCGATATAACAGTCGCCGCACTCCGTAGACCCTTCCTAACTAATTCAGATGCGATCGTTACGTTAGATAACATCAAGCCGGCTCTCCCAATGGCCAATCAACGATCAATTCTATTCTCGCCTCCTGCCGCTTATAAATCATTCTTAATTCAGAGTGATTTGCCATCGCACGTCGCATCATCTAGTTGACAGGCGTTTATGCAATTTCAAGGTAACATCAAGGAGAAGGGGGACTTCTTCTTCTGTCGGTAACTTCTCCAATAGCCATATTGACTTTTGAGGCGTCTATTCTTGGTTTTCTTTGACGAATTTTGTCGTGTCATACTTAGTTAGCCACTTCTTCTTCTGTCGGTAACTTCTGACCTATTGACTTTTGAGGCGTCTATTCTTGGTTTTCTGTGAGGAATTTTGTCGTGCCATACTTAGTTAGCCACTTCTTTTTCTGTCGATAACATCTCTAATAGCCATATTGACCTTTGAGGCGTCTATTCTTGGTTTCGTTTAAGGAATTTTGTCGTGTCATGCTTAGTTAGCCACTTCTTCTTCTGTCGGTGACATCTCTAATATTGAATTTTTAGGCGTCTATTCTTGGTTTCCTTTAAGGAATTTTGTCGTGTCATGCTTAGTTTGCGACTTCTTCTTCTGTCGGTAACATCTCTAATAGCCATATTGGCTTTTCAGGCGTCTATTCTTATTTATTTATTTATTAATTTATTTATTTGCAGCTGTTATAAAAAACATATACAAAAAAACAAGAACACACAGATTAAAAATTAAAACTATAAATAGACAAAGACTATGAAATAAGGCTACAAACGCTGCAAATTGGGGGTATCCACAGGATATCTCTTATTTTATTTTATTTTATTTTATTTTATTTTATTTTATTTTATCCTGGTTTTCAGGACACACCTATTAATTATTGGTACATATATGATTTTTAAAATAAAATAACCAAATCAAATAAATCTTAAAATAAAAAATCCAAATAATCATGATCAAATAAATACACAAATCGAAATAATCAAAATCAAGATGGTTTTGATCTTGGTTTTTCTTTGTGGAATATTGTCGTGCCATGCTTAGTTAGCCACTTTTTCTAATGTCGGTAACATCTCTAATAGCCATATTGACTTTTGAGGCTTCTATTCTTAGTATTCCTTGAGGAATTTTGTCGTGTCATGCTTAGTTAGCCACTTCTTCTTCTGTCGGTAACTTCTTTAATGGCCATACTGACTTTTGAGGCGTCTATTCTTGGTTTTACTTGAGGAATTTTGTTGTGCCATGCTTAATCAGTCATTGGGCCCGATTGTAAATTAGTTCATGCGAGCGAGACAGAACAATACGTTAGAGCAAAATATAAAATGACTTATTGTCATTTTCCCAGCATAAAACTACCAATCGGACATAAAGCAGCATAATCCAAGACCGGGCGAGATATTTCCAAACTGATTCAGATGGTTTTATGTGTGTCAGGTAGTTTTGTGCGGAAAAAGATACGATCGTTCATTTGACATTTCGCTCTGACTCGTTCGCATGAACTAATTTTCGATATTTGTTCATGAAGAAAATCAATCGATCCCATTTTAAAATTATTATTTTTTTATAGTTTTATCCGGAAACAGCACCCATCTCTATTATTCTCGACAGAGTACCTATTCTTATAGGAATCTGTATATTATTTTAGTCAAAATAAAAGTTTCTACGTTTTATTAGCGATCTCAGTTAGATTTGATAAGCTCTGTTTCTTTTCTATTTCCAATCATGAGTTCCAATAGTTCCAATCAGGAGTTCTAGTTCTAGTTCCAATCAGCTTGTCATAGAAGTTAGGTATATGAACATATATACGTCTCGCGGTCTGGTAACGGGTTCGAAGTCGCTTGTGCGGCTTCTACGTGACGTAAGCGGTTATTCATAGACCCTCGGTTTGCCATAGACACTCGGGGTCGGGTGGCCGACGGATCGATTCAAGGGTCGCTTATGTCAGGTCGACAATTACCCTCCGCGACAGTTATTCGCCAGCTGAGACCTTCTTCGTTTTTTGTTCCGCAAGTGCAGATAGTGCTTCAACCGCCCAGTTCCGAGATCTTCTGATCACCACCGCCTTCGACTGCAGGATAACAGCCCTGACAGAAGCTCACAGCGGCCCTGACAGGATAAGCCCCTCTTCGAGGAGGCTACCAGATAGGAGTTGAACCGTCAGTTGGGCAGGCCAGGACTACCCAAGCTGCACGGAATCATTAGGAGCCATGTGACCAAGTATTTGAAACTTGTCCTCTATCGTGTATTCTCCCAATCAACACCATCCTATCTCCGAGAGCTTTTCGAACCATTATGACTCCCACGGTCTCGTATTTCGATCAGCCTCTGACCATTTACTCAAAATTCCTTGTCATATGTGGCCATTGTGCAAGACTGGAGTAATCTCCCAGCAAATGTACGAAATTCGCCCGCCCTTATTAAAACCATCCAAGACTAACCTCAAAAAAAACTATCTTCCCTTATCTCTTATTCCTTACCCAATTTCCTCTCCTCTGGCGTTCTTAGTTTTAAATATAGTTGTTAGTATTTTATGCAGATAGACTTATTTGTTTAATAATCTTTATTTCCACAACTCGTGCATATACTACCGCACTGTGATTGATAGTATATTAGGTAGATATATACAGGTAGGTGTGGCAATAAACTCTTATTTTTACACAACAGACTAACAAAAAAGGAGTGTAATGTGTTCAGGGTTAATCTATGTATGTTTTCCGTTTCTTTATTTCACTATAACTTCTAAACGCTCCAACCTATTTAGAAGTATGTGGTATTGTAGAATCTTTATGTCATCCCGAGTGACATAAGGTACCATAACTGTCCAAATATAAAGTAAATAATTGTCTAAATGGCCAAATGTCAATAAATTAACATAAATATATCGTGTTTAGTGTCAAATAAAAGGTTTGTTTGTTTGTTTGTTTGAAAAGCTTTATTGCACACACAAAAGAATACAATGTGGTGGGCCTATTGCCATGTGGCAATATCTACCGACCATACCGCCAGGGTTATTGTGACTGAAGGTTTATGTGGGCAAATAAATTTACAAGTAATAAATAAATACACATACAAAAAAGTCATCATAGTATAAAATATAATTCAGTGATTAGTAACGTATGCCAACTCGTATTGAAGGGAGGAGTGAAATATAAGGACAAGCAAAGGAGACGGGAGGGGAGGGGGAATTCATAAGTTGAGTAAATGTCTCTTTAAAGAATTTTTAAACCCGCTCAGGTTTTCAAGTTGTCTTATCGGTAAAGGCCTGATTGACATTACGAAAATATATATGTATATATATATATATATATATATATATATATATATATATATATATATATATATATATATATATATATATATATATATATATATATATATATATATATATATATATATATATATATATATATATATATATATATATATATATATATATATATATATATATATATATATATATATATATATATATATATATATATATATATATATATATATATATTCTATTTATATATATATGGATAAATACATAGACTACATATATTAAACAAAAAAACAGTAATAAAAGTAAGTATAAATACAGTAGTTCTCTCTTTTGTAACGGCGGACGGGTTTTTTATTTTTTTAAATATATTTACTTGTTTTATTTTAATTCTTAATTGCAAATAAATATTAAGTCATTATTGTTATGTGTTTATACAGTTTACCTAAAATGTGTAGAAAATTTTATATAATTAAATACATTTTCACTTAATTCGTAGTACCTATACATTATACATGTGTATACATAGACGTATTAGAACTATGACTTTAAAACATATAACCAAAGTAAAGACTTGTTGTCGGACCGTTTATTTTCGCTGCCCGCCCTCTCTCGTGCAATTTCACTATTCCCGATTTGAATGCCTCATTACGCTTGTTTATTTCGTTTATATTGCCAAACCGCGAGTCGGTGGCTGGAAGGAGCGGTGAGCGTGACCGCTCCATTCGCGCGCTCTTTAATATAAGTTGAGAAAAGTCGTAAAAAACAAATGCGGCATCGCCTGAAGGAAAGGCGGTGCGGCAGCGGCGCGCGTCGCGTCGGATGAGTCCGTCGGTCGGTCGGGCGCGGTAAGGACGACACGGCCGCGACCACGCCTTTGGAACCGTTCCAAACTCTCCAGCGTTTTCACCATTTCTCACCGTTTTTTCGCCCCGCTGATTTATCGCACTGCGTCGTCGACCGTGCGACCTGGCGAGAATTGCGGAAAGCAGTAATAACAACGCTTACAAATTGGCCATGTTTACCATTGAGACGATGCATTTGATTTTACGAATTGCGCTGTGCTTTTAGCGCAGCCCTGATTTTACTAGAATCTTTGCCATTGAAACCGTACAAATATGGCTCTCTCTCGAAAAGAAGAAACTACAAGCCCTTGCAATATTATAAAGGTCTGATTAAGAATATTCTGGAAATATACATCTAGCAATATGGATTAATATATAAACCACAAATATTTCATTAAAAAATAATTATAAATACAATATTCACTTTCTGTAACAACAGCTGTGTTTTTTAATCTTTTTAATATAATTACTTGTTATAATATTAAATTGCTGTGCATAGTACCTTAGGCGTATTCCGGTGAGTGCCATTTTAACTTTGTGTTAGTATTGTTCATGGCAAAAAAATAGAAATGCGTCTTGGCTCGGTCAAAACTCAGTCTTAGACTATCTAGGTGCTTTTTGAGAACCCCTCCCTCCCTCCCCCCCCCCCCCCCCCCCCCCAGCCCCTCCTTTACCCGTTAGTCTTTTTGCGACGGTGCGAGGTGGCTTCGTTGTGTGCGGCGTGAAAGAGGTCTCAACGATATCAGTGAATAGAAACGCGATCAAAGCTCTATTGATCAGCGTTATCGGCGGGGCTCCCTCGCGCAAACACGGCTGGGAATTAGCCGCGGGCAGCTGCCAAGATTGCAAAGGCAGGAAAAGATTTCATTCTATTTTCTGATGAGATTGGGGACGGTTTTAGAGCCAGCCCGATTGAATACGGCAGATATTAAAATAGAAAAATATACAATAGGATTAACACAACTCACAACACATATCGATTTTCACAGTTCTATCGACTTTCTTGACTATTTTTAACACGCTTTTATTAGGTCGACCTGTATGTAACTATGTAATGGAATCTAAGGTAACTAATTTTACCATCTTCCAAAGATCGTAGCGTCATGAAAATTGGCAGCTGTATGTAGTTCTGATGACAATACAATAATATGATACTGTCGAACTGATCTGATGATGGAGTCGGAAGATATGAACTGGAACTTCATGATGGAACATCGTATCATAGTTGTGTTTGGACTTGTTAGAAAAGTCTTGGAATGAACTTTGACCACGATTAGGTTTCAAGGTGTGATGATGTGGTTTTTACGTGCATTTATAAAAGCGTGTTTTTAGTGTTTTTTTGCAAACTATTAATTTATTATTATAATAATCATAATCAAATAATATTCTTTATTCTTTTTATTATAGACTATTATACAAATGTGTTTTTTTTCTGAATATTGACTATTACTATTATTATGGATTTGTTTGTACATATTTGTATTTTCGTTTAAAAATATCCCATAACTTAATTTGTGAAATTATCCAATAATTCTGCTTGTACTAATTATTAGTACTATTGTCCAAATGAAAATTCTACAAAAAAATATAAGAAAATATTGAAATATTTTGTTTCCTCTATACAACTTAAAAAATCTGCTCTTGAATGTTCAACGTTTAAACCTTGCAATGCCAACTATAGTTACATAGTATGTTGTAATATTTGTTAATTTAGACATAACCAAGTGTAGGAATTCCTATCAACTGTTTTAAATAAAATTAAAAAGAAATGGAAATCTGCTCTCGCGTGAATATTTATTAAAAAAGTGGGAAAATTACTAATAGTGTTTGTTGATTTTCTCTCTAAGTATTGCTGCAAAAAAAACATTACCTTAACAATCGTTGATACGTTAATAGTAGAAACACATTTTTGAAACACATTTAGAAACACAAACAAGCTGCCCTTTCGTGGTTACTTTTAGAACGTATACAAAATTTCGTTTCTGTGCTGTCGACCGTTGATGAGTACCCTCGTTGGAAGCCAATCCTGGGTGCAGTAGCCCTGTCACCATGAAACTTTGAGGAGTCCCCTCGTCGGTAGCCAACCATTGGGTGCAGCAGCTACGTTATGGTGAAGTTTAGAACGGGCTATCATAATTGAATGCGTATACAAAATTGTGCTCCTGCTGTTAACCGTGGAAGAGTAACCTCGTTGGGAGCCGATCCTGGTTGTGAATCATGTCATGCTCATGGCACATGTTAATTTATATCACAAGCAACCTAATGATCCGAGAAATAATAGTCCAGAGATGCACAATGTTCGTCACTCACGCATCCTCACGCGACGATCGATCGATAGATCAAGACAGATTCTCTGCGTAGTCACGAAAATGATGACACCGATTGACTTGATGAGACCGACGTTGATCTTGAACAAAGCACAGTGCCAACAGCTGACTTGCAAGATGCTTATCCACTTGTTAGTGTTGAAGAAATTCTCGCTAATCCGTGGTCCGAGGACAATCTCTAATAAATGTATTCAATTACCAGTATAATTATATGTTTTTTTTCCTTTTTCTTTTCCTTTATTATATTTTTGCCAGTCAGAAACAACCTGTAATCTTAATGTTTGTCTGATATTTATTTGTCAGATATTTTTATCATGGTGCTTAATTTTTCAGAATTAAATTAGGTTATACCTGTATTGAAAAATAAAATTATGAACATTTTAAAGATTCGTTTTACCAAATAACTACACGTGATTTTGGGCAGGTGGGGGGAGGGGGGGGGGTAAGTCTAAAACCTAACTACGAATTTTCAGGAGGGAGGGGTCAAAAAGTTGCTAAAAACCATCACGTGATTAATGGACGACCCCTAGGATTCGGGCCCTGGCACTAAAAGAGTCACTGAGACGAGAGAAGCCCCAATTGACTCTTTTGATGATGACTATTAAAGTAGGTTGAACTAAATACCCATGTTTCAGGCCGAAAAACTAAAGGAATAAATGATATTATTATTATCCTCTTTTGTCTACATATAATGTTTAATATTCGTAAGTAGATTTCTTTATCATATTCACTACCTACTTTAATTGTCAAACTTAACGCGTTTTAGCGCCTTACGATTATTTCTTTGGCGCCGTCCCTAACGATGCATTATTGTCAGTAATTACTTTATTAGTAAGTATATAACTCAACAAACCTAAGATTTACGCCGGACTAACAGATTATAAAGTTTGTTCGTTAAGTCGTTTAGCGGTAAGACGATAACTTTAATACGTATAATTTCGCTGCGCCAGGGTGGCACCAGATGGACTGTGATTAAAAATTAAACTTATTTAACAAGCTTTATCGAGATTTCGAAGGACTTCGTTAGGGATGTTGATGTTTGGATGTAATCGAATTGAGTTAAAAGATACAGTGTTTTCGATACGTCTGGTTATTATTATAAGGCCACATTTGAAAAGGTTAAGTAAACTTTGTACAGACGTTGGGCGCGATCGCGTTTTTTCGTTAAGGCTACATAAGACCTCAGAAAAATATCCGAAATGGGCGGACATGCGAAAAAATAGGCGGGGTCAATTTTGTAAGGTTTGACCAATAAAAATCCAGCGTTAACGAAACGTCAGGCACGATTCCACGTGCGCTCGCACTGGCGAACAGACGCATACTAAACGTTCGATCGCAGCGCTAGCACAGAATAACTGTATTTGCACAGTGGTGGTATAAGAGTGTTAATGGAAAAGCATATTTAGCGTAAATCATAACAAAGCGTAAAGCATAACTCTCAGAGCACTCTCACGTTTTAACTAATTGTAATAAATTTATCGCCAAAATAAAAAAAATGTGGCTAAGCGCGACGCTAGAGAATTAACCAGTTAATATAATGAAATTAAAATACAACACACTCATCGCTTACATTGTAGGAGTAATCGCGGCTGACAGTTTTCGAAAGCAGTTTAAACCCTAATGTCCAAGGCAATGACCAACTTTTTTGAGACTAATTTGTAAATTGGTTCCTTATCGATGGATTCGCTTAGAAACGTTATTAAATTAATGCTTCTATTTTTCAAAAAAATCATAAAGCCAAAGTTCTTTAGATATGGTCGTTCCCAGGTCCTTAAACCTCACTAAGATTATTTTGAGAAACAATAAATTGATTTTTGGCCATTTCGGAAATTTTAGTAGGGCCTTTATATACAAAGACCTCGAGGAGATTCTAGGTTGGAGATTGTGGGACTACTTTGTATACCGTTTCGGGATATTTACCATCTCTTTACTCTTCTCCTCGCATAGGTGCTTCGTCAGCGTAGCTGATAGAGCAAAATTAACGACGTTGTTAGAAATATCTGATATCGCCTTCACTTCCTAGTTTATTATTGTTTTATGCCGTTGTAAAAACTTCCTCGTGGCATTAAAGTCCCACCGTGGGTCGTCCCATTTCTCTAGTAATTTTTAAAATTGAGACTTGCTCTTTCGTCAGATGAGACAAGCGCGGCGGAGCCTCCCATAAAAGTTAGCGATCTTTAAAAGTCCGGCGAAGAGAAAGAGACTGCAGAAAGTCGTGCAAGCTGACGAAGGGAAGCGAAACATAATTAATGGCGGCGCGGAATCGATACCCCGTCTAAGAACATACCTTTTCACCGTTCGGGGGCGTTTCCCCGTTTCGTTTCCGCTGTTCTGCGTTCCATCGGAACTAACCCGGTTGCTTTGCGTTCATTCTTTTAGGGCGACGACGTACGTAGCCGGCGCAAAATTGCAATTTTTTCAAGGTCTGAGTAGAAGAGGAGAAAAAGCTAAAGAAAACATTTACACCATCTAGGGTTGTCGACTACAGCGGGCGAGCCTGTCACCTCAGGAAGTTTTAACGATTAGTCGTTCTATCTCCCTGGAGTAAGCCGGAGACTTGAGGACAAGACAGTCCACCGTCTAGCTCCGCCACAAACCCGTAAGAGGCCAACGCCTTAACCGCGAGATAGCCAGGAGTGTTACCCGGCGGGCTCAACTCGCGCCCTTATTTCCAATTGTGACCAGATAACTCCAGTCTCTGGATTGGTTACGAGTTCGAGGTCGCTTGCGCGGTCCTCTCCCTTACGAAGCGGTGAAACGGTGTATACCGAATCTATCGCGGACCAGAGCGTCCTTTGCCCGGCTGTTCACCCAGGATCGGATAGCCGATGTTCGTTTCAAGAGCAGTCGCCGTAAGGTCTGCAACCACCCCCGCTCTATAGGAAACAGTACTGCTTCCAGACTTCCCCGACTGTTAGTCAGAGTGCACAGTCGATTGGCTTACGCCGCACGGTGCGCAGACCGTCCAGGAACGCCAGAAGGTTGATAGCCAGGGGAAACTAACTATAAGTACTCACATTTACACCAGTACTCTTCGAACTTCGATTCGTTAAACTTCGGCATACAAGGTAAGAATAAACTCCTTACCTAAAAAACGTGGGGCTCAATTAACCCTACAGGAATTGCATGTGCTCGTACATGCTTTTTTTTTATTTTATTTATTTATTTTTATTTGAATTATAAAATTAACCATTTACAATAATTATAATATTAAAACAAATGGCAAAAACTTTCCTCTTTCATTCACTGGATAGTGCTGCCCAACTGGGATATACCCGTTCTAGGGCAAGCAATTTATATTTTTACATTTAAAACGAGGGTCGATGAACCAACAAAACATAATAATAATAATAATAATTAAAAAATATATATATTAATAATAAATATATATAATAATAAAATTTTAATAAAAAATACAATATTATATAGGAAATAGAAATACTAAATACATAAGAATACACATATACACACATACATACATATAAACACAATATATGTTAAGTCAACTTCAACTTATTCTACTACATCGATCATGGCATGGATAGGTAAACGCTCTTCTTGCAACAGCCATTTATTTATTTTGCTTTTAAACAAATGACATTTTTAAATAGTCATTAAATAGACAATGATTAAATAGACTGCGCTGATTTTTTCGTTAAAGATATTATTTTGCCTATGAATAAAACACAAATATAATATAGAGAAGTTAGTGTCATCCAGAGACTTTCCCGGCAAGTGGCCAAGGACTGATTTCATCTGAATATTAATTTCATAAATAAAATCGATGACCGCCCTCTCTCGGCCGGCGGACGAACATGATTGGGTTCCATTGTGACCGGCTATGGGCGTTGGGCCAAGCGCCAACAGATGGCGTTAATATTTGAATAAAATGTGTGGCGGAATGTAAATATTATTATTGTAGCTTGTTTATGAGATATTCCAACCAAAATTTTAATCTTCATCGTTTTGTATCCTTCGTTCGAAATTTGAATGTTTCACGGCGAATTTTACGGCGGCGCGCATTTGAAATTCGATTTATAAATTGAATGAGATGACGTCCGTGGCTCCTTGCCGAGAAATTACTCGGGTGGCATAGCCGTAGTTTTGGCACAAACTCTATACATTTAACATTAAAAAAAATATATATTTTACCAAAAAACACTTGTGTTTTCAGGGAAAATAAATCTTTTCAACCATTTTTATACGAAAATCATATACGTCCTCAACACGTGCGTCGTTCGCCGGCGATGTGATTACTTTCAAAAGATCTTAATGGCAATACACGAATATAATCCATATGTTGCAGCCATATAAGCGAAAATTGAATTTAATGTTAGGATTTCTTTGCTTTTTAGCTAAAATTCTCCTCCGCAAAATAAAAATTACCTACGGCGTCGCCTTAAGGGGCCGTATAAAATCAGTTGCGTATATTTGAAACCTATTTAAACCTCAAGCTCTAGGACACGAAAATATGCAGGTTCTGACAAGAGGCAGAGGAAACTCCCCTGCACCTCATGTGCGAGTGTGGCCCGCTGTCCGCGTAAAACCCATTTGGGTAGTCATTACCTTTCATCTGAGGAGGTAAAACAATCTGGCGCCAAAAGCCTGTTGCGGTTCTTAAATGACACGAGGCTTAGCACAGAACTATAGCAGGTGGCAAACACAACAGATCAGCAATGGTCGCAGTGTTACAAGGCTCATAAAGACCTTGGAAATGCCCCAAAAAACAAATAAAAATAAAAAACCTATTTAAACATATTTTACAAATTGGTCTTGGATTTATCAACCCTTTAAAAATTGACATGTTGTCATGCCACTCTTTTTGTTGTCATGCCACAGGCCACTCTTGAAACGACCTATTGGTCACCCAATCACGAGTAGCATGACGGGCAAAGGACGCCCAGGTCCGCGATAAATTCGTACTGAATTACCGCTGTAATACAAGACGTAGACGCTGCGCAAGCGACTTCGGACCTGTAACCAGTCGGGAGGTCGGGGGGTATCCTGATGGTTAATTCCAGACGGAGATATCCTGCCAAAACTGGTAGTCAAGGGGCGAGGCAGCCCGCTGAGTCACCTTCCCGGTTGGTCTCTGACGGGTATATTTGCTTTGCTGGGCGGTAGGTTCGTATCGTAACTATTTTACGCGTATCTCACGGGAGACAGAACGATCATTATAGTTAAAACTTCCTGGGGTGACGGTTTTGCCCATTGCAATCGACACCTCCAATTGTACCCTTTAAAATAATATGAGTCTCGATAAATAAAAAATAGGAAGTCACCTCTCTTTTTTTGTTTTTCCGATTTATTCCAATTCTTATCGCCCCTATATACTTTAAGTTTACGTTTAAAAATACTTTAGTAAGGGATTAAGAAACTGACCTGTAAATTTTTCATATTGAGCCAGATTGCGTTTATTCGTGAACCTAGTATTAGTAGTAGCATAGGAACCTAGTTCCTATGCCCCTTTCCCGCACCAAAACTACCTGTCCAACTTATAGACGTCCGAATAAGTTTGAACACATTTAGTGCGGTGTTAGATTTAGCTGCTTTATCTTCGGTGGGTAGTTTTAATGCGGAAAAGGGACAACCATTCATTTCACATTCTGATCTGACGTACTGCTCTGTCTCGTTCACATGAACTAATTTCCGATTTTAGTTCAAGAGGAACGCAATCGAGTCCAATATTGACTATTTTTCGATCTATGGATAAACGATATTCCCGCGTGTGGCGGCGCCTGAGAGCTGTTTGTAACATCATTGGCAGTCTCTGTCACACATTGGCTGCGCGCTCTTTATTTTGGTGTAGCCTATGCGCGCGAAAGAGATGGTTGGATTATTTAATATACGCGCATTGATTATAAAGGGTATTAGATTGCGCAATGCCATCTTACGTTTTTGCAGCTAGGATTTTACAACGAAACGCAACGTGTAGATGTCGCTCGTAGTTCCAAATTTTAATTAATCTTCTTTATGTTCAAGAAAGCGGCGCGCATTCGTGGTGTGGAAGTTTAGCGGCTCACTATAGATGGCGCTCTAAAAGTCTATACGTTATCCTATCTCAAAATAAATAATAATGCAATAAAAAAGAAAGTTGGAATCATGGCTTTTATTCACATTAATGTTCAGATAGAATAATAGATGGCATTCTATCACTCCGTATTATTTCTGTGATGTATTCAGGCTATATGAAAAATCGATAGATGATACTAGTAATTGAATGTTATTAATATCATTTGTTAAATTATTGAGTTTCAAAAATTAAACAGTTCATTATAAAAAAAAAACTATGTATGCTATTATAGATGGTCAAAAATGCCATTAGTTTCGCCGGAAATTGCTACTAGCGCCACCTGCATGCCGCCGACGTAAAAGAGTTGACAAAACGTACTATGGGATTTAGCAATCCAATACCTATATCAGGGGTGGCAAGTAATTTTAAGTGGGGTCTGGATACTGTTGGTTTTTTCTAGAAAAAAAAAACTCATAAAACTTATTAGTCATTTAAATTTGAGATATTTAAAAAAAGGAACAATTTGCAGGGTGTTTATATAAGACATTGCGTATTTCAGATGATAATGATCATTAAATTGCATAGAGAAGGAAGTCGAAATATTTTACCATACAACTACGTGGCATAGTTAAAATATTCGTCATAAATAGGAAACATACAAAAGCATTGTAGCCCTGGTGCGAATGGAATGATTTGATTATGGTAAACAGAAGTATTATTCTCTGAGTTCGCCCACCGGAGTGACCATCTCAATACAGTTCTAAGCATACAGACGTAAATGCTCAACAACGTACAGGCACATAACAAAGAGTGCGGCTAACTTGCTACCTGTAAGGCTTTACAAATAAGACAAAACAGATTGTACTGCTTAATATCTCTACTATGTGGGAGCTCACTCTTTAAAATATTCTTAACGCGCAACGTCGGATCCAAAAATGTGAGACGGATACAGTGAGTTTTGGGTGCACGGTGGAATTTCGAAATTTACGCTTAACGACCCCCACCACCATAATTTGCGTAGTAACGTTAGCAGTATGTCGCATAGCCGCAAAACAGCAGCGGACAACAATTGAGATAATTTTAGTCTAACCTGGACAACGACGATTATAACATCGCCGAAACTCGGTTACTACAAACTTCACGCGATAAAATCTATTTTTCGTCTTATTTATAATGTCAAACGACCATGATAGTCTATTTCATCTGCAAGGTTATTCTGAAAATACTGGCTTTTTACGATTGAGAAGCAAGGCGAGAGCCCTGACAGTAGTATTCAGTATGACCAATATAAGAAAAAGTGGGGTGATCAAATCGAATGACTGCGGAAGCGACGGGTGATTACCATGCGTAATTAAGAGGTGTCAATTGCTACGGGCGAACCAGCCACCCCAGGAAGTTATACCAATTTCCATTATCTCTCTTATGGGGAGATTCCAGATATGAGTATATCACTACTCATATCTAGGAATCTTTTACGGGTTACCAAAAATGGTTATTAAGAATACTGTTATCCTTCAGTGCGATGATGACTCTTTATAATTCGAACGCATCTTAAAGTCCATACCAAATATCTCATTATTACCATAGATACACAGACGGCCGCTAGAATAATTTCGCGCGTTATTTCGCGGATTCTGGTAAAATTCCATTGTCAAACATCATCATTTTTTTTTTTCGAGAAACCATCAAAATTTTTATTGGTTTTTATGAGCTAATATCTAAATATTTTTGTAGGTAAATAAGCAAAACAAAATATCACCTTTGATAGAGAATCTAATAAAGATCACGTGAGAATTTACAATTTTTAAATAGAGTTCCGTATTTTTCCGTAAGACAAGTACAAGATAGAAATGCCGAGTTTTTTTCACTTTTTCGAATTTCTCATAATTTTTCATAATTACCTAATTATTTTACAAAATTAAATTTCAATATTATATATACAAAATTTCAATGCGATCATTGCACAGTTATTTTTTTTATAATTTCTATAGTAGTTCCATAGTTATAGTACTTTTTGTCGAGCGCGGCGATTTATTGGAATGTCTTGTTTATTGCAAGACATTCCAATAAATTGCCGCGGTCTGCCATGAAATTATGCCGCTACTCGAAGGGGTAAAATTATAATAATAAATTTAATATAAATCAGTAAATAATGTATTTTATTTTACTTTTGATATTGGGGTTAAATATGCTCCACGCGAGCATTGGTATAACTTTTGACGCGAGTAGTTAAGGGTTAATCAATATTGAACATGCGACTACAAAACGAGTGAGAACAAAAACCAAACAAGATAATATATTAAAAACAATTAAGAATACAACTGCCGTTACAAAAAGTGGACTATTGTGTTTATAATTCTTATTATTATGATTTTTTTATGAAATATTTGTGGTTTATGTATTTTTGCATATAGATAGATGTATATTTCCGCAATATACCCAATCAGACCGTTCATTTGACACTAAACACTATTTATTACCCAATAAAAAAGGAGTGTAATGTGTTCACTGTTTATGTATGTATATTATACGTTTCTTTATTACGCCATACTGTATAAACGACTGAACCGATTTAGAAGTGTGTGGTATTGTTCGAATCAGTATGTCATTATAAACAGTTGTCTAAATGTCCAAACCTCGAAATATCAATATCTTCTTATAGGTATATAAAAATGAATCGCCGTGCGTTAGTCTCGCAAGATCTCGAAAATGACTCGACCGATTTGAATTATTTTTTTTGTCTTGATTCAGGGGTGGTTTACAAAACAATTATTTAGGAAAAATTAAAAAAAACAACTGAAAATCGAAAAAATCGAAATTGGTCATTTTGGGAAATGGGCCACTTTCAATAGATGGCGTTCGCGGTGATCCTATTGTTTGACAGCTGCGCCATTCATAACTGTTATTCATTCCGTGCGATTGTGTAAAATATCAAAAAGTCGAAAAGTCGAAAAAGTCAAAAAAGTCAAAATAGTCGAAAGAGTCAAAAAAATCAAAAAAGTCGAAAACGTCGAGAAAGTCGAAAAAGTCAGAATAGTCAAAAAAGCATTTATATTTCATCATGTAAATTAAATACATTGAATTTATTTTAATTACAAACGACTTTCATTTAATCACCAAACGAGACTCAACCCGTACATGATTCGGCCATATTATAGATTTCAATGAATTGGATTTGGAAGGTTGATTAGGATCAATAAACGCTTATAAATAGTTACAATCAAATAAATTTTAGTGGGTACGAAGTTCACCGGGTCATCTAGTATTTCATAAATATCGTGCTTATGTCAAATGAATGGTCTCCATAAATATATCGTGTTTAGTGTACATTCCCGTATTATATATCTGATAAATACACAAATCACAAATATTTCATTAAAAAAACGTAAAAATACAATAGTTCACTTTCTGTAACGCCAGTCGTGTCTTTAATTCTTTTTAAAATATTTGCTTGTTTATGTGATTTTCTTGACATTTGGACATTTAGACAACTATTCGATTAATATTCGGATAGTTACCCTATGACACTCTCGATGACAGAAAGATTCTAGCAATACCACCCACTCCTAAATCGGTTCAAGAGTTTATAAGTTATGGTCGAATAAAGAAACGGAAAATATACATAGATAAACCCTGAATACATAACAGTCCTTTTTGTTGGGCAGTCGTGTAAAAACAAAAGAAGCTACAATAAGATTAATATACAATAACATAATCGTACCCAGCTTTTCTCAGAAGTTGGGTTTGATATGAGAGCGATATAATACCCACCAAAGCGTTCTCAATTTCATTCCCATGCCGTCGTATGTTTCTCCCTGCGAATTATCATAATGCTAAATATGACGAAGGTTGTGCCAATGAAATATTTGCATAATGAAAAGCCCCCCGGGCGCTTGGAGATATTTTTTTCACCGACGCATCGTAGGCCCGCGGATATTGTCGGAATTCAGCCAGTCATGTTTTCCAATGAGCCAAAGATGAGATAAGCAATTTATCAAATATCACTCGGCATGCGAGCCCTAATGAAAATACCGACGGTTTTATATAAACACATTTTCCTGATGGAATGAAAACGAGTAAGATTTTGCCTCGTGCCTTTAAAAAATCACAAATATTCTATAGGATATATTATGTCTACATATGAATTGTGTTCTCATTGCGTAGGTCTACGTAGGAAACATTGCTATGCCAAAGCAATGAGGTAAATTCAGAAAAATGAATATCGAGTTTTAAGTATGCAGAAATACGACGGAAACGAACTCTACAGAACAAAAGACCGGAATTCAAAACAAGTAAAAATAAAAACTTCGTAGTTGAAATACGTAATTTAAAAACAACACATGGTTGAATACTTAAATTGTCTAAAGCAATACTGAGATAACATTGATGCTCACTGTCGCTTTTGTTTAAATTAAACACAGCAAGGCAAGACACAAAATTTTCCGGGCCTTATTACTGTAACAGGCTATCGGAAAGGTTAAAAACATTTTGCTTTCATTTTCATTTCATAAAGTCATTTTGCTTTCTGTTATTACAAGTATAAATGACATCATAGCCATTTATTGTATGATAGGGTTCATTGTCCTTCAGCCAGCATTCGCTAAGTATTATCAAATCAAACTCAACATCTATCGTAGAGAGTAAAATCAGCAGGTTATCAAAGTTTTTGTTGAGACTCCTAATGTTACAGTTAAATATGTTCAGGCTATTTAATCCATCATACATTATAGACTTACATTTCGATGCCGGAAGTTGCAACGTCGTAATGGTTTGGAAGGTTAGTAAATCATCTACATTAGCCGCGCCTGTTAACAAAAAAACATCTGTAGTGAGAAGCATAAATGACTCAATCTGGTTTTAGAAATAGTTTTCCGATAACTCAAATAGGTATGATATCCAAATAAAAATCTGATGTTAAGCTTACATCCTATAGCTTTTGCTGAAATAATTGTTTTTTTAGCAGGTACAATAATAACTTTAAAGACTTTAACCAATAACAATATCCTCATAGTACCCATCATAAAGATAAAAAGTAAGTTAGTAATCCAAAAAATAAGGTTATGAAAAAATATATAATTGGCAGTTATTATACTGATCATAATTCCCATAAATAATCCATAATATAAATTAAAATGCAAAAATAAATTGTTACAGTATAGACTACGATTTGTAATCATTGCAATAATCAGAACTACGGTTATAAAATTAAAATATACATTGAATTGTAGGGTTAGAATGTCATAATAAAAAACAAAAAAAGTGGCAATATCAACTTCTAACATATAAATACTATATAAATCCGAAAGCAGAAATATGATGTAACGATAGCGAAGAAAATTATTAATTAGAACAATAACCATACTTCCAGTCATAAATCTGCGATATAGATCGAAAGTTAAGGTTATTATATCAGAATAGCCAATAAAAATAGCAATACAACTAGCTCTACTCATTAAAATACAAAGTAAATTAGAAATCAGGAATAAATTGTCACAATACTGATCCAATATAGCAATTAATGTAAAAAGTACAATTTCTATAGTAAGACTGTAATATAAATTAAAAATAACAGTCAGATTTCCATAATGGTGAATAACAGAAGCCATAAAAATAAAAAATACTGAAATAGAAATAATCACTGCAATCGAAAATTTTAAATAAAAAGTTAATAATATCCTTACAGCGTCAAACCAATACATCAGTGATTGATTGCAATTGTATTGGAATAGGATAAAATATTGAAATAGCAAAGAATATTGAAATAACATAAAATATGAGTATAAAGAAACCGTTCTGAGCCTACAAATAATGCTGACGCTCATGCGTCACATTTTGTTTAATGATAGTAAGCTATTAATGGTTAGCTATTAGCTATTCGATCGAGGAGTTCGTTAATTTTAAATGATTTTTCTATTTTGACCATATTTTTTTTGACAATTTAAGGTAGCGTTTTGAAATTATTTTGACTTTTTCTGATTTTATATTTTCTTGATTATTTTAATTTGTGGATTTAGAAGGTACATCATAATAATGATTTTTGAGTGTAGCCAGTATTAAAATGTTGCATATCGACATGTTAAAAAAGTAATAATGAAGAACTTTGAACTGTATGTACCTGGTGATCAACGTGGATGTTATAAAAATGAATGAATAGACTGTAATTAAAATGTACCTAAATATTACGTTTCTACAATCCGATAAGATTTTTTGAAAATAAATAAATTGAAATGAAATTGAAATTGTATATAAAAATTAAATATTGTCTCAATCAAATATTGCAACTAGTAGTGGTACCACTGGGATAAAAAACGTAATTTAAATACATGGTTGAATATTTAAATTGTCTAAAGCAGTGTTTTTCAACCTTTCACAGCGGCCACATTTTTTTTTTCCAAAACAACGGCGAAAACAACATTAAATTCAACTGTTTTTTCACTTTCGAAACTGCATTTATCTCGAGGAATATTTATATTTATATTTTGAGGAATTAGCCATAAAAACCTCCAAAATTAAACCCATTCTCTGGCTTCGCTACGTGGATGATACCTTCTGCATCCTGAAAGGCAACATTCAAACGGTGAAAGAATTCCTGGGTCATCTAAACTCCATACACCCAAAAATCAGTTTCACCTATGAAGTAGAGAAGGACGGCTCCTTACCATTTTATATGTCAAAGTGACGAGAAGAAGTGACAATACTCTCGGACATACGGTATATCGGAAGCCCACACATACGGACAGATATTTGCATGCAAGCTCACACCATCATCCCTACCATCTACGTTCAGTGCAAACATCCCTCGTGAATCGAGCACGCGATCTATGCGACAATGAGCATTTTCCGAAGGAGATGGAACATGTCAATGATGTCCTTAGGAAAAATGGATACGGAAAATATCACGAGACACGCACACGATCTAATACAGACGAAACTCAAAAACCGAGCAGATCAAGAGCATTCTTACCATACGTCAAGGGCGTGACTGATCGAATATTAAGATGCTAAACAGATTCGATATAAAAACGATCTTCAAACCGACCCAAAATATAGCTCGATTTTTGAGGCCTGTAAAGGATGTAATACCACTGCAAACCCCGGGTGTGTATAAAGTCGAATGCAGCTGCGGTCTAGCCTACGTTGGACAAACGAAACGGCCCATAGCCACGCGACTGACAGAACACATCAAAGCTGTTAAAAACGTTCAGCGAGAAAAATCGGCGATCTGCGAACATACAATATATTGGATAGCGGAAGTAACCACTGGATGCAGTTTCAAAATCCCATTGTTCTATCCAAGGAACAATTCTACTTTCCTCCTATGATCCGGGAAGCCATTGAAATACGAAGAACTCCGAACATCAATAGAGACGACGGCTACAAACTATCTTCTACGTGGAACCCTCTTCTTAAAATGTTCCCGCCGCCGAACGCCGAACGCAGACGTAAAACAGGGTACAGTGAGTGTTGTATGCAAGACGGATTTTCAAAATTCCCGCGCTCCGAGCCCTGCCCCCCACCACCGTTATAACCTACGCAGTGGCGGCAGCGGTTTGCGGCCTACCCGCAAAACAACGGACTGACAGCTCTTCAGTCTACCCTAGACAACGGCGGCTGCAACGTCACCGAAACGTCGGGTCTTACAAATTTCACGCTGTAAATTCGTTTTCTATCCTATTTATAATGTCAAACAACCGCGATAGTGTTCGATTTTATATTGCATTTATCTGTTTCAATCTTAGATCAACATAAAGTTTTATAAAATAAATAAATATGAATAATATATGAATTTTAATAGAGGGTAGTTCGAAAAGACGGTAGTTTGTCAAATTTTTTATTCTCGATCATTTTGGTGTGCCCCACGTATGTAGGTAAGTATATTTAGGTAGTATATAGAGAAGGGAAAAAATGTTAATACAACTATTATTTTATATAATTAATACAACTCTACGTCAAGGGGTATGTACTTCCGTATCTCAGTTGCATGAAAGTTCCTAGCCTAAAGCCGGAATTATATTAGGGCCACGCCGCGTGTTGCAACGCTGTCCCACGCAACGAGCAGGTGATTATACTACAGCGCCGCGCGTGCTGACGAATTTTCGTGTCAGTTCAGTGGTGGCCCTCATCGTCCGCACTTGTCTACAATATTTTCGGCCGACTCAGTTACGGATGCTAAGGAAAATATTGCCTACCTACTTATGTTAATCCTGCTCAAGAAGAAAAGAAAGAAGAGGAAATATTTGGTGCATCCAATGAAACAGTAAGAGGACCTCGAAGTAAATAGCATTTATTGATAAATAAACTAGAAAGCGACGAAACTAGATTTCACCAATATTTCAGATTGTCAATAAACACAATTCGACTACATACATCCTTTTATTGAAAATGATATTAAAAAAATATTTAGGTATGCGCACTGAAATACGTATAACGTAGGTATGCGGCTGCTCACTTGCTCGGCCACGCGCGCAAATGCGAGTGCCCACCACGTGCCCACGGCTGATTATACCACCGAGAAGCGAGCCAACGCGTGGCTTCCCCCACCACCGATCCCACGCCAATTGAAATCGAGTGATCTGCGTGGCGTCAGCTCGCGCAGCGACACGCGGGCCATGTCTAAATAATCATTTTCATACTAAATATATGAAACCGAATTCAATCCCACGGGTTGCGACGTGGCCCTAATATAATTGCGGCTTTACACATATTATTATATGGTGTTAAAGCCTAACACACATATAAAGTCAAATAAATTAGTGCATTAGATTATTCTATCTGTCACAGGAATAAATCGTTTTTTTATGAGCCAATTCATTCTTTGTTTACAAGCCGTTTGGATACAAATTTCTCAACGAAATTTGGATCGTTTAAAGCAGAACAAAGCCGATTATGTGCGTTGTCTTATGGATGAGACTTGGATCTACCGCCATGATTCTAAATTAAAACAAGAACGTTTACAGTGGGCTGGAGCTGGTTGCTCAGTTCCGTAGCGGCCAAATCAAGAACGAACGACAAAAAAGTTTATGGCATTAGTTTTCTGGGATGAGAAGGGGATTTTGTTATTCGATGATAGGGTAAATGAGATGATGATAAGGTAAAACTATAAACTCTGACGTTATTGTAAACTTTTGGATCAATTGGATGATATAATTCGTGAAAAAAGGCCCGATGCATGCGTTCACTAAAGTATTTGGATGATGGCTAAATTCAATGACGATGGCGATGGAGGTTAGGTACCTTGAATAGGTATATTGAATTCAATATACCTTAGGTATATTGAATTAAAACACTAACTCAAATTAAAAATATCAATGTTTCACATCTAGGTAAATCTTGTATATTTGTAAGCAATCAAGCAATCATGCAAACTTGATTGTAATATTAGAGTCCTGTCCACCCTAGAACGGGCTAGTCCCAGTTGGGTGATAGACTCAAATAAGCAAGGTTTTGCCATTCGGTTTCTGTTATTTTTGTAAGCAAATCAATGTTATTTTTGTAAGCAAATCAATGCAAATCAAACTCAGTCGAGCCTTTGATTGCGTCCAAACCGATCTTCTACTTGCAAAATTAGACTATTATGGCATCCGAGGTACGGCAAATAACCTATTCAAGACTTATCTGCAAAACAGAATGCAAAAAGTAGAAATAGCCAATATTGGCAGAGATCTAATCGAGTCCGTAGCAACTTCCGAAATACTTACTGTCAATATTGGAGTACCCCAAGGCTCAATTCTTGGACCGTTGCTTTTCATTATTTATATAAATGACCTGAGTCCAAATCTATCTAAATGTGAAGTCACCCAATTTGCAGACGATACTAGCGCTGTAGTTGAAGCTGACAACATAAATACGCTCACTGCCAATCTCAATACATCTCTTGGTGAACTTGATGATTGGTTTAATGCGAACAAGATGTCTCTAAATATGTCTAAAACTGTCATTTTAAATTTTAATAGCAAGACATCATCTATAAAAGTTAACTACCCGGTTGAACTTGCGGAATCAGTTAAATTCCTCGGACTACATCTGGATGCAAAGATGTCATGGAATCTACATATAGAGCATGTTAAGTCAAAACTTTCGTCAGCCTGCTATGCTCTATTACGCATCAGAAATTGTTTGGAGAGAACTGAAGTAATATCGGCCTATTACGCGCTAGTTGAGTCACACCTGCGCTATGGTATTCTTTTATGGGGTAATGCAGCACACATCAACAGTGTATTCACTCTCCAGAAAAGAGCCATACGTGCGATAGTAGGTATTGGTGCACGGCAGTCATGTCGTGAACACTTCCAAAAACTAGGGATATTGACCGTATATGCGATTTTTGCTCAAGAAGCTCTTTGCGAATTCTATTGCAATAAGAGCTCGGCCATATCCCACGAGGAAGTACATCGGCATGACACCAGGAATAAAACCCTGTATCTCCAACCGTTCGTAGCACGTACTGCCAAGTTCCAGGCGACTAGTCGATACTTAGGCCTCAAACTTTTCAATAAATTGCCCGAAAGATTAAAAGAAATTAAAAACATCGATATTTTCAAGAGATCCATCCGAGTCTATCTGCTTAAAATCAACATGTATGCCCATAACGACTTCTTAAAATATTTTGAAAATACATAGCATCGTATCTACCCATTTAATCTAATACATATTATTTACCGTTAATTGTTTTGTTGTAAACTGTTATCATATAGTCTATCTTTTCGTAAATTGGTAAGTTTAAAACTATATATTGTATATCATCTCTTGTCTAAATTGAGTAACTAATTTAAGATTAATTACTGTCATTCCTACACAATTGTATGGTTGTATTGGAAATAAATACCTTTTACTTTACTTTACTTTACTTTAAATGTTTTATAGTAATTAATTCTTAAATAAATAAATAAATAAACAAAAGGTTATAGACTTTTCACGCAACCGGTATCTCTGTGTTCACCATCCGACACTACTTTAAAATTTTTGTTCCACCTATAATATGCAAATCCCGCTTGGCTTTACCTACGAAGCAGGCCAGAATTTGCAACTATCTTTAACAGGGTTAGCATCAATGGAAAAACGAGTTCGCTTGCTGGCCATGCCCCTCACTTTGTCTATTTTAGCCTCGCATCCTTTAGCATACCCTCAAAGAGATAATATCCTGGTTTAGCCTCACTCCAACCGCCGCGCGCCAGCGTCAAGCCATTATTAAGCTGAAGTGAATTTAACGTTGTTAGTATTCTTTCTAAAAGTGTCCAAAGTTGCCTTTGAGCTTACGTAACATGCTTACGTTGTTTTACTGCTAAATAATCGTTTGTTTTAAGTTTTTTTCAAGCCCTCCAGCGCACGTTCTAGCCGCTTCATAACTAGATATATAATTCAATAAATTTGAATTATAATTATATAATTTTATAATTAAGTTATATATATCTAGTTTATATAAATACCGTCAGGTTTGCATAACATTGGTCTCGATTGCGTTTCAGCGTGAACTAAAATCTGAAATTAGTCCGTGTGAACGATACAGGGCAATACGCTAGAGCGGAATGTGAAATGAACCGATGTCACTTTTTCGCATCAAAACTCCCACAAAAGATAAAGCATCTGAATCTAACACGTGTATAAGTTCGACTGGTAGTTTTTATCGACGATCGTTCGTTTCATATTCCGCTCTAAAGTATTGCTCTATCTCGTTCCCTTGAACTAATTTCAGTTTTAGTTCACAAAGAAACGAAATCGGTCCCATTAGGTCACTACCTTCGCATGTAACAAACAGAAACTTTAAAACTTCAACGGAGACTGTATTTATTATACTGTGGAATTTCCCTAACTGCAATAATGGCTAATAGCTGGGGATTTAGTGCAACAGTTTGTATGGGAACCCTGCATTTTGTGATTAAAAGCTCATACTTGGCACAATTGTTTCTTAGGTGGTCCTGAGTGGATTTAGACCGGGAGCCATTGGGGGCCACCCTGCGGGTGGCGGGGGGAGGGGGTGGAAGTTTGATTCCGCCGCGCGTCACTTTGAGCCCTATATCTCTCGGACTATAGGTACTAGGGCAAGTGGGATATCATTTCTGGGTAACTCAATGATAAGGAATTCATTTATGGAAGAAAAAAAATACCGGTCCATAGAAAAAATATGAAATAATTGGTAACATCCAAAAATCATTCACATATTTTTTTTACATATTTAAAGTTTACTTTTTAACCATAAGAGGTAGCGGTATTCAAAAAATATATTCCGAAAGCCACACTTATCTTAATTACACCAATATATATTTTATTGGACTGCCATGGTAAAAAGTGAGTGAAAAAAATATAATTCATCGCACGGCAGACCGGTGTATTACGCCTGCTAAGTAGATACGGGCATCGAGCGAAGTTAGATAAGTACTTATAGGATTATTTAGTTTCTGTGATAGGTTAGTGAGTTGAAAATAACAAGTACAATGGTAATAATTAGTATGATAATTATATTATTATTGTTTTTTCTATTTAATAAAAATAATTCATCATTCACACACCGTACCTAATTACTTGTGCTTAACATACCTTAAATACTTACGTAAGTATTATTTTTTCTGTAATCCCTACTATTTCGTCGAAAAAATAATAGCAAGTAGTATATACAAGTACATACCTACCCATACCTACTTAATTACATAAGGGAGGGCATTTTACCATACGTTATAATGCGTTGATAAGTTCGTCAAGCTGCAGCGCGGGCACTACTCGCTCTTTTGAGCAAACAGTGCCCGCTCCTTTGGTGACCTTTTGGTCCATCCACTCAGGTTAGTAGTAAACAGTGAAAGAATTTGTCTGCCGCACGGAGAATTATTAAAGCACTTTGAAAATGTGTAATAGTTGGGTCGAAAAAGCGATCGCAAGTTTACGGGGATGACTTTGGACCAAGCACATGAGCAAATGAGTGCCACATTAAAAGGAGATGTACATAGGTAGGACCTATTTTTACACTTACATTCATCTTTACGCTAAATAGTTTGTGATTACTTCTTCATTATGCAACATAATATTATTTTACACATCACAGAATTGATTGGTTTCACTGAAAACCCTGACTAAGTGGCTTCTCGCTGGACCTGAATTGGTATACCGTTTACAGTTTTGAGCCGGATGTTTTGTTACGGAGAACAGCTGAACACGGCAGCCATCTTTCTGACACTGCCGCAAATAAGAAGAACTTTATTCTAGACCTGCAATCACCGGTAGCTACAATAAATACTCCAGGAAATCCTTTTGTCGAACAGTCTCCAGACTTCTATGTATTGAAGTTGTAAATGCAGTATTCAATATAGAAAAAAGCGGCAAAAAGTTTTTGATCTTGTAAAGCTATTGCTCCTAAATACATAACATTTGTAAAGGAAGATTATACATAAACTATAAAAAAAGTTTACTGGATCCAACCAAACTTAATGATGTCTCATTATACAACAAGTATATACACAATATAATTATACAAGTTATTAAAATACGTAAAAAAAGAGTGAGAGCAAAACGAAAGCAAAAATAAGAGGCCTTAAGAATGACTGCAGTCTATTTAGCAAACTTTATATTGCAACCTGTGAGCACAGAGTAGAAGATTTCGATTCATTCTTGGCACAAGAAAACCAAGCCAGTCCTCCAGCACTTTCTTCAATGGGTAAATTGCGATCTGGAACAAGTTCAGACCTACTAAAATCGATTACTAGTATTTTTGGCACTGCAACCGTTCCAAACGCCCCCCCACGAGCGAACACTCTACATGGATCTGCATTAGTCCACATGCTGAGTTCAGGATATAGGAAGACTTTGGAGAATAGGTACACCAGTATGTATACCATTTCTCTGCAAAGAACAGGGTTTCAAAAGTAGATATGGTTTGGGACGTATAACAATGAAAGCATAAAAAAATATTAACAGAGGAAACATTCAAAGAACATGGGTCACTGCTACGACGAAACTACCTAAAGGTTAGGCCAATTTGATGATGAACAATTCCTTAAGGAAGGATTGTTTGCTCTGACAACGGCAAGGAAGTTTGCAACATGGGTGGACCAAATATTTTAACCAATATCACACGTGATACAAAGCGTACGCTTCTTCGTGGTTACGTGATACGTAACCACGAAGATGTGGACACTCGCATGATGGTGCATGTATCTAACACTGTCACTCATGGATTGACAAAAATTATGCTATTGACTATGGATACTGGCTTCGCAGACCAGCAGCAGCAGAAAGGCAAATTACCACAATTACCCAGCTTGAGAAGCTGTGGGTGCACAGAGGTACTGGAAAACAAAAAGGTACTGGAAATAGGATAGAAAACGAATTTACCGCGTGAAATTTGTAGGACCCGACGTTTCGGTGACGTTGCAGCCGCCGTTGTCAAGGGTAAACTGAAGAGCTGTCAGTCCGTTGTTTTGCGGGTAGGCCGCAAACCGCTGCCGCCACTGCGTAGGTTATAACGGTGGTGGGGGGCCGGGCTCGGAGCGCGGGAATTTTTAAAATCCGTCTTGCACACAACACTCACTGTATCCTGTTTTACGTCTTTGCGTTCGGCGTTCGGCGGCGGGAACATTTTAAGAAGAGGGTTCCACGTAGAAGAGAGTTTGTAGCCGTCATCTCTATTGAAGTTCGGAGTTCTTCTTATTTCAATGGCTTCCCGGATCATGCGAGGAAAGTAGAATTGTTCCTTCGATAGAACAATGGGATTTTGAAACTGCATCCAGTGGTTACTTCCGCTATCCAATATATGTTCGCAGATCGCCGATTTTTCTCGCTGAACGTTTTTAACAGCTTTGATGTGTTCTGTCAGTCGCGTGGCTATGGGCCGTTTCGTTTGTCCAACGTAGGCTAGACCGCAGCTGCATTCGACTTTATACACACCCGGGGTTTGCAGTGGTATTACATCCTTTACAGGCCTCAAAAATCGAGCTATATTTTGGGTCGGTTTGAAGATCGTTTTTATATCGAATCTGTTTAGCATCTTACTTATTCGATCAGTCACGCCCTTGACGTATGGTAAGAATGCTCTTGATCTGCTCGGTTTTTGAGTTTCGTCCGTATTAGATCGTGTGCGTGTCTCGTGATATTTTCCGTATCCATTTTTCCTAAGGACATCATTGACATGTTCCATCTCCTTCGGAAAATGCTCAGTGTCGCATAGATCGCGTGCTCGATTCACGAGCGACGTTTGCACTGAACGTAGATGGTAGGGATGATGGTGTGAGCTTGCATGCAAATATCTGTCCGTATGTGTGGGCTTCCGATATACCGTATGTCCGAGAGTATTGTCACTTCTCCTCGTCACTTTGACATCCAAAAATGGTAAGGAGCCGTCCTTCTCTACTTCATAGGTGAAACTGATTTTTGGGTGTATGGAGTTTAGATGACCCAGGAATTCTTTCACCGTTTGAATGTTGCCTTTCAGGATGCAGAAGGTATCATCCACGTAGCGAAGCCAGAGAATGGGTTTAATTTTGGAGGTTTTTATGGCTAATTCCTCAAAATATTCCATATATAGGTCACTAACTATCGGCGATACGGGGCATCCACACGATCTAATACGGACGAAACTCAAAAACCGAGCAGATCAAGAGCATTCTTACCATACGTCAAGGGCGTGACTGATCGAATAAGTAAGATGCTAAACAGATTCGATATAAAAACGATCTTCAAACCGACCCAAAATATAGCTCGATTTTTGAGGCCTGTAAAGGATGTAATACCACTGCAAACCCCGGGTGTGTATAAAGTCGAATGCAGCTGCGGTCTAGCCTACGTTGGACAAACGAAACGGCCCATAGCCACGCGACTGACAGAACACATCAAAGCTGTTAAAAACGTTCAGCGAGAAAAATCGGCGATCTGCGAACATATATTGGATAGCGGAAGTAACCACTGGATGCAGTTTCAAAATCCCATTGTTCTATCGAAGGAACAATTCTACTTTCCTCGCATGATCCGGGAAGCCATTGAAATAAGAAGAACTCCGAACTTCAATAGAGATGACGGCTACAAACTCTCTTCTACGTGGAACCCTCTTCTTAAAATGTTCCCGCCGCCGAACGCCGAACGCAAAGACGTAAAACAGGATACAGTGAGTGTTGTGTGCAAGACGGATTTTAAAAATTCCCGCGCTCCGAGCCCGGCCCCCCACCACCGTTATAACCTACGCAGTGGCGGCAGCGGTTTGCGGCCTACCCGCAAAACAACGGACTGACAGCTCTTCAGTTTACCCTTGACAACGGCGGCTGCAACGTCACCGAAACGTCGGGTCCTACAAATTTCACGCGGTAAATTCGTTTTCTATCCTATTTATAATGTCAAACAACCGCGATAGTCTTCGATTTCATATAGGTACTGGAAAGTACTTCTGCTGTCATGATATTGCGAATGCCTTATGTAAAAATTATAATGTTTGTTTAGATAGCATATATTAAGTATATAACATACATAACATTTACGTCGTGTCCAATTGGTGGCTAAAAACCGCTCTTGGACGTGGCAAAATATTTGTATTAGGTAGTAAATCTAATTACTACTCTAATCTTTACTTAACATACATAGGTTGTTAATAATTTAGCTATTAGATTGGATAAATAGTATCTTAGAAACATTGGAACCTACTAAAAGTTATTTATTGTAAAATCTTATTACAAAACCAAATAAAGGCTTATTAATTAAAAGAGTCAATAATGTTAATGGGTACCTACTAGGAGTCAATCATCATACTAACTAAAATAGTCAGTAAAAAATTTAATAATCAAAATAGAAGCCTAATAATTGAAATAGTCAATAATTCGAGTAGGTTCGAAAACGTACTAAAAGTTGTTGAAAGTATCCTAGGGGTAATATGCAAAATAGTCAGTAAAGTGTTAAATAATAAGATTAAAGTTAATCATACATTTAAAAACTAAAAGTACAAATTCATCATCTAAATTGGTATAAAATTTGTAAAGTCATAGCCCATACATTTTTCACTTATAGGGCCACAAAAAGCGAGGTTGTTGCCCCTGTTTCACTTGAAATGAAATGAAAAAATTGAAAATAGGCATTCAAAAGAATAGCCAATTTTCAGTGTTTTAATAGTTTCTCCTAGCAATTAAGTAAGTATGGGTAGGTATGTGCTTATATCATATGTATATAATACTTACTATTATTTTTTCAACGAAGTGGTAGGGATTGCAGACAAATTAATACTTAGAGTATTTAAGGTATGTGCACAAATATCAGTTAGTACGGTGTGTGAATGATGAATTATTTTTATTAAATAGTAAAAACAATAATAATATAGTTATCATAATAATAATAACGATTTTACTTCTTGTTTTTAACTCACTGGCCAATCGCAGAAACTAAATAATCCGATAAGTAAATATCTAACTTGGGTCGATGCCCGTCTCTACGTAACGGACGTAATACGCCGGTCTGCCGTGCGATGAATTATATTTTTTTTCACTCACATTTTACAATATCAGTCGAATAAAAAATATATGTCTGTAATTCAAGTAAGTGTGGCTGTCAGAATATATTTTTTTCATACTGATAACTCTTATGGTTAAAAAGTAAACTTCGTATAAGTAAAAAAAAGATGTCAACGATTTTTGGATTTTACCAATTATTTCATATATTTTCTATGGATAGGTATTTTTTTTTCTCCCAGAAATGAATTTGTTATCATTGAGTTACCCGAAAATGATATCTAACTTGCCCAAGTACTTATAGTCCGAAAGATAAAACGCTCAAAGTGACGCGCGGCGGAATCAAATTTCCACCCCCTCCCCCCGCCACCCCCTCCCCCCGCCGATGGCTCCCGGTCTAAATCCACTCAGGACCGCCTAAGGAACAATTGTGACAAGTATGAGCCTTTAATCACAAAATGCAGGGTACATCGCACTAAATCCCCAGCTATAAACAGTGGTCACAATTTAGTAAAAATGCTACGGCATGCTTGGTAATGTAAGGTGTAACACAGTTGCCGGCACGACAAACGTCGTTGCCGAAATTGGGTATAATAATTTTGGGTCAGACTGCCAACATGCCAAAAGCGTCCTTATCGATTGTTTGAAGCGTTATTATTGACAATCGTGTAATTATGTACCGTCTAGACAGACTATCCCGTTCATTTCGACGTATAGGAAGCACGTACGATACAATGCTCTTTTCAGAAGGCTCTTTTCAGACATTTCACCTGCAGTATCATCATTAATACTAGCATTTGCATATTACGAAGCGGTGAGATCCAGTGCGATTGCATTACTGTTTTAACATTACGTGTAATGGCTCTACTTCCAATCGAAAATTTGACGATGCGTGTGTGTATACCATATATAGAGATTTACGAGTGAAACGCAATTATTCTAGCAATTTCCGCTTCACCATTACGTCGTGTAAAATTCCTTTTCTCAGTGCAGGACTTTCGCATCAGCCAGACAACCCAGGGAGAAGCATAGCACATAGAAGTGTATCTGTCATGTAGTTGTATCGGCGTCACGTAGTTGTATCCGACAGTGCAATGCGCACAGGAATGCGACATCATTAAGCCAGTATTAACTTTGCAATCGAGTCGCAGTGTATTTTTCACGCCAGTCGACGTGTACTGCTGAATGCTGCGAGATTTACGGAGAATTCGCGCAATTGTAGGGGACGAGGAAAATGGAGTATCGCAGCAATTGAAACGGGAATAATAAATTATGATGCAACATCGGTGTCAGTATGCACTAATATTACTTTCGTTTTCATATACAGGTTGAGTTTTTAATTAGTGACATCCTTGTAGTGCGTGAATCAGTACAAAGAACTAAGCAACTTTGGTATTTTTTTTATAAAAAACATTATTTTTTTTATTTTCCTTGGTAAATTTGTTTTTTTTTAACGTGTTTTTAAAAATAAAACGTATTTTTAAGTATAAAAAGCTATGAGCACGATGCGCTATTTAGCGATAGGTAAAATATCGCTAATATCGATTATTAGCAGTATTTTACCTACCGCTAGATGTCGCATCGCAGTCAAAGCTTCTCAAACTTTCATGAAAAGATAAGATTCTCAAATTTAACAAATAAAAAAAGAACAAAAAAAAATAACGTTTTTATTTTTTGGTTTTCCCAATTTTTTAAATTAAAAGTTGCTTTCTTTGTTGTATTGTTGTACCTATTACAAGGTTGTCACTAATTAAAAACTCACCTGTATATGTAGTATACATCCATATATGTATGTATATGTTTCATCGTCGATTTTTTTTATGTCCATTACAGGTGAGAAGATAATACATAATCTGGCATACATAGACCCCTTTTATCTTAAAAAAATAAAATAATAAACATTGTTCTATGATGAATAATAAGAAACTACAAATTTACAATCTTTTAATTAATATCATTTATTATCAAGGTCAAAATGTCATAACTCATAGTCGTCTTGGTCATTTTATAGAAATGTGTGCCACAATTGAGTATATATAATATTATATTTTCAACTTCATAGTATTATTTGGCAACCCTTCTGCACCGGCTAAATGCAGGTGGCGTTAATGGCATTGACGTCAAAAGTAACAGTAATTTATTTGGCCATCTATAAAAACATTGATGATAAACGGATATTTATAGAGGACTGAATTATTATAATTGTTTCCTATAGAGCATGGGTAGTTGTTAACCTTACGGTAACTGCTCTTGAAAAGACCAATCGGCTACCCGATACCGGGTAGCCGATTGATTCCGTAGACACCGAATCACCGCTACTTAAGGGAGAGGACCGCACAGGCGACCTCCAACCCGTAATCATTTGGGAGGCCGGAGAAATCTAGCCGAAACTGGTAGCCAGGGGGCAAGGTGGCGCTACTGGGTTACCTTTCTAGTGCCTCGCCGTAGGGCGTCGGTCTCTGGCGGGTTCGTGGTTTTTGTTGGACGGTAGATTTGTATCGTCCTCAAAGTCTTCTACGCTCACCTCACGGGAGATAGAATAGAACGATCATTATCGTTTAAACTTCCTGGGGTGACAGGTTCGCCCGTTATGGTCGACAACCACAAATTATTGTTTATAAAAACCCAATAATTTAACCAATGATAACAATATTACATTGAATCATTGGAGACGTCTATCGCATTTTAACACGCTTTTTTTAGGTCGACCTGTATGTAACTAACTATGTAATGGAATCTAAAGTAATTAATTTAACCATCTTCCAAGGATCGTAGCGTCATGAAAATTGGCAGCTGTATGTAGTTCTGATGACAATACAATAATATGGTACTGTCGAACTGATCTGATGATGGAGTCGGAAGATATAAACTGGAACTTCATGATGGAACATCGTATCATAGCTGTGTTTGGACTTATTAGAAAAGTCTTAGAATGAACTTTGACCACGATTAGGTTTCAAGGTCTGATGATGAAGCCGGAAGATAGGCACTGGCATTCCATGATGGAATATCGTATCATAGCCTTGTGTATGTGAATATCGTATTATAGCCCAAAAGCGTGTTTTTGTGTTTTTTTTAAACTATTAATTTATTTTGGATAGGCTGATTGTATGACAAAAATAATACGGAGAAATAGAATGCCATCTTTTAGTCTACCTGAACTTTAAAGTGCGTAATTATTACGCATTGAAACCAAATTAAAATTTGACCTATTTATGGAAAAAAAAAACCTATAATTATTATTTTATGCCGTATAGGCGTGTTTAACGCATCGTCGACAATGGGCCGCCAAGCTGTAATACCACAAAAGCCGCCATATTGAACATATTAATAGAAGATAAATCAGTCTTTGGAACTATGAGTGCCATCTACGCGTTGCGTTTCGTAGTGAAATCTTGGTTGCCAAATCATAGTACGACGTTGAGCAACTAGAGTTGTCGACTACAACGGGCGAGCCCGTCACTTCAGGAAGTTTTCCGATTAGTCGTTCTATCTCCCTGGAGTGAGCGCAGAAGACTTGGACAAAATAGTCCACCGTCAAGCTCCGCCACAAACCCGTAAGAGGCCAACGCCTTAAATGCGAGATAGCCAGGAGCGTTACCCAGCGGGCTTACACTCACGCCCTTACTTCCAAGTGCGATCAGATTACTCCAGTCTCTCGATTGGTTACGAGTTCGAGGTCGCTTGCGCGGTCCTCTCCCTAACGAAGCGGTGAAACGGTGTATACCTATTCTATCGCGGACCCCGGCATCCTTTGCCCGGCTGTTCACCCAGGATCGGGTAGCCGATGGTCGTTTCAAGAGCAGTCGCCGTAAGGTCCGTAACCACCCCCGTATAGGAAACAGTACTGCTTCCAGACTCCGCGAGTGTCGGCCCGCCGGGTAACATTCCTGGCTATCTCGTGGTTAAGGCGTTGGTCTCTTACGGGCTCGTGGCGTAGCTAGACGGTGGATTGTTTTGTCCCCAAGTCTTCTGCGCTCACTTCCAGGGAGATAGAACGACTAATCGTTAAAACTTCCTGAGGTGACCGGCTCGCCCGCTGTAGTCGACAACCCAAGTTGCTTCCAGACTCCCCCGACTGTTAGTCAGAGTGCGCAATCGATTGGCTTATGCCGCACGGTGCGCAGACCGTCCAGGAGCGCCAGAAGGTTGATTCCTAGGGGAAACTAGCCCTAAGGCCAGAGTCCTACCCAGGCTCGCACTTCATGCGTGGAAGCCGTCGGATGGGTGTTGACCTGTGAGTGTGATGAACAGAATGGGTCTTCGTGGCCAACTCAGCAAGGGCCCCTTAGCTCCCAAACGACGTTGAGCAATCTAATACGCTATATAATCAAAGGTGCTACTGAAAATCTCTCCCAGTCTATAGGGTGAACGCAAAGCACTATAATATAGAATAAGCCTAGTTTACTTTCGTCGAATAGGTACATACTGATGAGTGGCAGGTGGATGCTATTCACATATTCCTTATTTAAACCTCTACTGATTAACATTTTACGCCGACGATTAGTTTTTCAATATTAATGGATCCACCTTCTAAGAGAAAGAGAATCTACCAAAAGGAAGTCAGCTTCGCGTATCTGTTTTTTTAAGCTTTTACTTACCTTGCAGTATTTGTCAGTATGTTTGTTTTGGTCAAATCTTGCAAGCAGAATTAGAACCATTTCATTGGCACCAAGGATTGGCTCCCGACGAGCCAATCTTGGTGCGGGATTGGGGACTCCACAACGGTCTCCACAACGGAAGACCGTTGTGGAGTCTCCACACTGGTCAACATGGGGGACTCCACAACGGTCAACAGCACACACGAAATTTTGTATACGCATTCAATTATGATTCATTCATGGCTGCTGCACCCGACGTTGGCTCGGGCCAGAGCATTATAATAAAAGCTTGTTTTTAAAATATGTATTTACTATTAACTTATTTTCTGTCGCAGCCACTTACTTCTACGTATTCCGCTTCCCAATCTGCCAACCTTCTAATTTTAGTGACTATCCCAAAAACATCTGGAGCATTCAGCTATCAAAACGGTATCTTTAGCCAGCTTTCGTAGCGTGGCGACGACCTAATGACGTGAAATATTATTAAATGACCTATTAATTGAAAATCGTTCAAATTGAATTGAATATCTATGTATGGTTTTCAGGCGTGATCGAGACTACTCGTCTATAGGTCAGAAATATGGCGGCGGGGGTTCTTATAGCAGTCAAACACGAATTAAATGCTATCGAACATCCTACGTGGAGTACCTGTTCAGGTAATCTTTGCTAGCTTTGCGTCGTTTTCTTTAAAACGATATCACATCTCCCAAATATATGTCGTGTTCTAGAACCCGAAAATATGCCGTTAGTATGAAATGTAAGACTATCAAATTTGTTTGACATTATAAACAAAATAACACGGATTTACCGCGTGAAGTTTGTATCACCCGATGTTTCAGTGGTGTTGCAACCGCCGTTTTCCGAGATAGACTGAAGCGCCATCAGTTTCTTTCGGAAAAATTAATGTGGAAATTGGCTGCAGACACAGCTGCGTCAATCGATGGCTAACTATCGTAATATGTCCTCAATACGTTATAATATAATTTTATTAGTACATAGACCACCCACTAAGTGGCAATTATACGTCAACGAGAGAGAGGCTGCTGGGTTTAATCGTGTTTGGTATAATAAGCGAAGCAAATTGTATCACCTCGGCTGGCTGGCCACTGTACCTACGGATACATACCTATTACTATCAATCGGTAAATTCAACACTTGCATAGGTACCTGCATAATATGCTTCTTTATGAAATCTGTAAAAATAAAATCATTAAGTTCCTACTTATTAAAATGATCTCAAATAGTTATTTTCACCTGGTTTAATTGGGTAGTTCCGGCCGCTTTGAATGATAATATTGTTTCATATAATAACGTAGGAAACGTATAAAAGAAAAAACACAATATGGCCCTCTGGTTTTTAGGTAGGACTAATTTAAATTACAATTCCTTGTATTTCGTATTTAAATCAAAGTATGACCTATTACAATTTATATTAATACAATATATTTTTAAAAATCCTGTTGTTGTATTCTGTAAAAGAAAAAATCATACAATTTTTGCTTTGAAATAAAAAAAAAATTTTTTTAATGTTTGGTAAGATTGTTTGGCAGAAATCAGAAGTATTGGAGACAAAACTGGCGCCGACCAGTGGGGATTTGTTTAAAGGCGACCATCAGAGTTGCATCTTCCAGCAGGATGGACCGCCATGTCACACTGCCAAAAGTACCATAAAGTGGTTCAGTGATCATCATATCGCTGACCTACGTGGCTAGGAAATAGTCTTGACCTAAATCCAATAGAAAATCCTCTGGTCGATACTGAAATTCGTAGTGTCAAGTTGCAATGCAAGCAACAAAAGGAAGCTGATCGAAGACATCATCCAGGCTTAGTATACACAAGAAGATCAAAGTCGTCTGGTAGACTCAAAGTCACATAGAATTGAACCGATGCTATTTCGATCTCAAATAATTGGGGAATGAGAGACTTAGATACTTGAAATTTACATAGATTGTACACAGATGTCGTGTTGGACCGAAAACACATTGTGAAATTTTGGTTTTAATATCTCAAATACAAGCTACACTAATAATATTTAAATTCCGCCATATATTTTAAACAAACATTAACATCATATATTGGCACTTGCCCCAACCCCGCCCTTAGGTCCGCCGGCCAAGAGACGTAAGAGAGGGCGCTCATCGATTTTATTTATGAAATTAATATTTTGATGAAATCAGTAAAATGGCTACAAAAGTCTTGGGGTGACACAACCGATATTTTTTTTCATAGTTGTCGAAATAATAATTTGACCATCTTATTTATATGACCCTTTCACCTGGAGTTTTTAAAAATAATAATTATTAATGAGTAATAATGAACTGCCAATTTCATTATTTTATTATTAATGTCATATTTTATCATGCTCAAAATGTCATATTAATGATGGTCGTCTTCATGAGATTTTATAGAGGATGTGTGCCGACCTCTCCCAGTCCATACGGTGATTGCAAACCAACTCTCATATAGAAAGCGCCGCTTTTACTTTCATCGAATACATATTGAAGAAAGGCAAGTTCGTGCCATTCGCACTTTCCTGACTTAAAGTTCTCCACCGATTCGCATTTTACACCGATAAATAGTTTTTCATTACTAATGGCTTCTGCGTAATATCGCCATACCATGTTGTGCCACTGCTCCATCCACGGCCCAGAAGGCAGGGGATCTACTAAATAAAAGTCCACGTCGCCTATCTGTTTCTTCATGTCGTAGCCACTTATTGTGTGGATGACGTCTACGTATTCCGCATCGCCATCTGCCAACCTTCCGATTTTAGCCACGGTCTCAAAACATCTAGAACTAGGGTTCAAAGCTGTCAATCTCGGTAGTTTCATCCCGTTTGTCAACACTTGAAAGGCCTTCCCCGCATATCCAATGACGTGAGCTCCTATTTCATGTCCTATCAATTGTACATTGTTCAAATCATATCCGTTCTTTGCTAAATCTCTCAAAACTATAGCGATTCCTTCTCCGATGTATTTCGCCATCGCAGACCTCGTGGTCATCGGTACTAGCAATCGATTACAATCTAAAGCAATCACGTTGTATCCTCTAACGCCGTTAAATGCTTTCGCCATTGTAGTGCCTGTTATCAGATGTGGTGTAGAATCCAGTTCACTGTGAACCATTATCACTAAAGGTTTCGAAAATTCGAAATATTGCGAGTGCGTTAATTCTTCTGCTCCGTTTGGGAAGAATTCGTGTTCCTGCCTCTTTCCATTGATGTATTGTGTGAGAGTAAGGTTTAAAATATCTGTAACCGATTTTGGACCCACGACATTGGGATCGTTTACACCTGGAATGAAAACATTAAACATTTCAACGGCTTCAATCTTGAGTAAATCTTAAATGTCGATCAAGTTTGCTAAATTATGAAATCGGTAATAAGGAGAAGGACTCACATTCCGTGTCAACATCAAAAGGAACCTTCGCATCCAAATCTAGCAATAATTTTAATCCTGTTTTATCATCGATACTTTTTCCACCAACAACAGCCAATAACACAAAAAAATAAAACAGTGTCATGTTCCAAAAATAACAAATCTGGCGAGCACGCACTTTGCACTCCTACGATAGTATGACATTATTAATGTTTGAGATCACCAGTCATATAAGAGTGAACGGAGATAAGAAATTGTTATTAAGCCGGATTGCCACTGACCTTATCGCAAATAAAAATATTTTTTTCAGAATATCACAGTTTTCCTAGTAGTATAATGCGAGGCTACTTATTAAATAAATATCAAAAGATTAATTGTGTTGTTTATTTTACTTTATTCATTACCAAATATGCTGGGTGTCATTGTCATTTTAATATGAATTTAGTGGTTGTTTCCAATCCCTGTTTTTGGTAGACAGATCGGCAATGTATTCCGTTCCTGTTATAATTCCAGATTTTAACAATATAATTAGATAATTAAACAATACCACCAATTCGGCGTGTACTACCTTCAGCCACCAGGAATTACAATTATATGCAAAAAAATATTTTTAAAAAATAATGAGATATTGAAATTATTAGGAATTGTTAAATCCCTCTAAATATACAATATATCTATACTAGTGACCTGGCGTTGCCCGTGTTATACCCGTTCTCAAATACCTATGTATACTAATTTGAATGACGATCGGTTTAACAGTATATAAGATGATGTGCTCCAGCGCCATCTAGGCGAGTGACAATAAGGTAAATATGTCAACCAATTTTCATGGCGATTAGCTGATATAGAAGTTGATGTGCTGCAGCGCAATCTGGTGGCGAGTTACAATAAAGTTAATAGCACGAAAATATTACGCGTGCTTAAATGTCTATGTCTACCAATTGTCATGGCGATCGGTTAAGCGTTTTAGAAGTTGATGTGCTGCAGCGCCATCTAGTGGTAAGTTACAACATAGCGGATATCATAAAAATCTTTTCCTTGAAAAAATACATAAATGTGTCAACTTTCATGGTGATTGGTCAAACAGTGTCGGAGTCTATTAAGCTCTGACAGACAGACAGATATACCAACATCCATTTGTATACATATATATATATATATATATATATATATATATATATATATATATATATATATATATATATATATATATATATATATATATATATATATATATATATATATATATATATATATATATATATATATATATATATATATATATATATATATATATATATATATATATATATATATATATATATATATATATATATGTATACAGGGTTATTGGTTATTAGAAGTATTCCTTTAAACAGTTCATAGAAGAGGTCAATTGCAGTCGATTTAACCATATAATGCCTAATGCAAAAATGAAGCATTCCTGAGATATTTAAAATTTTAGTTTTTTTTAAAAACAACTGACATCTTTCGTTAAAAAAAATAATTAAAAAAAAACTATGCATTATTTTAATATTCCTTTATTGCTTTTGGGTTGGTGACATCCCAAAAAATAAATATTAGCTATGGAATGTACATTATTAAAGTTAATTTTGTCACTATGCTCGAAAACATTTGAAAACTAATAAAAAAATGCGACATATTTACACAAAAATGCATGTTTAAAACTAAAAGTCACAACACTATTTTTTATGCATATTAGCTTTAAAACATCTGCATCTTATTAGCTTTCGAATGAAGTATTACAACCCCAAATCGACAATGGAATGACAAAAATATGACCAAAACAATAGGTGTAGGTACAACCAAATGTTTAAAGGTTAAATATTGGAAGCACATCTTCTACAAACAAATTTTAAGTTTTAATTATAAAATCATTATTTAAACAATTTCGAAACCTAATTTCTATTAAAACCCTTAAGTTTAACAATTACTATGAATAGAATACGTTACACAATAAATTATTTTTGGCTTAAAGTTGGATAAATCTTACTATTTTTAGCATAAAGTTACAGTTTTAGCATAAAGTTAGAGAAATCTTACGATTTTAACTTGTGGTGGGAGAAAAATATATTTTTTTTCATTTATTTACTACAGTTCATTTTCAAAATGACCACCTCTATTTCGCAAACATACACGCATTATTTTACGCAGCTCACTTTTGACTAAGTCAGTAGTCAGAGTGTTTCTTATTTGTTGAGCTGCATTTATTATGCGTTTTCTTAGCTCATTCACGGTGGGGACAGGAAACCCATCACGGTAGACCAACGACTTCATGTGAACCCAGACAAGTCCATGGGTGTTAAGTCAGGAATCCGCGTTGACCAGGGTATCGGACCGCCCCTGCCAATCCATCGATTGGGGAACTGAAAAAAGATAATGGTAACTAACAAGAAACTAATAACCGAGTATTTTTTTGTAACTCTAATGTAAAAAACACCTAATTACCTTGTCGTCTACGGACGGTGCCAGTCTCCCGAAGCCGACGATAAACACTATCAAAAACACGACATCGGGTATTCGGCGATTTCGAAATTGAGCCGCGTATTCACGACGGGCAACTGCAGAGTTGCCTCTGGCTAATCCGTAGTGATACAGGATATCTGCATATGCTTCATTTGTGAAGGAACGTCTTCTTTCTCTTTGAGCCATAACCAGTCCTTATAACAGATCACAATTTGAATCGCCAGGAGGGCAATCAATCACAGAAATCAGTTCACAAGTCGTCCCGCACCTCTCCTTCCCTTCGTCGTCCCGCACCTCTTCCTACTATTATTTTGATCATATTTTTGTCATTCCTTTGTGAATTTGGGGTTGTAATACTTCATTCGAAAGCTAATAAGATGCAAATGTTTTTAAGCTAATATGCATAAAAAATAGTGTTGTGACTTTTAGTTTTAAACATGCATTTTTGTGTAAATATGTCGCATTTTTTTATTAGTTTTCAAATGTTTTCGAGCATAGTGACAAAATTAACTTTAATAATGTACATTCCATAGCTAATATTTATTTTTTGGGATGTCACCAACCCAAAAGCAATAAAGGAATATTAAAATAATGCGTAGTTTTTTTAAAATTAATTTTTTAACGAAAGATGTCGGTTGTTTAAAAAAAAACTAAAATTTTGAATATCTCAGGAATGCTTCATTTTTGCATCAGGCATTATATGGTTAAATCGACTGCAATTGACCTCTTCTATGAACTGTTTAAAGGAATACTTCTAATAACCAATAACCCTGTATATATACATATATATATATATATATATATATATATATATATATATATATATATATATATATATATATATATATATATATATATATATATATATATATATATATATATATATATATATATATATATATATATATATATATATATATATATATATATATATATATATATATATATATATATATATATATATATATATATATATATATATATATATATATATATATATATATATATATATATATATATATATATATTTAAATTATTTTCAATAATATATAAAATTAGATTCATGAAAAGTTACTTATCTGAGGTCCTGCATTTTACCGATAGTTAATGTCCTCTTTAAATACTTAGGGCAGCAGCACCTGTTTCCGCAATTGATAACTTATGATGTTCTTAGTTATTGCAGCCGAATTATTGTATGCCCTTGGATGTAATAAGTATAGGAGGATGGTTTCTGTAACAGAAATGGATGTTAGTAACTTATTTTAGAAGAAATTATATGACTGAGAATATTTCGACACTAGTCGCATTCATCTCTATGACATTTTTATATATTATTGAAAAAATTTTTAAAAAAAATTACACCCTTAAAATCACAATATATATATATATATATATATATATATATATATATATATATATATATATATATATATATATATATATATATATATATATATATATATATATATATATATATATATATATATATATATATATATATATATATATATATATATATATATATATATATATATATATATATATATATATATATATATATATATATATATATATATATATATATATATATATATATATATATATATATATATATATATATATATATATATATATATATATATATATATATATATATATATATATATATATATATATATATATATATATATATATATATATATATATATATATATATATATATAATTTCTTTTTTTAAGAATTCGTTTAAAGGATGACACTTTGATGAAAAAATAAAAATAATAAAAGCCACTTACATAGCTGGAAGGTTTTCCCGGACTGGATTGGGAAATGCTTATTTTAAATGAGATGTATGCCTGGTTGAGCACCACTTTCGACAGTGCAATATAGGTTTAATGGGATCCCTTTATCGCTAGCGAACGATCGCCCTTCATCCACATCTCAAAAACAAAGTCACCTTCATTTATGTCACGGCTTTGCCGAAGTGATCAATTTGTTTAATTTTTGATTTTTTCGCTTTAATTCGTCTCAATTGGAAGCATTTTGTGTTGCAAAAGGATTAGCGTGATTTTTGAGATATATGGATGAATAGTGATCGTTAGTCGACTGCAAAAGGACCTTTAAACTTACATTGCACCGTCGAAAGTCGTGCACATCCGTCAGTATATCTCATTCAAATATTAGCATTTCCCGATCCAAGCTGGGATTTCCTTCGCTGCTTTTTAAGTAGCTTTTACTAATTGTGTGTATATATATATATACATATACATATATACATGTATATATATATATATATATATATATATATATATATATATATATATATATATATATATATATATATATATATATATATATATATATATATATATATATATATATATATATATATATATATATATATATATATATATATATATATATATATATATATATATATATATATTTATATATATATATATAAATATATTAAACTTCTAAAACAAATTATTTAGTTAAACATATAACGTGGGATATTAAATTATATATATCAAAAAAGCACTATATAGATACTTATCTTTTAAACAAATTAAAAATATTGTATGACAGTATAATCATGATTTTGCAAAGATTAACCAAACGTCCTCGGTCCCGATATTTAGGCAGAAAATTAATTTTCTATGTCATTGTTGACAAAAGACAAATATCGCCTGGTATGATTTACATATTCCTTTTTATAACCTGACCTCATTGAGAATAACACGTAATCGCTTTGTGTTTGTCATTATTTTTTTCTATCGAATGTTACATGCTTTTAATCGCCCTACCTATACGAACGTACGTGATACGTCCGTTAAATTATCGTTCGAATGCAACAAGCCGTATCACGTACGTTCGAGTACAAAAACCAAAAAAAAAGGAACCCAAAAAGCTCACGTGTTACGTCAAATTGTTCCTAAGATTCTAAATAGAAAATAGATAATAAATTCGTATATTGTGTAAAGAAAATTGTCTGATATATTTTAAACAAATATTGTTATTAAGAAATCTAATGAAAAACCCGACGACTTTTTACCTTCTTCCTGATTATAAAATCAACTCGCTAGGGCTCCATAGGTGAGCTTTTTGGTGAGACCACACGGTGGGCACAGATGGGCACCAGCCCACCTTGAATATCATGGGCAGGTATCCAAATTGCTCCAAGGATTCTTAGTAAAATATATCATGGAATATCATGTAGAAGGAAAAACCGTATATAATATGATGACGAAACAAAAGCTGTTAATGTAGGATGAGGCCTTAATTACCAGAAAAAAAATCTATACGATTTCATCTGGTAAGATCGATCATCATCTGCATCAGCCCATTTAAAATAGTAGATTCACACTACCGCACAGTTCCACTCCAGTAATTAAAAACAACATGAGTGTATGATTTATTTTTCATGTTAAGACGGTGGCCGTTTAAATAAAGATAAAAGATAAAGAGTATTTATTTCCAATACAACCATTACAATTGTGTAGGAATGGCATTAAATTAATAGAATAGATTAACTTTATTGTGCTATAATAACATTACTCAATTAATATTACACTGGTTTAAAAAAAAATACAGTTGATGCACAAATAGCGGACTATCGCTATAGCGATATCTATCTTAAATTATTAATCTTTAACTATAATAGTTACTTAATTCAGCCGAGAAATCATACACAGAAAATTACTTAAAACTTGCCAATCAACAAAAACCAAGACCTAACATTTTACAATAAAAAAAATACAATAAATTAAATGGCTAGGTACGATGATATGTATTTTCACAATATTTTAAAAAGTCGTTATGCACATCGTTTAGGTAAGCCAGAAGAGAGAAAAAAAACTTTAGTTGAGTTATCACCACAATGTGGCAGTACCTACCGTTTTCATGCGACATATGGGCGCGCGGGCGCGAGCACTCGATTGGCGCTCACGTCTGCGCAGATTATAATTCAACAGACCAGTATATTGTGTGGATTAGATGTGAAGGTGATAGAGGGGGGGGGGAAGGGGGGGATAACAATATTTCAAAATATTATCACGTGACATCAAAATGAAGAGTAATTCGAGTAGACAAATCGAATACTTTTTATAAAAATATATAGGTACGCAATATGAAGAGGATAGGAGTGATTTTTAATAATTTTTAACCGTGTGCCTTTTAAAAATGAAGAGAATGTCGAATAGACTAATAACATATGCTATGAAATTATAGAAGGTTCAAATACACTAAGTTCTACTGTTCATAGATCTACGAGGTGTACAGATGGCCCCGAGAAACTAAAATACCGCCGAAACCGGTCTTTTTCGGGTGGATACACATGTTTCCTTCTTTTTCGCATGTTTAGGATTTCTGAAAGAGTTCCACGTGCAAATTTCAAGGTTCTGATCGTTTATTATTATGGTTTTCGTACAGATTTGTAGTATTTCATCCGTCAAGTAGGTTACTAATTTACTTAATCGGAGGGGGGTTATACATGTGCTGAAACGATTTGAGGGAGTTACGGCGGGAATCCATTTAGGCCCTCTTGAGTTATAGTGATTGAGACTCGGCTCTCACTCTGCGGTCCGGCGTTCGCGTCCGCGTTCCGGTCTGAGAGTCCACTCGTCCGATAATTGAGTCCGGCCGGGGAATTCAACAATACGAACACGCTCGTATCAACTACTACGTCGTTCAATAATTAGTGATAATGAGTATAATGACGTTCACTTTTATTGAATGTCGTTTAATTTTTCGACATAGTCTCCTTTTCTAGACATAAAATACCCTTCATCCCGACCCTTCACCCCTAAACAGCTCTTCATCCCGATCACATACAAATTCCTCACTGCGGCTACTACCGCGTCATTATCTTGATATTTCCGACTTCTCAGATGTTCCTTTAATATCGGAAATAGATAGAAATCACTAGGGGCAAGGTCCGGTGTGTATGAAGGATGTTTTAGTAATTCAAAGTCAGATTCTTCAATAACAGCCATCGCAACTCTGGTGTCATAAAGGTTTGGTCGCATGATCTTATATTGTAAGATTCCGAGTTCGACTTCCGGCTGGGTCACCATTTCCGTTGGGATAAAATTAACGAAATTGCATTTCAGTTTTGTCGATCAAATGCAATATAATAAGACACACTCTTCCACATATATTACACGCACACATACATATAAACACTTTATTTTGCAATAAAGAGTAGAAACATACTTGAGTGCTGGGACGTTATCTTGGCGAAAAAAACAATTTTATCGATTTTGCCTCTTCGCATTTTACGTACATATTTTCGCATTACTTTATTTATTCAGCATAACAGCCCTCGCTATAAGAGCTTCATGTTCAAGGTATTCAATCATCAAGACCCCTCGACTGTCCCAGAAGATAGAGCTCATGATCTTACCGGGGGATGGAATGACCTCGAATTTCTTAGTAGTTGGAGATGATAGTGGTTTACAGAATATGGAATGTTTAATTACATAATTGTAATGGTGAAGCCTTGTTTCGTCCATAGTTATAAACCGAGTTAAAAACGGTCAGGATCCTGTTGTAACAAATGCAAAGAGCGTTGCGAAATCATCAGTCTTGTTTTTTCGTCTGTAAGCGTTCTAGATAACCAACGTAAGGATACCTTGTTCATCCCTAAGCGATCCGGATGTAAAATACTATAAGCCTTACCTATCAAAACATTCTTTTCTTCATCAATAAAACAAACAATTACACGACGATATTCAAACATTTTTTCTACTTACTTCCATTACTTTTGTGACTGCCGTGATATGGCAGTCACAAACTCACAAACAATTACACGACGATATTCAAACATTTTTTCTACTTACTTCCATTACTTTTGTGACTGCCGTGATATGGCAGTCACAAACTCACAAACAATTACACGACGATATTCAAACATTTTTTCTACTTACTTCCATTACTTTTGTGACTGCCGTCATAGGGCGACCTAAGCGTGGGTCAACGTTAGTTGAAGCCCACGCCTAATAATACAATACCTGTATTGGAGTGCCGTAAAAAAATTAGTACTGATTTTGTCTAACAAACAGGAGAGTCATATATAAATAGAATAAAGCTGTCAACTATAACGGGCGAACCCGTCACCTCAGGAAGTTTTAACGATTGGTCGTTCTGTATCCCGTGAAGTGAACGCAGAAGACATGGACAAAACAGTCCACCATCAAGTTCCGCCACATGCCCGTAAGAGGCCAACGCCTTATCTGCGAGATAACCAGGTATGTTAACCAGCGGGTTTACAATCGCGCCCTTACTTCCAATTGCGACCAGATTACTCCGGTCTCTCGACTGGTTACGAGTTCGAGGTCGCTTGCGCGGTCCTCTCCCTTACGAAGCGGTGAAACGGTGTAAACCGAATCTATCGCAGACCACGGCGTCCTTTGACCGGCATGTTCCACCCGGGATCGGTTAGCCGATGGTCGTTTCAAGAGCAGTCGCCGTAAGGTCAGCAACCACTCCCGCTCTATATGAAATAGTACTGCTTCCAGACTCCCTCGACTGACAGTCAGAGTGCACAATCGATTGGCTTACGCCGCACGGTACGCAGACCGTCCAGGAGCGCCAGAAGATTGACTCCTAGGGGGAACTAGCTAAGACCAGAGTCCTAACCGGGCTCGCACTTCATGCGTCGAGGCCGTCGGATGGGTGTTGACCCGTGAGTGTGACCAATCCTGAACAAATGGGTCTTCGTGGCCAACTCAGCAAGGGTCCATTAGCTGCCTATTAGGAGAGTCAAATAGTCTTGTGACAGTCATACTCACCACGTATATGTCTAAATATATGTTTTTAAGGCAATAAATCGATTAAGACGGTTTGGAAAGTGGCCTGAAATCAGGTATTTCGGATTTTAAATAAAACTATGAACAAAAGTGTAATATCTATATATTAATTTGTAACTTGTTTTTTCCTGTAACGGCCATATTGAGACAACGGCTGGGTATAAAAATTTGGTTGAGGTGTCTAAAAAATGCTCTTGGCCTGTAAATGTGTTATCAAAAGAGAAAAATTAAAAAGTTATCAAAGGAGAAAAATAAAAATAAAAAGTGTTTTTCCTGTAACCGCCAAATTGAGAGAACGGCTAGGTGTAAACATTTGGTTAGGATGTCTAAAAAAAGCTCTTCGTTTGTATGTGTCATCAAAAGAGAAAATTAAAATAGTAATCAAAAGAGAAAAATAAAAAATGATAGCGCCATCTGCTGGATTACCGCGCGACCTTTTTGTACTATCGACAGGTGGCCCTTTAACGGGCATTGACATAATCCGCACCCAGAATCGTATTATAGCAGAAAACTCATTATTCGATTTAATCAATAAAGTGATCGTCGAATTCGACGGGTTTCAGCTAGGGATATTTTATTTAGAAAGTGATATTTACAATACAAATAATTGCACAATATTTTTATAGACACAGAAGTAAACTCTTTTATGGAAAACTCAGTGTAGAACTATCATACTCTTTCGCAGTCTATCTTTTACTTTGTATTTACACCATATTTGCAATTTTCCGTGCATGTCAAATATTGCAATTTACACCTACTAGTAGCACATGCTACATGTAGGTACTTCACTCGATTATGTTGGTTGAACAAGTCAGTACTATTTTTTCCACAGGACTCCAGTACAGGGACAAAAGTATAAAATCAACACGAACGTGAAAACCGCAGAATATGGGGGAGAATCAACCCAAACCTCAACCTCAAAGAGGTAATCTTGTAAGTCTTTAAATACTCGCTCCGTATTCTTTTCAAGCAAACGCATTAAATTATTGCATGAAAGACCGTTTTTTTCCATATTCGCAAATACGCTTGAACAATTAAAAAAAACTAAATATAATCAGTTTTGTTTTTTAAAACGTAATGACATATGTATTAGCTGTGCCTGCCAGTATTTTTTTATATGGTTACAAAGTGTTTGTAATTCATTATCACGATTTTTTGAGATTTGACATTATCACGATTTCATATCAAGAAGTGTCAAGTGGAAGCTAAAATTGTCAATTACATCAAGTCGCGACCGCTAAACTCTCGTCTGTTTAATGCAGTGTGTCAGTAAATGGGAGCAGATCATCAGTCACTTCTGTTTCATACAGAAGTACGATGGCTTTCTCGTGGAAAAGTGCTATCTCGGATTTACGAGCTAAAAAATGAGACCCGGCCCAGGGTTCAGATTTTGCTTCTGTGTTTAAAAAAGAAGAATGGGTAGCAAAACTTGCATATCTGGCGGACATTTCGCTCATTTAAATGAGCTCAACAAAAAAATGCAAGGCAGGAATTCTAATATTTTAACGTCTTCGGACAGAATTGAAAGCTTTCGCGCTAAGTTGGTGTTATGGATCAGCCACGCTATCAATGGTAGTAATGAAATGTTTCCAAATGTCATGGCTGCCGATTCAGAAAAAAAGTACAGGCTTTGATAGTGAAACACTTGGAGCTATTAGCAGAAAAAATGAACTGTTATTTTCCTAAGTGTGACCTGCAACCTATGGACTGGGTATGGAATCCATTCTCGTATAACATTTCCCTTGCACACTTACCGATAAACGAGCAGGAAGAATTCATGGGTTAAAAACTGATCGGACATTAAAACTAAAATTTTCCGAAGTAAAGGTAGCACATTTTTGGTTGCATATAAAAAATGAGTATCCACTGCTTTCAAAGCGTGCTGTTGCAATTCTATTACCATTTGCCACAACCACTTATGCGAATTGGGATTTTCAACTCTCACTACTATTAAATCGAAAAAAAGAGAGCGCCTGAGGACGATCAATGAAGAGACGAGAGCAGCCTTATTAACGATTGCTCCAAATTTTGATCGCCTGTGCTTAGTTAAACACGCTCACATTTCTCACTAAACATCTTTTCATATTAGGTATATTGGTTTTAGTAATAAATAAATATTCAATAAACATTGCTTTTTTCTTTGATGTACCTCTAAATTTTTTTGATTTGATAGGTGTACCTTGAACACAAAAAGTTTGCGGAACACTGGTGCCATGGCAGACTTATGGCGTCGAGGCGTTGCCATAGTGATATAAACGCGTTTCCTTAGTGATATATGTACGTGTCTCCGTAAATGCACGACTAGACAAGGATGGAGGGGGTACTATAGGCAGCTGTCTCTTTCTATTCGGCTGACGCATTCTCAGGCTGGTCACGAGGTCTAGTAGTTATACTGTCATTGACTCTAACCTATCGTACCACGTACGGTCAAGTTCCAGGAGACTATTCTTTACATAGGCCACAAACTTTTTAATAAATTGCCTGATAGATTAAAGGCGATTAAAACATCGATTATTTTATGATATCCATCCAAGCGTATTGGCTTAAAAGCAATATGTATGCACATAACGACATTTTAAAATATTGTGATAACAGCATCGTGCCGACTAATTCAATTTAATGTACATTTTTTTCTGTATTGTCAATTGTTTTATTGTAAACTGTAATGTCAATTGGACATCTTTGGTGTTAATTGGAAAGTTAGGAGTAATTTACTTTATATGATCTTTGTTAAATTGAGTAACTAGTTTAAGATTAATTTAATGTCATTCCTAAACAATTGTAATAGTTGTACTTAATGGAAGTAAGTCTTTACTTAATCTTACCTTATCTGTATTGGTGAGATTCTAGGTGTCGTTAAAAATGCCTTTTTTAAACTAAATTATGTTTAATCGTCGCGTCAAGTGGGGGTCTCGGTATCAGTTCAACGAAGTGATGATATCGAAGCTACTATTGCGGTCATTACACAAGTTTCACACATTACACTAGTCTAACACATACAGTACTTACACAGGTCTTATTACAAGTTCTTGAAAAAATACAATAGCAAAAAGGACACTAAATAGGTCTAGTCAAATATAATAAATAATCTTAAACTAAGCAAAAGAAGAGCATTTAGTTTGGTTCAAAAGCGCCTTTCTCTCCAAAGTACAATGATCATATTACCAAAACAAGAGCATACTCTGAAACTACACAGAGATTGTCTTAACCCCGTAAATTGTAATTGTGTTAATCTTAATAAAGTTGATAACATTAAATATCTAGGTATATTTATTGATTACCGGTTACAATGGAGCACCCACATAATGGAGCTGTCGGCAAAAGTTAGAAAACGCACGTATGTTTTCAAAGACCTTAGAGGCATCCTGGACCAAAGGACACTTAAAATAGTATACCATGCCCTGTGCCAATCCATCCTAACCTATAGGATCATAGGGTGGAGAGGTGCAGCGAAAATTCACATAGAGTCCTTGATTAAAGCTCAGAAGCTAGTACTAAAAATTATAAAAAGAAAACCTTATAGATACTCTTCAGATGATCTCTACAGAGAATATAACGTGCTTGACGTACCACAACTATACGTGAAAGCGGCGCTCTGTGAGTATCAAATTAATTTAGAGTCCGCAATAAGAACTCAGCAAACAATCTGCACGCGGCAATCTCGAACTATACATTTCGACGTCCCTCGAATACAAACCACTTTTGGGAAGAGGCATTTTGTGTACATAGCCCCCAGGATCTTTAATATGCTAGACGAAGATTTAAAAATGTATGTGCCTAAGTCTTCTTCTTCTTTTAAATCCAAGATTGATTCCTGGCTAAAACATGACACCCGGCAAAATATTCACAAATTAATATACCGAGATAGTTCCCATCATTAAATCCTATCCTTGACAATTCTTATTATTATTTTCGGTGACTTTTTTTTATTACTATTATTTATTCATTAATTTTGGTGACTATTGTTTGATATTATTTGTTAATTAATTTTATTTCATTTTTATTTTATTGACACGATTATTTATTTTCTGTGTTTTATTTTATTATTTCCTAACGTGATTATTATTTAGTGATTATTAGTTATAATTTGTAATGGTGACGGTAATATATATATATATATATATATATATATATATATATATATATATATATATATATATATATATATATATATATATATATATATATATATATATATATATATATATATATATATATATATATATATATATATATATATATATATATATATATATATATATATATATATATATATATATATATATATATATATATATATATATATATATATATATATATATATATATATATATATATATATATATATATATATATATATATATATATATATATATATATATATATATAATCTTTTTTTAAAGAATTCGTTTAAAGGATGACACTTTGATGAAAAAATAAAAATAATAAAAGCCACTTACATAGCTGGAAGGTTTTCCCGGACTGGATTGGGAAATGCTTATTTTAAATGAGATGTATGCCTGGATGAGCACCACTTTCGACAGTGCAATATAGGTTTAATGGGATCCCTTTATCGCTAGCGAACGATCGCCCTTCATCCACATCTCAAAAACAAAGTCACCTTCATTTATGTCACGGCTTTGCCGAAGTGATCAATTTGTTTAATTTTTGATTTTTTCGCTTTAATTCGTCTCAATTGGAAGCATTTTGTGTTGCAAAAGGATTAGCTTGATTTTTGAGATATATGGATGAATAGTGATCGTTAGTCGACTGCAAAAGGACCTTTAAACTTACATTGCACCGTCGAAAGTCGTGCACATCCGTAAATATATATATATATATATATATATATATATATATATATATATATATATATATATATATATATATATATATATATATATATATATATATATATATATATATATATATATATATATATATATATATATATATATATATATATATATATATATATATATATATATATATATATATATATATATATATATATATATATATATATATATATATATATATATATATATATATATATATATATATATATATATATATATATATATATATATATATATATATATATATATATATATATATATATATATATATATATATATATATAGTTAATATTTGATTTGTTTTTGTAAAATCTTTTTTTAAACAATTCGTTTTAAGGATGACACTTTGATGAAAAAATAAAAATAATAAAAGCCACTTACATAGTTGGAAGGTTTTCCCGGACTGGATTGGGAAATGCTTATTTTAAATGAGATGTATGCCTGGATGAGTACCACTTTCGACGGTACACTGTAGGTTTAATGGGATCCCTTTATCGCTAGCGAACGATCGCCCTTCATCGTTCGCTAGCGATAAAGGGATCCCATTAAACCTACAGTGTACCGTCGAAAGTGGTACTCATCCAAAAATACATCTCGTTTAAACAATAAGCATTTCCCAGTCCAGTCCGGGAAAACCTTCCAGCTATGTAAGTGGCTTTTATTATTTTAATTTTTTCATCAAAGTGTCATCCTTTAAACGAATTCTTTAAAAAAGAATTTACAAAAACAAATCAAATATTAACTATATATATATATATATATATATATATATATATATATATATATATATATATATATATATATATATATATATATATATATATATATATATATATATATATATATATATATATATATATATATATATATATATATATATATATATATATATAAAATAAAATTAGTAAAAGCTACTTAAAAAGTAGCGAAGGAAATCCCAGCTTGTATTGGGAAATGCTTATGTTTGAATGAGATATACTTACGGATGTGCACGACTTTCGACGGTGCAATGTAAGTTTAATGGTCCTTTTGCAGTCGACTAACGATCACTATTCATCCATATATCTCATAAATAGGGCTTATCCTTATGCAACACAAAATGCCTTCAATTGAGAAGAATTAAGCGAAAAAATAAAAATTCTTCTCAATTGAAGGCATTTTGTGTTGCATAAGGATAAGCCCTATTTATGAGATATATGGATGAATAGTGATCGTTAGTCGACTGCAAAAGGACCTTTAAACTTACATTGCACCGTCGAAAGTCGTGCACATCCGTAAGTATATCTCATTCAAACATAAGCATTTCCCAATACAAGCTGGGATTTCCTTCGCTACTTTTTAAGTAGCTTTTACTAATTTTATTTTAAATAAAAACATCATCCTATAAACGGATTTCTTTACAAACCTTATCAAATATATATACATATATATATATATATATATATATATATATATATATATATATATATATATATATATATATATATATATATATATATATATATATATATATATATATATATATATATATATATATATATATATATATATATATATATATATATATATATATATATATATATATATATATATATATATATATATTTCTTTTCCTTTTTATTTTTTGTTTTTTTTCATATCGCCGAATATATGTGAACTAAAAACTAGAGAGCTCGCTGCCCTGGAACAAGTCCTGGCACTTAGTTGGGCAGCAGGAGTACATACCTGCTAATGCTCATATCGGCCGTGTTCAATTTTAATTTTAATAATATTTTTTTTATTGATATGATTGTTAGTGATACTTTATGCATTGTAAATGAATTGTTAAAAATAATTAAATAAATAAATATTAAAATAATACTTTCTACACTTGGCTGGCACGGCCTGTCTGATCTCAGGTCGCCTGATCTTATATGGTAAGGTTTCGGGTTCTATTCCCGGCTAGGTTTTCCGATGGGATGAAATGTATTATAAATTATTTGTATTTGAATTATGTCGATCGAATGCAATCATAGACTTACTCACATGGTACACGCTCACATGCATTTTTTAAAAACACTTCATAGTAGGGTTGGTTGTAAGATATTGTCGTAAACCTCCCCATTATGAACTTTCATAATAAAGAGTAACGTATCTATACGTTTTCGCTATCTGAGAAGGTGACCGTGATTAAAATGACCCACCTTCCGGGAATTTCGGGACAGTAGGCTCGTACGACATACGTATATGTACATACGTATGAAACCAATACATTCAAGCGTGGACTCTATAAATAAATTAAACTATAACTGGTGACCATTTCATGTTAGGAGAATTCCGAAGAAATTTAAGGTGTTGTATTGCGCAATTATATAGTGTTTTATCGCACATGCAACAATAAACCTCTCGTTTCATTGAGTAATTTTCGTTTCAGGTGTTTTGTAAATATTTACCAAAGTAATAGCCAAGTCATGCCGTAAGATAAATTTGTTTGTTAAGTGTTAAAACCTTATCTCAATTAATATTATAAGTATATTTTCTTATATTACATAATAAATGTATGTAGCTTCATAACTATTACTTTAGTATATACGAACTGCATTGTCCGTCGGTGGCAGCCTATTTTCTCACAGTTTTCTGACGAAGTCGTGAATGTGGAGCATTTTTTTAACTAAAGGGTCGATTTACTCTAACCGGGCCAACGCCACTCAACAGAAAAAACGCCACTGGGTTGACTCCCGATGAGGGAACTCCTCAACGGTCAACAGCAGAGACCCAAAGTTTTGTATACGCATTCAATTATGATAGCCCCTTCCCGGGTCCCCCATGACATGGCTGATGTATACTGGGTTGGCTTCCGATGAGGGAACTCCTCAACGGTCAACAGCAGAGACCCTAAATTTAGTATACGCATTTAATTATGATAGCCCCTTCCCGGGTCCACCATGACATGGCTGATGTACCCTGGGTTGGCTTCCGATGAGGGAACTCCTCAACGGTCAACAGCAGAGACCTAAAATTTTGTATACGCTTTCAATTATGATAGCCCCTTCCCGGGTCCACCATGACATGGCTGATGTAACCTAACCTAACTTAACCTAACCTTCCCGGGTCCACCATGACATGGCTGATGTACCCTGGGTTGGCTTCCGATGAGGGAACTCCTCAACGGTCAACAGCAGAGACCCAAAATTTTGTATACGCATTCAAATATGATAGCCCCTCCCAAGTTCCACTATGACATGGCTGATGAACCCTGTGTTGGCTCCCGGTGAGGGAACTCCTCAATGGTCAACAGCAGAGACCCAAAATTTTGTATACGCATTCAAATATGATAGCCCCTTCCAAGTTTCACCATGACATGGCTGATGAACCCTGGGTTGACTCCCGATGAGGGAACTCCTTAACGGCCAACAGCAGAGACCCAAAATTTTGTATACTAGTTTTGATTTTGATTTCGAATTTATCATCATCGTCATCATCATCATCGTGGGGGGAGAAGGGGGTTAAATGGTGGCGGGGGGTTAAAGGGTGGCACTAAGTTGGGGTGGGGGTGGTAGGATTTATGAAATTAATATTCAGATGAATTAAGTTCCTGGCTACTTGACAGGAAAGTCTTGGGGTGACACAACCGATTTTTTTCTAAGGTAGGGTCTTTTTGACAGCTGATCTATAAATGGAGATATGTGTGTTCGTATTGCCTGTATTATACTAGCATTGCACTGCCGTCCGAGTTTTGAAATCTACATTGTATCGATTCGTATTATTTCGTGTAAGGTTATGTTTTGATTTGTAATAAAAAAATATCGTTTGAGGTAAAACGATTCCGTCGTATGAGTATAAAATGGTTCGGGGATCATCTCACCTCAACACTTATTTTATTTGTTTTAGATGCCACGTACATACAAACGCGAGAAAACCCGTCAGAATTGAACTAGGGGAAGAAAAGTATCGTAAAGAAGTAGTAGAATTAAAACGTTAACAGCGAGAAGAAAACAAAATCAATATCGTAAAATCAAAACTTCACGATAAGACAAAACAGAAGAAAAAAACAAACAAGAAAAGAAAGATACCAAAGCGAGACTTTTCTGCCACGGATGAAGAAGCTGAAAATTACGTTGAGTGCATATATTGCTGCTCACAATATTCAAAGTCTAACAGTGGGGAAGGATGGATACAAAACTGCCAATGTAAAAACTTGGCTCATGAACTGTGCGCTGGCGTAGACAAAAACGTGCATATTCCTAAGTATGTGATCTCAATTGTACTTAAATAGGAGCAAGAACAAGATACAACTACCACATAATAATGTTATTTTAATAAAATCATCGTATTTCACTTGGGATCATTTAATACACAGGTGTGTATAAAATGATCCTTTCATATTGTTTAACAATACTATTAATACCTATGTCTAAAACGTAATATTTACGGATTTGTTTTCCTTTAACTGAGTAGTGAACATATTTAATTATAGAAAAATACGTATTGTACGCCTGATTGGTAAACTGTATAGCACATATAATAGTACCTATTCATTTTGTACGACCTACTTATAGTTCACAATAAAGAATTATTAATGAATTATTATTTTAAAAATATATTTAAAACAGCTTCTTTCAAATATTTTATACTTGCAGTTGTAGAAAAAGGGCCATAGTTTCATGAAATAAACATTAGTTTCTTAAATTTGTAAATAATACTGTTTTTTTGTTAAAGGGATCATGTTGTACCAGTCTCCCTTTATATGAAATGAACTGTCGTCGATTTTCCCGTGCTAAAACTACCTGTCGAACTTATAGACGCCCAAAAAAGTTTGAACACATTTCGCGCGGTGTTAGATTTAGTTGCTTTATCTTCGGTGGCTCGTTTTATTGCGGAAAAGTGACAACCGTTCATTACGCATTCCGCTCTGACGTACTGCTCTGTCTCGTTCACATGAACTAATTTCCGATTTTAGTCCAAGAGAAACGCAATCGAGCCAAATTTAATCTAATCTCAGAATCGAGACAATAATTAGGTATATTTTGTTGACGAGTAAGTAAATATTTTTCTCTCTAATTTAGTCCACATGATTGTCCGTGAACCTACCGTATCTCCGCCTAGTTAGGAGGCTTCCCCTCTTGCGGTTAACCTTAATTAGGCAGGATTGTTCTTGGGTTTACACGCCCGGCGCTTTAACACGGTTTATTGTGAAAACATCGTTACTTTATCTAACCCTATTTAGTTAGATTGGACAAAAGGGCAATCGGTAGGTGTGCTACAATATTGGTTAAGGCAAGGTGAATGTTTAGCGTATTACAAATAGTTTAAGATAAATCAAATCTAAGCATTTTATATTGTCCTAAAAACATTGTCTTATTAGTACTACAATTAATTATTTACAATTGAGATTTTGATTGGTCATTATATTCATTATATTGATTCAGTATTCAGTATTTAATTTATTCATTCAGAATATACAGTAAGAGCATGAATTATCAATTAAAACTAATTATCGCATATTAGAATTCGTCAGTTGCTAGTAATATATTAATATATGTAGATATATAACTATTAAAGCAGAAATATTAATTTGACAATAGCGTTGACTAAAGTCGGCTTTACACGGCAGACACTTAATCCATGTACATGAGTATACATATAAAATAAATAATTATTACAAGAATATTAATAGTCATCCTAGGCACTATATACAAAAAATAACATTTCTATATGTACGTCATTTCTACATTCGTCGTTCTAGACTCCGGTATCAGCGGGTTAAGAAACACAGCTCTCTATCTCTTTCTCGCGTGCGTGCAGAAGAGACGCGCGCAGTCCTAGCTGCGCAATTTTCGATCCAATACTCCGGTCAATTTTCGAACTTAACTGATATATGTAAAACTTAATGCTTCTTGTTAATGCTAAATTTTATCACCCAACAAATTGTCGTACCGAGGTCTTTAAATGACTCTTAAGGAGTAAGCTCCAATAAAGATAAAAGATAGTTCGAAAATATTATTATTATTAAAAAGCTTATTATAATATTATTAAAAATATATCCAATCCTCTCTGGGTATATAATATGAAATGCGTAGGCCGCTCCCACCTATTTTTCCTCTGCACGTTTGAACCGTATTTGAATACGTGTTATGGGCATACATCCTTTTTCAGTCGCCGTGGAAAAACGCTTGTGTGTTTGACATCTGTTTGAAATGAAATAGAGAGAATTTTCACAAAGCTGCGTTTGGAAAAGTGGGTAACTTTGAGTCGGACGCGCTATGTGGTAGATTGGCAGTTGCAATCGTCGAAATAACGAAATTGAAATATTGCAACACAACAAAATACTTTAAAAATGGCAAAATACCTTGCAAACAGGTTTTTTTAAACTGTCCACGAAAATGTTGACTTTGGGATTGAAATACGATGCGATACTGAATGGTATGATGAAACGCTAGCACAGCTCGCTCAAAGCAGCACTAGTATACGTAGGTAGCTATCCCCTACCTTAGTAGTATACCTTACGTTTATATACATAATATGTACAACTTCAGCATCAATGACATATTATGTCATTGATGCTGAAGTTGTAGTCATTGATGATAAGTTTTATAAACATATGTCATTGATGCTGAAGTTGTAGAATATATATGTATATACCAGGGTGTCATGTATGCAAGAAAGACATCAGTATTACTCTAATCAATTCGTATGTCTTGAGTCGAATCAAGACTTGCTTCCTTACAAAGTGCGACTAAGTAAGGTTAGAAATAGTTTCCTGTATTAGTCCAACCTTTTTTTACGATAAGATTTTATTGAAAGGGCTGATTTTAAAACTCAATTGCTTTGTTTTATCGTACCTCCGTTAGAGATAAAACATCAAAAACGTTAAATAGTATCCCCCTCCCCCTTCCTCCTCCCACTTACATCTGCTCGTCCAAAAATACGTTTTTTTATTGATATCATGATAGAGTTTATAATAAAACGAATTCGGAAAATATACTTAATAGTATAATGTATCTCCTAATAGTATAATCTGTAATCTACCTAATAGTATAATCTACCTAGTAGTAAAATGGATAATCTAGGAAAAATAAAATGAATATGGATAATCTACCTAATAGTATAATGTATCTCATAATAGTATAATCCACCTAATAGTAAAATGGATAATCTAGGAAAAATAAAATGAATTTGGATAATCTACCTAATAGTATAATGTATCTCCTAATAGTATAATCTGTAATCTACCTAATAGTATAATCTACCTAGTAGTAAAATGGATAATCTAGGAAAAATAAAATGAATATGGATAATCTACCTAATAGTATAATGTATCCCCTAATAGTATAATCCACCTAATAGTAAAATGGATAATCTAGGAAAAATAAAATGAATTTGGATAATCTACCTAATAGTATAATCTACCTAATAGTAAAATGGATAATCTAGGAAAAATAAAATGAATTTGGATAATCTACCTAATAGTATAATGTATCTCCTAATAGTATAATATGTAATCTACCTAATAGTATAATCTACCTAATCGTACAGGTAATCTACCTAATAGTAAAATGGATATCCTAGGAAAAATAAAATGAATTTGTATAATCTATCTAATAGTATAATGTATCTCCTAATAGTATAATCTGTAATCTACCTAATAGTATAATCTACCTTAATAGTATAATCTATCTAATAGTAAAATGGATAATCTAGGAAAAATAAAATGAATTTGGATAATCTACTTATAAAAAGAAACTATTTTTTACTATATTATTTTGATTTTTCAGCTAATATGGATTAATAATATCTGTTATTGTATACATTCTTTAAAATGTATTGTTATTTTCTTTACTTAGTGTTTGTATAGGTTCACACGCATATTTATAACGATCTAAATATACACCTTAGAACAAGCTATAGCCTAGTTAGGTGACATTAAAATATTATTACTGGCAACAGTTTTTGGCATATCATGTTATTCTTTTATGTTATTGTACTAAAACCTTTAAATTGTATTTGTTGTCCATTTTACTGTAGATTATTGTGAATTACAAATTTAATCAAATTAAATTAAATTGTTTTTACGTCAATGAAATATAATTTTGGAAAAAATACAACAATGGGACATATCTTAATGAGGTCTACCCGTCTGTATAGATTTTTTAAAAAGTGTGAGAAAACCATTATTTTTTTAAATTCTTCTAATAGTAAGGCGGGGTAAGTGCGCACGATTTTCCGACAAATTGACTTTTGTTGTCTTATATTTGGAAAACTACTAAAAAATTGGTATTAAATGTTATATTTCACTTGTAGTTCATCTAATTGGCTTTATAAAAGGTATGGTTAAATAGATGTAACTTTACTGTAAAAAAATAAAAAAATAAAAAACTGTGTGTGGTCACTCGGGTTTGCACCTTTCCATAAACGAGGTAAGTGTAGAATCGACTATTAATGTACTAGATGATCTCATGGAAAGAAATAAGAGGCAAGTGTAAATAAGCACAGTGTCAAGCCAAATCAGAAACTTTTGTGTTTAAAAAAAAATACTTAGTTTTTTATCAAAGTTATAATATTTTTATTAACGCAGAACATTATGAAATAGAATAATTATTCAAACTAGTATCAAAAATAAGTTTTCCACGTCGGTTTTCAATAGGATCAGGCAGTATCATTTCAATGTCATAATCGAAAATTGTAGAAGTATCAGCTACAGTAGGCCATGTGAAGGATCCATCCTGTGTTTTTCTTAAAAACATAGTTTTCAAACCACTTTCTGTTAGTGCAATTACTTTTCCAATGAAATATTTATATTGTTTTTTTGTTGCGAATTTTACCAGTATGTATGTTCCCTCTCTTATAGTTTTTGCTTTATTATAAGTTTTGGCATTTCCATCAGCGGCATCTGAGGCTTCTTCGCTGCTATTGAAGGTTCCAGATTAATCTTGGTTTACCATGCAGCTGGAGTGTATCCATAGTGGTTTTTAATAGCTTGAAATAGTCATAAACGATGAACGGATCTGTCATTTTTTTCCGAGAATATTCCACAGCCTGCGGTTTTTTAATCGACAAGTGATGTCGCTTTTTGAAATATACAAACCATGTTTCCCCTGGTTTATCATCTTTAAATGGAGTTTTCAATTGGTTTTCTTTCACAAAATTTTGGACCACTTCAAGGACTTCTGTACGCGATAGCCCAAACCCCCATTTTTCCATTACTCTTAGTCCATGTGCAAGCCTAGTCTCGTGAATTAGGGGTATAACAGTACTTTTTCCTTGCGTCGAACTTTTAACGCCACGTCTTCCTTTGAGATGAGCATGTAAAGTGGACTTCGAAATGTTATATACTCTGGTGGCTTCAGATAGAGTTTTCACACCTCTTCTAATTTCATTCAAAGCCTGTTGCAACATTTCTTTAGTGTATGCCTCTCCTCTACTCGTTTCCTTATGTAATTGCGCACCATGATGACCTTTTCGTAATGCTAGAACAATCGAAAAAAATATGTAAAAAATGTGACGATGTAAGTATAATTCGCCGAGGGAAGTGTAAACACTGTCTACACTTACCTCTTAGGATGAATCCACTCTTACCTCATATACACAAAAACACGAGGTAAGTGTAGACTCTTCCAAATATCAAAAATGGTATATATTGCGTGGGATTTTATACGTCACGGTAAAAGGTGCAATGTTTTTTAATATATTTTAACAAAAACAGTTTGACTTACCTATTAAAATTCACAAAATCTCAGATGCTTAAAAAAACACGCGTCATCTCGTCCGCGGGGTGAATGCTGCTTGTCAATTTTGTACACAATACAAGTGGCCGATGGCTCGAGCAGATCGCTGTTTTATCGATAACGCGCTAGACGACTTTAGTGGCTACACGTACATCTAGATGGCGCTGTTATATTAATTTATTATTATTGTATAAGGACAAGAGTTTGCACTTCCCTCGGATTTACACTTGCCCCGCCTTACCTTATATATTTTTTTTAATAAATTATCAAAATTTGAACAATCATAAATATACAATGAGGCTAATATCTTAACCAGTTTTATTTTTTTGCAAGAGTCCAATCCTAGTTACGCCACTGTTTATAACTGAGTATTGTTATTCGATCGCTGATAAATGTATAATCTCTGGGAAACTATATGTACTTTCGGGATTTTATATTTCCCGGGAGAAATTTCAGAGTGGACGCAGAAGGCAACATTTTCGGAACACGGCTCCTTAATATCCTGCGGGCTTTCAGAAGTAAATTTGATCTCGAACAGGACGCAGGACGTGCCACGACTGCAGAAACCGGTGGATATGCAAATTCGACGGATTTTATGGCTTATTTTCGCGGCTTGAGCAAGGGGCTCATTAGTAGAATCCTTTTGTTGCCGGGCATTTCAATTCAATGATCCGGAGATGATGGACACTTGAAATAGAAGTTTGAAGAGGAATTTGAGTAGACAATCTTATTTTAGAAATACGTAAAATAAGTCGGTTGTGTAACCCCAAGATTTTCCCGGCAAGTAGCCAAGGTCGATTTCATCTGAATATTAATCTATATAAATAAAAATTGTAATCGCATATTAGATTGAAAGGCTAAACCGATTTGGCTATTTTGTTAATGTTTGTAATAGTCCAAATAAGGTCCTAACAGTAAGGAAAATTGGAAAGGTTGTCTGGAAAATTGGAAAATTCTGAAAACTGAAAGTGCTTATTTTTAAATACTAACTATTCCAACGATGAATATCCGTTCTTTTTTATAGGAACGACATATTAGGTTGATTCTTTTTTTAGATCTTGAGAAAAATCTGGAAAAACGCGTTACAGACTAAATTACAAGGAACTAGGAAACCCAACTTCACGTTACCCACATGTATTTTCCACCAATTAGGTTGTTTTTTTAGTTGTTTGTTCGTTTTTTTTCAATTCGTGATCCAACATCGTTTTCTACATTTACCTACGTACAATACGGAATTGTCTGGCAATACAGAAGCCTGTCAACGTTTGCCATTGCTAGAGAATGACACTTATTGGGAATACACCCTCCGAGATGCTGTGATTAGGGTACGTTAAATGCTCATCAAATACGAACGTTGTTTTCGATAATTATCGTTTGTGGGGAAGGTTAATTTAGTGAGGGAAGTGGTTGGGGGGCCGGGGATCGGAGGGGTAGAGTTGGGGGGATTTAGGGGGGTAGAAGTTTGGAATGGAGGGGGGGGGGTTGGGGGGAAATTAGGATAGTGAAGTTAAGGGGGGGTTGAGGGTTGAGTAGTTTTGCGGGTGGGGGGGGGGGGTTGTCTAATTGCCGGGAGGTTGTCTAAGTCTTGGGGTGACAACCGATTTTTTACTTTGTTTACATATTCCAATAGCTACTCACAAATTCACAAAACGATCACAAACAAATTTATTGCAATTTGGACAGGATAACGTCTGTCGGGTCAGCTAGTTTTATAAATAAAATCGATGGGCGCCCTCTCTCAGCCGACGGACGAACCCGGTTGGGTTTCATTGCGACCGCCTCGGACGGCGCGGTTGGTTTCTTGGCCAAGGGCGGGGTTGGGCTAAGTGCCAATAGATGGCTTTAATATTTAATTAAAATGTATGCATGAATATTGCGTCAATCACAATATAAATTAGAACACTATGGAATTAGAGGCAAAGGGCTAAATTTAATTCAATCATACCTACAAAATAGGTATCAAACGACAGAGGTAAATGGAACAAGAAGCAAACCGATTCTTGTATCAAAGGGTGTACCTCAAGGCTCCATATTAGGTCCATTTTTATTTTTAGTGTACACCAATGACTTGCCGGGATGTGTGTCATTCGAGAATGATGACATTACACTGTTTGCAGATGACACATCCCTTATCTTCTGTGACAAGGATAAGAAATCATTAGTAAGTAGAATTAGATATACAATTGAACAACTCTTAATTTGGTTTAATGCTAATGAATTACGTCTAAATATTACAAAATCAAAAATAATTCCCTTTCGCTTAAGACCGACCAATTTCGACTAAATGAATTATATGACTATTTCAAAATTGACATCACAGAAGATATCAATTTTTTAGGTTTAAGAATTGACAGCAAATTAAAATGGAATACCCATATTGATGAATTAGCTAGTAAGTTATGTAGTTCTATATACTCAATAAAAAAAATTAGAAGTCTTTGTGGCTTCGCGGCAGCCAAATCAGTGTATTTTGCGTATTTCGGCTCATTAATGACTTATGGACTACTATTTTGGGGAAATGCCGCAAACAGTAAAAGAATCTTCCTATTGCAAAAAAGAGCACTGCGCAGCATTATCAGCTAACGCCCAGGACCTCATGCAGAGCATACTTCAGTAAGGCAAAGATAATGACCATGTATTCGGCGTTCATATACCAGTGCTTAATGTATGCCAGACAGCACCTAACAGAAACCGCAACTAGAGCGGACATTCACTCTTACCATACACGCGGTAATTCCCTTTTATGCGTACCCCGAACAAGACTGGCAAAAGTACAGAAGAGCTACTTATACCTTAGCATTAAATTCTACAATTTACTCCCTACCACTATCAAACAACTGGAGGACAAACAATTTAAAAAAAACATTAAGGAGATGCTGATAGGCCACCCTTTCTATAATCTGACCGAATTCGAGGGCCATGACTTTGCAAATATTGTACCAATTCGAATGGTAATTATATATGTACTTCTAGTATTTAAATTTAAGATTTAGCTTTAGTTTGATTATTTAACAAATTACTTACTACTTTGGATGTTACTATGTACAGTTTTTAGTACGTATATATTTGATTTATTGACTATTTCAATTGTTAGGCTTCTGCTTTGATTATTCAACTTTTTAACTGACTATTTTAATTATTGTGTGTTTAGTAGGTAGCCATTGACTATTCTTTAATTTGTTTTGAAATACGATTCTACGACGAATTTAGTAGGTTCCAAAGTTTCTTAGATACTGTATATTTTTTAAAATTAATATATGTATGTAACGTAAAGATTAAAGTAGTAATGACACTTACTACTTAAAACAGAAATATTTTGACACGTCCAAGAGCGGTTTTTAGCCACCAATTGGACACGACGTAAATGTAATGTAATGTATGGCGGAATTTCAATATTATTAGCGTAGCTTGTATAGGAGATATTTCAACCGAAATGTCACAATGTGGTTACGGCCCAACAAGGCGTCTGTCCAATATTTCGAGATAGAAATATGACTAGTGCGCAGGGGGGGTGAAAACGATTTCAACCACAAACTTTTCAACCCGATCCATGACCGAATGATGCCTGCATTCCAAATTTCAATTAATCGGATAAATCATTTAGGCGTTATCGTGGAGGAATACACACACACACACACACACACAGAGACAGACAGACACACAGACAGAATTTTATCTGGAAATGGTCTCAATCGTTTCAAGAGGCTCAAAGCGGATATTTCCGTCTTCAACTCGAAATAAAAATGCGCATTCACAATACTTTCCCTCCTCGCCGATTGGTGGTCCAGAAAAGTAAGGCTAAACTATTAGGGGTACCGGAAAAGAATGTCGTTTTCTTCGTTGACCAGTTTCGGGGATTAGTTGCATTTTGACTACTGCCCTTTGAAGACGTGTTTTGTGTATAGGTGGTTACCCTAGGTTTTGGGAAAAAATATTTATATGGCAACACAGTAATGTGAGAATAGTAAGACTAAATAATCTAGGGACATGTCTTAGTACCGTCTCCCAAGAGGCGTATTGTACCTACTCAGACTACTATTTCTGCTCCTTTACTCCTTTACTGATTCTTGAACGTAACGTTACCTCGTTACCTCGTTACCACGAATAATCGTTACCTTAAAGGAAAAGAAACGCTAGTCGTTCCTCCGTTAAATAATCATTATTTTTTAATACGATTGAGACAGGGAGGTACTAACAATTTGTGGTTAAACTATACGAAATATGAGACGAAACATAACCTCAAAATGTACCTATAAATACATTTTGAGACACTGAAAATGACTTCTTTAGCTCCGCTTCGAATAGTTTTGTTCATATTTAACGCAAAAGAATAAGAATACGAGAAATAAAAATATAATGATGGCAATTTCATGAACCGAACCAAAATGTCACAATTCGTCTGACATAAGGTTAAGCGCAGCCACAGAATATTTTGATTATCTTGAATTAAGTCGTTTAGTCACTATTCCCATTCCACAATAAACAATACATTTTAACATAGGTACTAAAAAAAACGAATTGAAAATGTTGCAATTTTTTTTAGCTTTCTCTTCATATTCCTTTATATTCCTATTAGTTTCTTATCTGATTGGTGCCGTATGTTGCTTACAAACTTTCAAATTTTCGATTTTGTATGTAATTCACAATGTTTTCCATTGTTTTCAATGGGGTCTGGGGCTCTTTATATCCACGGGACCCTGTGCTGCAGCCCGAAAAGCCCTTATATAGATTTGCGAATTCCTATAATATTAGAAAAGTAGCCTCTGTGCGTCGGTTAACTATACCTACAGCGATACAATCTCATCTCCAGAACCAGCATTTCATACAAACATTGTAATTAAAAGGCCAGTCGGGAGGATGCTCAAACTATTGAACACTTTGCCGCCCAAGAATTATATTATATTAATTATTATTTGAATTGTAGGTTTATAATTGACCACCCTATTACCCATCGACCTATATATCACGCTATATATCGATGGTATATAATGCAAATAATACCGGGCCTAAATTAATACTAGGTGATTGGAGGTTGTTAGAAGGTCCGGTGGGGGTAATATGGTGGTCAATTATAAAACGTTTAAAATATATTTACCTATAACAAAGCCCTACCATTTTCAAGAATTTAGTTTTTTCTGAAAGTTTGGCTTTTCACCCGATTTAAGTAAACAATGGGATCGATTGTGATTCTTGAACTTAAATCATAAATTAGTTCATGTGAACAAGACAGGGCAATACGTTAGAACGAAATGTGTAAAGAATAATTGTCACTTTTCTGCATTAAAACTACCCACCAAAGATAAAGCATTTGAATCTAAGACTGCACGAAATGTGTTTAAATTTATTCGGACGAGTATAAGTTCAACAGTTAGTTTTTATCGACGATTGTTCGTTTTATATTCCGCTCTAACGTATTGCTTTATCTCGTTCGCTTGAAATAATTTCAGGTTTAGTTCAAAAAGAAACGCAATCGGGGCCCAATATATTTCTATTATGAGTTATCTCTTGTTACCTAATAATTAATCTTGTTAGATATTCATATAATATATATGGAGGACGGCCGAAATGGTTACACGCGGATCTGTTAACCACCGCAACCACAGATTGGCGTTTTTAGCCTCCCAAGGGTTAAAGTTAGTATTCTAAAGTTCTAATATGCAACAATTCTAAAGTGCAACGGTTTGGGAGAAATTAATATTTTGGTCGGCCGCCATAATTAATCCAAAATTTCCATAATCATACGTAGCCTTTCGAAGACATGCGCTCGCGAAATCTCGCGACTCGAGGGGTTAATAGAATAGAATAGAAAATTTTTATTGTGCTATAAAAACAATACTTAACCCTTCAAGTAGCGGCATAATTTCATGGCAGACCGCGGCAATTTATTGGAATTTCTTGCAATATCGCTGCGCTCGACAAAAAGTACTATAACTATGGAACTACTATAGCAATCATAAAAAACAACTGCGCAATGATCGCATTGAAATTTCGTATATAGAATATTGAAATCTCATTTTGTAAAACAATTAGATAATTATGAAACTCGGCATTTCTATCTTGTACTTGTCTTACGGAAAAATATGGAACCCTATTTAGAAATTGTAAATACTATTGTGATCTTTATTAGATTCTCTATCAAAGGTAATATTTCAATTTGCTTAATTGCATACAAAAATATTTAGATAATTAGCTCAAAAAAACCAATAAAAAAATTGATTTCTCAAAAAAAAAAAAAAAGATTTTTTTATGAATACGTCGAAATTAATTTACAAATTTACAAACACTTCATATATTTCAGCAAAAAACAAAATAATATGTATTTTGTCAACGAATTAGGCAGACATTTTGCATTTGTAGTTATTTATCGCAAAAAAACTCAATAATTAGTAGACGCTATAGCGATAAACCGCACCCAATTTTTGAACTCAAAAACACAGGTAAAATTGAAACAAAATCTACATAAAATCACTGAATTCGGTTGATAAAGTGTTTTAGAATCAAATTTACTTACATTTCTATTCATATTCCAACTGAAAACACTAAAAACACAAAAAAACTGTTCATGAGCCGATGTTTGACAATGACGACCGAACAGCGATGTTTGATAATGGATTTTACCAGAAATATCCATTCAGTGAGATTCGAAATTATTTAAGCGGCCGTCTATGTATCTATGGTAATAATGAGATATGTGGTATGGATTTTAGAATGCGTTCGAATTAGAAAATAATATTACTGTGCGCTCCGGGAGCAAGCGGCCAATATTGGTCGTTACGTAGTCAACGGTAGCCGAAGGGTTAATGAATATTACCCTGGTTTTATAAAAAAAGACAATTAACGCACAAATGGCGGACTTATCGCTAAAGCGATATCTTACACTTCTAGGTATGCATTATTGATTAGAAGCGATCCAGGATCCGTATTGATGCTTTGGACTGCATCATTCTTCAGGGCTAATATGGCTCGCTCCTGATAAGGTTGAAACAAAAAATGTCATGATAAACAACATTTTTAAAAATGTGCATGTCTCTTGTAATAGTGCAAAGACAAAGCAAAGATTTGCATTGCCAAAGGCAATGATGCCGTCTTGTCTGGCAGTTTCCATTTCCCAGTGTCAGAAAATCAGTTATATGCTTTATTTAAACAAGATGTGAGAAGTTGCCCAAATTTCAAAATCCATTATTGATCCGTCTCGGAGACATGCCGTCGACGACGGCATTGATTTTACAGTGTGTAAAATCAATGACGACGGTTCAAAACTGTTATATCTGTCGGTTCAAAAAATACAAATTATACACGAAATTTTAATCGCAGCGAAACTTAGCATAGTACTGTTTTTTGCTAACAGATCAGAAAGAGCACTGTGAGAATGCATATGAGAAATTTCAGCGATATCGCGTTGGATGATTATGAGTCACGACTTCTTTTATTTTATGTATCAATACTACTACCATGACCTACAATAAAAAGAACTTGACCTTTTCGACTAGGTGCCTTTATTTGGCCTAATAATTATAAATAAAACGCACGCATAATTCAAAACCTATAATCGATAAATAAAATTATACTACAAAACTCACTGGGTTTTACAAAAGGATACAAACTTAATATAAAAAACTGAAAATAACTAAAGTACTACACTTGACTGACTTACAGTTTGTTAGATAGCATCATATTGGTGCAAACAATATAAATAACCTATCTACTATGTGATCTTTGGAATTCAGCACGTCGTAAAATGTAAAAACTATAAAATAGGTAAGTAGATACATTATCCCATGTTAGGATGTGCCAAGATTCAATATCTTGCTAGTATGTTTTTGTAGATCTTTGAGGACCAAATCCAAATCCTGGTCAGCGTTGATTGTCAAGATCTCACATGGAGCTTTTTCAGAATTGTTCAACCAGTCCTCATAACAATTGTGTACCTAAAAAGCAAACATTAAGTAGGTATAAATGTTTCATATATTTTACAAATCACCAAAATCAGAATCACCAATAAATATTTTAATAAATAAAATTGCTATTCCTCAAACTCTTTGTATTACTTTTTTAGGCATTCATGTCGACAAACTTTTAAAGTGGAACTTTTACTGTGAAGACCTCGAAAGTAGATTGTCGGGCATGTTATGCTTTGAGTATTGTAAGATGGTCCCTGGATGAAATACAAACAAGAAATATTTTTGTCAGCTATATATTGAAGCCATTCTATGCCATTAAAATTTGGGTAAATTGTTATGCATGCCATAGGGAATCCTTATTTATACTTCAAAAGAGAACAGTTCGAATATTCGCAAAGGTGAAAAGGGATGAGTCGTGTTGAGCCATTTTGAAAAGGCTAAGGATTCTCACTTCAACATAACTCTATCTCTCAAGTTATTGACCGAGTTTTAAAAGAATAAAGACACTAAACATAAAAAGATTTTGGACACTCGAAAAATACCAGAAATAAATTGAATTTGGTTTTAACATTTCAAATCTAAACAGCAAGGCAAGATACAAAATATTGTGGGCCATATAATTTCCATAGGTTATCGGAAAGTTTAAAAATATTTCAGGTGGAAAGTTTATTCAAAAAGTTGCTAAAGGAGAAGCTCTCAAGAGAAAATTAACCCTTAGAGAGCCAGCCATGGGAATGAAACTCACAATGGCATGTTTTCAACTCTCGAAAACTTGTTTGTAGTGGGTGTTAGTGCACCCATATTAATGTATAACAGTGACTTATTGAATTAATGGGAGATATTTCGCATATAATTGCGTAATTGCATAAATACAGATATAGGTAGGCGGCCGCAAATCGTCACAGCTGAAAAACCGCCAATCGGCGGTAATGGCCATCCAGGGGTTATTTAATGTTTGGAACTATGAAAATCCTTGCTGCCAAAATGTAGTATGGCATTGAGCAATCTAATACCCTATGTAATCAATGGTAATAAGAAACACTGAAAAAAGTACCTGTTGCAAGTACTCCAAAGGTATTTCAGCTTCTTCCTTCCGGTTTCTCTTCATTATTCTTTCTGCGACCACTTCCGGAGAGCTCTTCAAATAAACTGAAATAGATTAATGATCGAGTTATATTTTAAAATGTAAACAATAATTAATGATGCCTCCACAGAAGAGCTTTGAGGTGCATCAAATCAGCCTGTACTCGCGAAAGGAGTTCTCTGAGTCAAAGCGTACCAATCCCGGAGTCAATCCTCGTATGCAGATGTATATTTTTTGGAGGTTTTTCAGAAAATATTTAGGAAACACAAGACTTTTCTCATCAACCAATTTACAACTGACTGACATTCAAAATTACTGACTGAAAATTACTTGACTGTTTACAAAATTAAAGATTACTGCCATATTTTTTCAGTACCTCGAGATGATTTAAACTAGGAGTGCAACCGATTACGAATATGATACATTTAATCAATGATTATCGGTCTTTTCCCGATTAATCGGATTCATCGATTTTTGCCCCAATTATTTAGCGATTACCGGCGAGAAAAAACAGCAGAAAAGGCTGAGAAAACCCTGATAAATTTTATAAAAAATAAAAAACCAAAATATGCCAATATACTAAGAAAATTTCAAAAGTCCCTCAAACAAACAAGCATCTGGAGTCCTTGCAAAATAAATATTTGTGCGAGAGGATCCTGAATCCTTTGTCAAATAATGCAGGGAACATCGCTCAAGACGAAGTAGAATCTTATTTACCCAGTCTCCCGCGGAGCTCTGACCCATGACAATTTTGATGCAATAATAGCCATTACTCGAATCTCAAGAAAATCACAAAAAAAAATATGTCTGAGAGACTATTAGATCCTTACCTATGAAATTGCCGATTCTCAATACTGGCTAATTTGAACTTAAATATCAAGCGTTCATTTCATAATTACAAATTGAAATTTATTTTAAACTAGCTGACCCGTGCCCACTTCGTTGGGCGGTAAAACTTTTTATTTGTGATGAAATTATGAGTGTGGTTTGGTTAGTACTGAGTGCTATGATTTATTTCCTGACTGCCAAAAGAAGGGTTATATTTTTACTGCATATGTATGCATGTTGCATGCCAATTTGACTATATTACCGTTATTTGTGAGTGTCTTAATTGTGAGTGTTTAACCATTTATGCAGTAAAAGGAAAATTATATGCAGTAAAGGGGAAAAGTCTTTTGTTTTAAACACTTGAGATGATAAATTTACTTATTTTGATATGAATTCATAATTGTTGATAATATGACCAATAAACATGACCTAGCGATTTAAAATATTCTTTCATATAAAAAACTACTTTTTGTCACTTAAATATAAAATTTAGACATATGCTGTTGCTGACTTTTTTGTAGGCATTACCAAGCTCTATAACTTTTCTCTAGAACCCGACTTTGTAAACTCAACTAGATAGATACCACGAAAAAGTCTTTTATTTTTTGGATTAATATATAGCCCTATGACACTCACAAATAATGTGACTTTCTATTAGTAAAATAATTTTCAAAATCGGTTCAGTAGATCCAGAGATTACTTCCTACAACCTCACAAACTTTACCTCTTTATAATATTAATATAGATTAAAGCTAGTGAAGTTCTGTTTCGAAATCAGTTCTGTTTCGAATTCTGTTTCGAATTCATTTGATTTCGCGTCATTTGATTTTACTCCGACATAGTTCTGTTCACAACTATGGAAAAGTTTAAAAATCGCGGTATTTTCAAATATGAGCTCCGCCCCAGCACTACATAAACTGCTCGAAGAATCAATGATGCGTTCGAACCAGCCACCACTAACGAATGCACGATGCGTTTTTGGTTCAAACATTTCCAATCTGAAAATTTTGATTTAAAGAACAAGCCCCGTGGACAGGCGGAAATACAAGTCGATAATGAAGAATTGAAAACGATAGTGGAAGCGTAACTGTGACAATGATCGGAATAGCAATCATAATTAGTGATTATTTTTTTTTTAATAATCGGAAATGGAATCATAATCAATGATAATTTTTTAACCCTTCGGCTACGTAACGACCAAATTTGGTTGCACATCAGAACACCGTTGACTACGTAACGACCAATATTGGCAGCTTGCTCCCGGAGCGCACAGTAATATTATTTTCTAATTCGAACGCATCTTAAAATCCATACCAAATATCTCATTATTACCATAGATACATAGACGGCCGCTAGAATAATTTCGTGCGTTATTTCGCGGATATTTCTGGTAAAATTTCATTGTCAAACACCATCATTTTTTTATCGAAATCATCAAAATTTTTATTGGTTTTTATGAGCTAATATCTAAATACTTTTGTATATAAATAAGCAAAACAAAATAATACCGTTGATAGAGAACCTAATATAGATCACGATAGTATTTACAATTTCTAAATAGGATTCCGTATTTTTCCGTAAGACAAGTACAAGTTAAAAATGCCGAGTTTTTTTCACTTTTTCGACATTCTCGTATATATTCGAAATTATCTAATTGGTTTACAAAATGAGATTTCAATATTCTATATACGAAATTTCAATGCAATCATTGCACAGTTATTCTTTTTATGATTGCTATAGTAGTTCCATAGTTATAGTACTTTTTGTCGAGCGCGGCGATATTGCAAGAAATTCCATTAAATTGCTGCGGTCTGCCATGAAATTATACCGCTATTCGAAGGGTTAAATAATCAGAATCGGAATCGGCAAATCAATAATCGTTGCCCTAATTTAAACCAAATTTATTGTAAAGGAATTGGTTGGATGAAGTCTTTGAACAATAAATATTTACCTATCAAGTCTATCTCTATGTCGAGATGATTTTCCGCCCAGTTGTACCATTCTGTCAGTATTTTATATTCCGGTTCAAGCAGATTTCCGCTACGGTATGCGCACTCGGTGAAACAGTAATGGCTGTTCTGGAGTGATCTAAAATGATATTTTCATACAAGGAGTTAGGTAATTGACTTAAATATGTAGAAGAGTGATTATCCTGACTGACTGATTATCCTGACTAGCGTATGTAAACACTGGCGTGCATGAAGCTCTGTAGCAAAACGACTTTTGCAAAAGGGGCCAAACTATTTGGAAATCGTATAATTTTACAAATGTGAGTAGTAAATCAAAAATGTTCAAGAACCGGCTTTCGGATTAGATCGATTCCGAAATAACAAGGTCCTTCGAACAGTGATTGGGTCTCATTGTAAAAATTTAAATCAACGGACACCTAATTAATATAGACTAAAATGAACAAAAACAACTTTGTCTAAAATGTTATGTATAAAATAAAATACAAACAGAGCTGTAATGGAATAGAAAAACAACCAAACAAAAAAGAGCCTTTTTTTTTAAATTAGTGCCATCTACCGTTTCTTATTCAAAGGACGCGGCAGTGGAGGCAGTATGACGCAGCCCAGACACGAACCCCTGTCGGTTTTTATATGCTGCATAGAGAAAGCACTACTTGCAAATCAGCCAATAGGGCACAATGATGTGAGTATGACTCGGACTATTCAAGCGTACATATGCAATAAGAAATGATATAAGTGTATGCGTTGTGTAAATTTGTAAATGTATGCATAATATTGACCAGGCATCTTTAGTAACTGCCTTTGGCGCAACGAGGTGCTGCGCCGCCGTCTTCTTCTCTTATATGGTTATCCTGAGCCGTCTCGCGGGCATTCGGCATGAGAGTGTGAGACTGCGAATGGGCGAGCGCGCAAATTGTGGGCAATTATAATAAAAAATGTATATGTAGCAAGGTTTAGCGACTAGGTAGGTCACGCTTTTATGCCTTTAAGCCACTGTTCAAACGATATACCGTCAAGCTGGTATCTTCAAACTCATTCCAAGATTTGTTAGGAGACTTTCATTTAACCGTATTTATGTACAATAGGACCTCGCTTATCCGAGGTAATGTAGACCAAGGATACCCCGGATAATCGAAAACTCGGATAACATGAACTCTACCATAAATCAAAGGGAGAAACATATGGTTAACTTGGAAATTAATGAAAACGTACTGAATAAAGTAAAAGAATACATCCATTACATATATAAATGTAGTCAGTAAAAAATGTAATATAATATGTATATATTATAAAATACAATACTGCATAGTAAAATTAAAGGAGGGGTGAAGTTGGAAGTAAATATTCTTCTTAAACTTTTCGAGCTCGGTTAACACGAAACACGATTAATCGAGGCTCGGATAGCCGCAGCCCTACTGCAAATTAATAGGGTATTGCAACAAAACCTTCATATTTAAAATCGCACCCAAAATAAAAGTAGATAATTATACCTTTCGAACATCTTCACTTTATACTTCTCCGATGAAGGAGGACTCGTCTGCAACTGCAATCTGCTCAGATACACATAATATTGAAACGGAAAATTCCACTTATTCAAATCGGAGTACAAAAATCCCAAAAGATTATGTCCGTTGACGTTTCTCCACTGCTCAATGGGCTCCTGAAATTTCATACATAATAATTTGAACGCCTGAATTGAATTTATCTATTATAACATTAGCAAATCGCTCACTGGGTGTGTTTCCACGTGTCCAATTTCGCTGAAGTACTTCAGGCACGTCGACTTTCCAGACCCGATGTTTCCCTCCACAGAGATTCGAAGTGGACGATTCTTGGGTACAGAAACCATTTTAGTTGAGGAACTAATCAGATGACGCGTTGCAAAAGTCGAAGCTTTCATTAAAAGCAGCGTCGTTATAAAGGAGAAAGCTCAACAAAATACTTCATATTAAAATACTGGAACCCTTAAAATTGGTCATGGACCGAGCATATAAGTGATTAAATAATCAAACTATCAACAATGAAATTAACAAAATATCAAAGCTTATGAAATGAAAAACGCCAAAACTGACAGCTGATTTTCCCGCTATTCTGCTGTCCAACTATTTATTCTATAGACCATCCATGATCCGTCAAATTGTCTTTGGTTATATAAAATAGCCTACAGACAGGCCAACAGATCCAACTGCTCTGCCACTCAATTAAAAAAGTAAAATAGGTTAGGACTAACGTCACGAATCAATTCATACGTTTTTTTTTAATTAAATTAAACCTTCCGACTTTTTTAAGCCATACCTTTGGGTTGTTATTCGAAAAGTAAGTAAAAAATCGTTTGCTTTTTTCATTTGATTTCTTATTAACAATACTTGTTTAAATATACCAGAAGAGTTCTTTACACAATATGTGTAAAGAACTCTTCTGGTATATATATGTATATACCAGAAGAGTTCTTAGAGAATAATGAATCGTAGGAATAATTCAACGTATCACGTACCGTCGAATCGCCTTACTGGAGACAGATTTTGACTTTAAACAAAAAATAAATGTACAATGGATTTAATTATGGAAACAAACTTTCAACCAATTTTCAGGTGAAAGTCTATAAGTTGACTATAACACGGAAATATAACGATAAATTAAATTTTCACAAAGAAAAACCTACTGTCTCATGGGGGGGGGGCGCCAGTTTTGCATGCGGCAGTCTTGCACAAATGTCACTTTTGACAGTTCCAAATCTGTTGAGGGCAGATTTGCAGGAGGCAACCTTGCAGGCGGCAACCTTGCAGGCTGCAACCTTGCAGGCGGCATTTTTGCAGACGGCATTCTTGCAGAAAGCAAACTTGCATACAAACCCGAAGTTAGCAACGTTTGAGAATGGCGCATTAGGACATGATTACATGAATAAAATAATTTTATATTATTTTACAAACCAAAAATAAAGCAGTAAAGCGGTCATATGTTATTAATTTTAAATTTAGAAAAAGAAGTAGCAAATTATCATGTCAGGGTAAATTAAAGTGGTGAATATTTTTACCTCTCCACATTTAATTACCGGCATCCTTGTGGTGGATGATTCAGTACATCAAACTAAACAAAAAAATGTTTTAAGTTTTTCTGTTAGGTTAGGTTAGGTAATCCCTAAAATCGAAGTGGCATTAATTACCGGCATCCTTGTAGTGGATGATTCAGTACATCAAACTAAACATTAAAAAAATGTTTTAAGTTTTTCTGTTAGGTTAGGTTAGGTTAGGTTTTTCTTTCCCTAAAATCGAAAGTTGATTGCTGAGATCCGCGATGGAGAGGACACTCAAAGAAGTGGACTGGTTTCCCTACCCTGACATATGAAAACGCGGCTTTTGTCGATTTCTACTCTGGTAACACTAAATTTTAAATACGATGTTTTGCTTCAAACTTCATTTTCTGCAAAAATGCCGTCTGCAAAAATGCCGACCCTCGAAACGTCAGTTTGACATTTGCAAAACTGCCTTCTGCAAGATTGCCTTCTGCAAAACTGCCGCCTGCAACAATGCCGTCTGCAAGATTGCCGTCTGCAAATCTGCCTTCTGCAAGTTTGATGGGACCCGTCTCATGTTGGCTGCCAAAGTTGCCATACTTGAGCCAGGCATTAAAAATACACGAAAGAATCATCCTTATATTTTAACTTGGGACATTTTTAAACATATAAAGAATCGTTATGAATAAAATACGATGAAAAAAAGCTTTCGTAATATTTTTGTTTTGAAAAAAAGAAATCACCGAAATATTGAAATGAAATCGTTTATTAATGTTAATTTGTCGTGCTGAATCAATGGCATGCAGATTATTCTTCTCAATTCTGACAAAATATACGTTAAAGAACCTAAAATCTACCTTGAAAACCTAAAAAGTTAATAATACCACTAAAAAAGCCGAAACCTTACAAAAAAATATTTTTTCATTACTGCAATAATGCAAATATTGTTGATATGGTTTTATTTAGTAGTACACTAACTAAATATGTCTTTTCTTCTACATCACGATATATTTCGAAGTTTATTTCGATAAAAACAAAGCCTACCTTCGTAATGTGATATAGGTAGCCAAAAATATCTTCACCAAAAGGAAAAAAAATGAGCACAAGCAACTAAGATGTTTGAAGGTTACGATGACAGTAAGAGTAGGGATGGGAAGTTTTTGAAAAAAGTGGAAATAAAGTCAATCAAAATATAATCGAAGTTTTGTCTCAAGCAAGAATACCCTCTCAAGTAAGGCGATTCGATCATACGCTATGGGAGTTTGGGGTTTTGTTGTGTATGGGCGATAATACAGCAGACCACAGACTTATTAGGGAACTAGCAGCAGACATATCACGTATGTTCGTATAGGTAGGGCGGTTAAAAAAAGAACTTTCCGAGTTTATTTAGCGTCGTTTCAATCGGTTTCTGATGCGAGACGATTAAAACAAGTTGGCTTGTCTGTAGGACCAAACGAAAAAGCCGCGAAAATTTGAAACAAGGCAGTGTTTCCAAATATTTTACTTTTAGTGACAAAGGCTTGCAGAAAACCAAGACGAAAGGCAGACAATTATGTGCATATTTCTCCAGGTCTAATAGATGCGTGTGTTTTTCTTTAGTTTTTTTCCATTATTTAAGGTGTGTGGACTAATAAATAGCTTCTCTAATAAATATAAACAATCCAAAATAATGTATAAATTAGTTTAATAAATAATCAGTCTTATTAAGTTCCTTCGTAAAATAAATGTAATGTCTAGATTATGCTAACCAATATAAATATAAAATTAATGTAAAACTACTTTTTTCTAATGATAATATTGAATCATATTAAACATTTTATCAGAAACACTGGCGATTTCCTCCAAAACTATCTTCAAGTCTTGATCAGCGTCTATGGTCATTACTTCGCAAGGTACATTATCGGGGTTGTTCAGCCACTGTTCGTGTGAATCGTGTATCTGAAAGACAATATATAATTATTGACAAATTCGGATTTTCAAAAAAAAAAAAACATCAGTACAAGCAGGCCATATACAGGAAGATGATGCTCAGAAGGATAAGAAACACCCGATAAAGATCACAAAATGTTTTGGGGAATTTTGAGGTAACCTGCAAGATGGTCTGAGGATGTTGACTCTTTGGGCGAGGGCAACATTAAGCAAAATTCATGATAGGGGTGATATTTATTGTTTGGGTATTTATTCATTGAAACATATCTTTTATCCGGTCGAAAGCCAGCCTTCGCATGCAAAAAACTGCACTGCAACTTTTTGGTCTCTTTCATAAATAAATACTAACAAAATCGCCTTTTCACTAATTTCCTCTTGTTACCTAGTAATTAATGTTGTTTTTTATGTATATTATATATTTATATAATATATATGACGGCCGGCCGAAACGGTTATGCACGGATCTGTCAAACGATGCAAAGTGCCTATAGGCACTGTTGGCGTTCGACAGGTTAATACATGCCTACTGCCTGTATAAGATGCTTTTCTTCTATCACAAATTAAAACCAGCAGCTATCTCGGATGACGACCCTTATTGTAGGTTTAACTGATCCATAATGATCAAATATCCCAAAAGACCTCGAGTACAAATTAAATAAATACCATGGATCTTGCAAATGCCACCCGTCACACGGAATGGCTTCACTGTCCACGTTCACCCGGTGGAAGTTGGCGCTTGTGGCCTGCCAGTCAGATCTCTGTCACGTCTCTTTAAAGATCTTGGTCTCTCCAGAAAAATAATCAACTCTTTCCTAGAATAAATATCTAAAACTTCAATTTCCGCATCTCAAATCCTATGGCTTTAAAGGGGGAGTGAAATGGTAGAAAGGTGGTAAGGATCACATGTGGCAAGACAGCTGTCCTACTACAGCCGGTCGTTAGTACAGAGTCCACCACTCACCCCCTGAAGTATAATAATAATATTATGATGGGCCCGATCGCAGACGGTGAATTCCATGGCAGCTCCATTTGTATTTACTTTGAACTCTCTCGCAATTCAATCGCTGTTGGCAAGTGAAAAGCGATAGTCTTTTTAAAGGACATTCTGAACGCTCGCTGTCGCTATTGAAATATAATGAAATATAACGGCAAATCATAGACTACAGAAACTCGTCTAATTAAAGGAGGTGATAAATTGACTAACACTATTCACTGAATGTTTAAACGATAACTTTAAAAATTACTTTTCTTTCAGTACTTATAAGTTAGTGCTTGTAAAACAGAAATGTATACTGATTTGGAATAATTTTGTTTTAAATAATTTAGATGTGTCGCTTGGTGCAAAAATAAAATTACATGAAAGTAGCTGTCGTCCTCCATTTGAAACGTCCGGACTGGCAAGGATTTTATACTTTATCTATCTAATATATGGCAACTACAAAAAATATTTCATTATACGATTGTTATATTAAATACAAATGGAACTGCCATGGAATTTACCGACAACCGGAGTCGGGCTCATTGTAATACTACTATTATTACACTTCTGAGGGGTGAGTGGTGGACTCCGGATTAAACACCAGCTGTGGTAGGTTTATAACAGCTGTCTTGTCACATATGAGCGGTCACCTTACGATCCAATTACCCCTCCCCCCCCCTCCCTTCAAGCCGTAGAATTTGAGATGCTGAAATCGCAGTTTTAGATAGTTTCCTAGGAAGGAGTTGATTATTTTCCTGGAGAGACCAAGCTTTATGAAGAGGTGAAACAGAGATTTGGCTGGCAGGCCACAAGCGCCAACTTCCACCGCGTGGAGGGGAACAGTGTACCTGTTCCGGGTGATGGCATTTGCTACATCATGGTATTTATTTAATTTGTACTCCAGGTTCTTTTGGATGTATGACTCCGATGGAACAGTTAATTAAAAAAAATATAGAAACGGAGCTGCCATGGAATTGGCCAACCGGAGTCGGCCCCATCATAATACTGTTATTACATTTCTGGGGGGTGAGCGGTCGACTCCGGACTAACGACCGACTGTGGTAGTTTTTGGACAGCTATCTTGCCACATGTGAGCGTTCCCTTATCACCCATTCGTTCTTGCGAGATCACGGTATTTATTTAATTTGTACTCATGGTCTTTTGGGATGTTTGATTCCCATGGAACAGTTAATTCTACAATCAGGGCATCTTCCGATATAGGGAGTAAAGTTACATCTGGACGGAGGGCTGTGCATCCGAGACGTTCAGGGAATTGATACTGCTCAGAAACCGAATTGACCTCCAGAATCCATTCTCAAGCTTTCTCGACTATTGAGAAAGGTTTTGCTGGTGTGTAGCGAGTTGACTCTGAGGTGTGCTGGATAAAGAGAAAAGGTTTTTGTGTGCCGCCCGGAAACTTACCTGGCTTCTTAATAGAGTAATTTCCAAGTTGTCGAAAAACATGTAATAAATCGCGTGATACTAAAGGTAATTGTGCAAATTTTATTGTTGACAAATTAGTGAAGGAATAGCTCGTCACTCTTGGCAAAATCCTACCAGAAAATCCATCTGATATATTTCTTTACCTCTTTTAGATAATCCAGCGGAACTTTAGCTTCTTCCTTGCGTGCGCGTTTCTTCATCCTCTCCCATACAGTCTCTGGTGTAGTTTTCAAGTACACTGTAATTATTTATTCCATGTTAGGTAAACTTAACGTAAACTAGGTGCAAAATAAAAATCGTACAAAGGATGATGGAGCAAGTTATGCTAGAATCATATTTGTTGATATACTTTAAAGTCAAACAAACAAACATTGTCTTATAAGTCAAACAAACAAACATTTGTTGATATACTTTAGAGTGAAACGAACAAACAGTTCAAACAGTTCCTGGAAGCGATATGACTCCTGGCACAAAGTCAACCCCGGACGGGGTCTTGCGGTGCTGACTCTAAACCATTGTGTGACTATTCCTACGATTTTTAGGGGTACGACAAGTAAAAAGTTAAGGTGGGACAGCACTTTTTGTGTCTCATTCGCCAAATAGTGCTCATTGCTTCAATAAATCTCTATCGATTCTCCATCGATTTGAAAATTTAAAATGAAGATCTTGTAAACAAAACAAGTCTAACTCAGGAATGCATTAAAAATATAATAATAAATGAAACATTCTTCTTAGTAATAAATTAAATCAAATGTTGAAAGTTAGGTCATATAGACTGCGCATAGAGTTAAGTGGAAAAACAAGTTGATATTTATTATCAGTTAATTGTGACAAATAATGCACTATTGTTTTACCATGCCAAATCAAGTTTCATAGTTCTTTAGTCAGAATTACTGCGAGCCTAGAGCAAAGACTTTATTATAAACAACTAAAAAATGAGAAACATACCGATAAGATCGATATTTATATCAATGTGCTTTGATGTGAAGTCGTACCACTTTGTCAGAATTTTATATTCGGGTTCCAAAAGATGGTGGTTTTTGTAGGCGTGTTCGATGAAACAAAAACGTACATTTTGCAGAGATCTGTAAATTACAACAATATTTACAAATAATATATAATATCAGTGGTCGATTTTATTTATACCTGCTATGCAGATGACAGTGTTAATTTGTTATACTTTTTAAAAGTCAGTTCAGAGATCCCTCTTTGCGAATAATTCTCAAAATAATATTGATTCTAGAATCTCATGATTAGGCGGTCAGTAAATCTTAGGTAACTACAACTGAATGAGATAAGAAATGAATGGGGTATGCACTGCACAGCTATTAACTAAATTTGCCACAATGTTTTTTTTGATTTTTAATTTTATTTATTTCATTTTATATGTCTTATCTGAGGTTACATAAAGAAAAAAAAATGAATTTCTAATTAAATAAAGCAACAAATTGATTCATCAGGCACGTCATGCAACTAGGCTTACACCTGTGCCTAGATGTGCGATTTGACACCTATTTAAGATTGCGAGCTGACATTAGAAGTTTATTACTAGAGATTAGAGATTAGATATTTAGAGTGTTTAAAAGAATACACACTACATTTCTAACATATTAAAGATTAAACTAATAATAATTATAACCAGAGAATAATAATAAAATGAAAATACAAAAAATAGATGACATCTTTCAGAGAAAAAAAATATTTTGAACAAATTAAACCACAATTGACAGTTCCTTCTCCGATTAAATATTATTTTTTTATTTTTTATTTTTATTTTATTTTATTTCTGGAAACATACAGCGCATACAATTGAAATACGTAATTAAATGTTGCTTGCTATTTTTCCCTCGTTTACACACTTGTGGTTTTGATATTTATATCATTAAAATTAAATAATACAAATTATTAGGCAAACAATAAAAATTAGGATTAAAAAAACCTTCTGGCCTATTTAAAAATTCTTTTATATAACTCACAGGCCGCACCTCTGCCGCTATCTCCGCTCAATGTGAATTGCTTGACAAGCATATCTCTAGACCGTCAAGTCTTGACAACCATTGCAAAAATATAAATTTTCATATAGCATGTAGTCTGCTTTTCAAGCACATTAAGCTTAGTTCCAAACAATCAAAATCGCTTGTCAAGCACCAAAAAAATCACATTCTTCACAAGCCATTTTGACCATCTAGGGAGCTCTTAACTGTACTGCCCTCAAGCGGATGCCCTCTAACCCACTCCACTCCTCATTCCTCGTTAACGTAAAAAGTGTCAAGTTCCGACTGCTGAATTGACACATTCGGACTCCGTTTTACTATCTCGGTGCGGATACTATCCCCAAAGAGTATTGATCATGGAATTTCTTGATTAGGCGGTTAGTGCAAGTACTAACCTTTCAAATAACTTCACTTTTATATTATCCGATGACGGTGGCCCTGTTTGTAAACGTAGGCGGCTCAAATAGCAGTAGTTTTGAAAGGGAAAATTCCATTTATTCAAATCGGAGTAGAGCAATCCCAGCAAATTATGACCATCGACATTTCTCCATTCGTCCAGCGGCTCCTGAAACGAATTAGGTTGTTCGTTTAGCGCCAATTTTCTATCTTTCTTTCTACTGAAGGAGTATGAATAGGAATTTATGTATTATCAGGAATTTTCATTTATATAAAAAAGAACACAAATTAATTTGATCGTTGTAACACTCAATCTGATAGGAAATAAATAGCCTCAGACACGCTATATTTCAAGACATACAATTTTCAAATCTACACACCATGTGTGGAAAAATATATTTTTTAGTTAGTTTTTAAGATAGTTTTAAAACAAAAAAAACAACCTACCGCCATATAGGTCTTAATGAATTGTTTTTAAAAAAACTAACAATCTACCGAAATGTAGGTGTTTGACGCTTTTTTAAATCCGGTTGGGTTTGTTTGGCAGGGGGAGTGAGGTGCACGAGCGAGATGTCGAGATGAGGCACTGGATGATCTTTCCTCTACTGGCCTTTGTATGTGCGGGGAGATTCCTGCGATCAAGGGTTAATATGCTTTTTGGCTGTATAGGCGGTGGGGCTGTAAATCCAGAACCAATCCTCTTACGACAATGTAGTAGATTTTATTTGGTAGGATTATATTTTTTATGCTATTTTACCACAGCTTCTATTAGTTTCGTATAAATCAAAGGTAAAGATTTTTTTGTTGGTGAAATGAATATGTATATCATTTGAAAACGGTAAGTCCTATCAATATACTTCCAAAGACTGTTTTGTAGATAATTTAATGGCAAACATTTTGGCCTTTAACAGTTTTGTCGTAGATTAAACCATTTTTAAAATAAATGAAAAATTACGATGAGGGACACAAAAGACGAGAGCTCTACGCCAGGAGTGCCAAGTTTCATGCTTTCTGCCGGATGGGACCGTGAAGCTGGACGAATTGGTACGTAACTTGGGCAGCCATTGGGTCCCTTAAATATGTTATTTAAGTAACAAATTAACTTACAGGGTGAATATCTATGAAATCAAACTGCTTGAAGTAATTAAGGCATGTTGATTTTCCCGATCCAATGTTGCCTTCAATTGACACTCGTAGTGGCCTCGGTAACCCGTCCATTTGCAAAATGCTTCAATTCAATTAACTATTTTTCGTCGAGGCGCGCTTGAGTGTGACAAAGCTTTTTTTATATATACGCAGAAATTGGCGGGAAACGCCATTTATTCGTTGACACCACTGATCGTGTTTGACATCTGCGGCCTGCGGGCAGGGTTGGATTCAGGCCCTCAGAAAATTATTGTCTACTCTATAGAACTTAAAAATATACTACTTGCCTAAAATTATACTAGGTTTCGTTTATTGCCGATTCTGTATTGAATTAAAACAAAATTGCATTCGTTTTTTTTAATCAAAATTGCATATATTAAAATTATTTACAATTACAAATATTAGACACAATTACAAATATTTACAATTACTTCTCCTCTTTCAACGCGTTTCTTCTTTGATGTTGAAACACCAGCCTTTCCTTCGTCCTCGCTTTCACTCATCATTAAAAATTACGGCCACAAAATATATTTTCAAAATTGTCAAAGCACAAGAAACAACAATGTATACACACACACTCAAATAATGTCCTTTATCTGACGAAAATGTTGAAATCTCTTTCAAATTTCGTCAAACTTCAAATATTCGTGCGAGCTTGCGGCTTGCAGTAATTCGCAGGAAGGTGGTACTCGAAAATATCGCTATGCCATATCAATTGTCATTGCCTAACGCACACGAATACATAAAATACACCCATACTATGACAAGAATAGTAAAACATTACGAGGGGAATTCCAGAGCTTGTCATTGCCCGATTCGATGTTTCCATACAGACAGAAATTCCTTTGTAGGGTTATAATAATAAAAAGCAAAATGACTCAACTAATAAAACAAGCCGGTCGACCTGAAGGCAAAATTATGGTATTTTCGTGTAGTATACTGGCATTACGATACTACATACTACACATTATGAAATTATGGTACAAATAGTATAATTATACTACGAAATCCAACCCTGCCTGCGGGGTCCACATTCAAGGTTGTCACTACTGATCATGTATCGCATAGTTGCCACCGCTGGTTGTCACTGAACACCAGTGTTGCCAACTAGACGCAACTATATGTCACCATTTAGGCTACCTCGAATGGGTTATCGGCGACCAAAAAATACCAAAGATCGCCTGTCGCCGATTTAGGCACAAACTTAATAGGGACTTGATTTAGGCTAAACCAGTTTTTCGATTTTAATTTGTACGGTGACAACGATTTTACTTATTTGTAAGATAATGTTGCCGAACATATTGGTACCTAACTATTTTTACATAAATAATTTTACCTTTGTTAACCTTAAATTGTTATGGTTTAGTTATTAGTTTAATGCCCGCTCCACACATTGACCAGCGTTGGCCGCATCGCCTATGTCTCTCGCTCTTTCCCATATATTTTTCTGACCTTAGCAATATTTGTCAACATTCGCAAGCGTGTAGAGCGGGCATAATATTATGTATTTGTTTTTTGCAATGTAAGGATGTAATTGATTTTTGCAAACTTTTTGTGTAAAAGTTTAAAGTAGTTATGAAAATTTGTTTTTTGCATAATGTAGTTATGATAGGTCATATTACATTGTACATATTACATTGGTCATATTACAGCCTTGTGCAAATTAATGTGGACAAAGCATACTTTTCATTCTGGTACAGATTTTGCTTCTCGTTTCGTTATGTCAACAATATTAGCAGCTGTCAACGTCACATTAGTGTCAGGTAACCTCAATCAATCACACAGGTGTGTTGTTGCATGAGTGGTTTACAAGTTTTTGAGTGTTTCGACTTTTTGGCGATACGTTTGAGATTTTTTACTTTTTCTTTAGTTTTCAGTGACAGTTTGGGTGTATATGAGTAATGGATATTTCAATAGAAGTTCGTTCTAAGGTTATTACACTATCTGAAAAATCTGAAAAGACTCAAAGGCAGGTTGTAAATACAGTGTGGCATTTCTAAAAGTGCAGTAAACAAACTGATCAAACTCAATCGAGAAACTGACTCAATTTCACCACGAAGAGAGGGAAAATGTGATCGAGAGAGAAAAACCACCAAGAAAGATGATATGTTTTTGTTGAGGAACAGTAAAATAAACTTCACAAAGACCAGCGAAGACTTACAGAGAGAGTTAGCTGTTACTGGGACAAGTGTACATGCCTCGACAGTACGGCGTCTCTTAACTGCTGTGATGAAGAAGAAAAGGATGGTTTAGGCACAGAAATATAAAGGGTGGACCCAACATGACTGAAAAAAGGTGTTGTTTTCAGATGAAAGCCATTTCTTTGTCCAGGGCATGCGTCATCAGTTTGTTCGCCGGACAACTTGTCCAGGGCATACGTCATCAGTTTGTTCGCCGGTGAATCACTTTTATTAGCTCACATTCAGCAATCAGTCAAACACCCCGTGAAGCAAATGTTTTGGGGCTGTTTCTCCTTTAATGGTACAGGACCATTGGTATCCGTCATAGAATGATGAATTGTGAAAAATACATAAAGGTTTTGCACGATAGAATGGTCCCTGAGCTCTCAAAAATAAATTTGGAAACCCCCATTTTCCAACAAGACCTGGCACCTTGCCATTTTTCGATGATTGTGAAAAAAATCTTCACTGGCAATGGGATAAACGTTTTTGATTGGCCTGGCAACTCATTAGACCTCAATCCAATTTAGAATGTGTGGTCTATCTGCAAGACAAGGCCCAGAAAGATGGACTGCACAACGAAAACCAACTTGATCGAGTCAGTAATTTAAGTGTGGCATCAGGATCCAAAAATTGGGTCCCTACAGATTTGCCGCATCCCATTTTGCCGCTTCCAGTTTCGCCGCATCCAGATTTGCCGCAAAATGAACCTTCCAGATTTGCCGCATCCCAATTTGCCGCTTCCCACTACGCCGCGTTCAGATTTGCCGCAGTTTACAATCCCAAACAGCCGCAACCAGATTTGCCGCAAAATGGAAACGTCAAACGTCGAATTGGTGTTGCCACTATGCAATTGATGATAAAGCGGCGTTTTCACAATGCATAGTTGCAGCGCTTTTGCTCTCCTGAGCGATTAGAATTATAACAATTCGACCAATTATTTTAGAAATGTAATCTGGAAAAATTCTTTCATCGATTTTAGGTTATAATAAGAGTCAACGTTAACGTTGTAGTATAAAAAAGTGCGTTTGCGATCGCGCTTCTGTTCACGAATATATAAGTACAAAGGATAAATCATTCTACTATATATTCGCTCTGACGCCGCTGGAATCGCGGAAAATATTTTTGATTCATCATGTTTTCAGTTTTAAATCTGATTAAAATATCTGGAAAAGAAATTGTATGTTAACTGTAATGCTTACGAAGCAAAATATGTCTGTACATATGACAGAGAAAATATAATAGAATTTAGCGATGAAGAGATTTGCTCCAATAAAGCGGAACCAAATAATGGTCCTAATTGTAGTGTAGAGTCGACGGCCCGAGAAAGGAAAATGTTTTTCTTGTCCTGAATGTGAGAAAGCATTTGCTTACAAATATCATTTAATTAGACATTTTAGTAGTGGACACAATGAAATTGAAGAATTATGTTGGTCGGGAATGCGATAAGGCCTTTTCACGAAAAACGATAAAATAGATCTTTAATCCATAACTGTATGTAAGGTACAGAGGTAAAGATGTTTTAGTATAAAATGGTTCTAGGTATACAGTTTGCCCACAGGGCGTACATTTTCAATTTCATTGTTATAACCGCAGGTTATAAGCACAGAACACTCTTGATTATTACTTATATTTTAAATTACGAGTCTAGGTAATCAAAAAGTAAAAAGAAAAATACGAGTCTAGGAAATAATTAACATACATTTAAAAATAATCCAATTGTAATCCAATAAATAATCATACAGAAGCCATATATCAAAAATCTAAGAAATATTCAAGACTGCAATAATGCCTTGTCAGAACAGTAATAAACAAACATGTAGACGTTGTACACCTAAAATTGAGGACATATGTTTGTCAGTAATGAGGTTATGCCATTTCACGATATGGACAACTAAAGTAGCATCATTGATTATACTATGTATAATCAATGGTAGCATGTTAACGCTGTACATTTAAAATTGAAGAAATATGTTGTAGGCTTTTTCACAACAAGCAGGTCTTACAAAGCACTTAGGCACCCGAAATATAAAATTGAACAATATGTTTTTCATGAATGAAGATACGCCTTTTCAACAAAAGGACCTCTAAAGAACCACAAAGAGATCATTCATAAAAAAAAATATTCTCTTATGCGGAATGCGATTGTTCATTTACACAGAAGAGACTTAATAATGCCTACACGTAGAGGCACGGTTCATTTAAACTTGAATAATTTCTTTTGTTCTCTTTCGGGTGTGATCGCGAATTTTACGCAAAAGGTAGGTCTAAATTCATGGAAAATTTTAAACGTTTGTTTCTATTCACTGCAACAGTGCTTTTAGACGGAAAAGAAATCTAAAAAAGCATAAATACATCGAAGGTGCATTTGGGCAAAGCAGCGAGATATTTAAAGTTTAATTACGTGAATGAATGCTTGTAAGAAAGACACTGTAACATCCGGAATTAAATTATCACATTCCTTTAAAAAACTGCATGTTTTAAAATCAGAGGAGGAAATTGACTTAAGTCCCTCTACGGGAAGTAATGGAACAGACAATTACATAAACAATATGAGGAACTCTCTCATAGTTTGGAATGAAAACAATTATCATTTTAAATATATAATTCTCGAACTAGTAAGGTCGTAAAGTACCTATTAGATAAGTACTAAATTTGAGTAAAATGAATAAATTCATTCCGATATAGAGATGGCTATGGTAGTCTTTTTTGTGGGTTAGCAACAATTTAAAACGAGATCTTTTAAATCCCATAACAAAACCGTAATGAATATTTTCATGATTATTCGGTAACATTTCTTCCCAATTATAATTATTTTTAGCATTTTATGTATACGTTTTTGAACTGAGAAAATTAGTTTAGGTAGATATGGATCGAAATAAAATAGATATTATTTAGCGGTTCGTTTTCGAATCAATATTTTCATGTAGCCGTGGCCTAACTATTTCCCATTAGCGGCAAATTGGAATGCGGCAAATCTGGAAGCGGAGCAATGAGATGCGGCAAAATGGGATGCGGCGAATCTGGACGCGGATGAATAAATGCGGCAAAACTGGAAGCGGCAAATCTGGAAACGTCAGTCAGCTGTCAAAATCGCCTTGCGGCAAATCTGGATGCGGCAGTTTGGGATGCCCCCCAAAAATTCAAAACAACTGCAAATCGGTGGTAGAATCAATACCGAAATGCATTAATTGGGTGCTGCAAGCCAAGGGGGGACATATCAAATATTAATTTTATGACTTTGTATGTGATTGTATTTTTTGTAAGAATAAAACACATTTTTAAAGAAAAAATGTTTTGTCCACATTAATTTGCACAAGGGTGTACATTGTACATTTATTTATGGTTCGTTCACAAATATAGTAGCTATATACAAATGGTAACCTTGGTATCTATTAGGTAATTTTGTTCTATTTTATCGTACAATCTTATTCCAACCAATGTTTTTTTTATGTACTAATCTTGGTAATTAAAAAAAAAATATATTTAACGGCCTAGAATGTTTTTAATTATTTGATTTGAACCTATGTTCTGCAATCCTTTTCATTGGCAAAAAAAGGCTTTTTTGCTAAACGGCTACTTTAGGCTATCTTTTTTGTTGACATCGGCGACTATTCAAGTCTAGCACTATTTATATGATCAGTGTCTAGCACTTGGCCACACTGCTGAACACTGCTTGACTGACATTTGTGACATTGCGCGTTTTTTGAGGTTGGAATTGGGTTATTCGAAGCCGGTTCTGAAATATTGTAGCTAAAATGGTTCTTTATCCAACGTGCAAAATCGGACCGTCTATTCTTAATGCCGACCTGGCGCAGCTGTACGAGGAGTCGTCGCGATTACTGGAATGCGGGGCGGATTACTTGCATCTGGACGTGATGGACGGGCATTTCGTGCCGAACCTAACTTTCGGGCATCCGGTAGTGAAATGTCTGCGCTCCAAAATAAAGGACGCTTTCTTCGAAACGCATATGATGGTTTCCAATCCACTTCAGGTAGGAGAACGAAATTATAGTTCCGTTGCTAGCTGGTCACATTGATTATTTATTTTATTTATTTATTTATTTAATTTAACAATTCATTTACAAGTGCACAAGTATCACTAATAATCATATCAATGAAAAAATATATATAATTAAAATTAAAATTAAACACGGCCGATATGAGCATTAGCATTTAAGTACTGCTGCTGCCCAACTAAGTGCCAGGACTTGTTCCAGGGCAGCTAGCTCTCTAGTTTTTATATCACATATATTCGGCAATGAATTATGCGCCCTTGTCATGATTTTGTTCGACTTGTAATGCTGCCATACACTCACTGTTGCAGCAGCTTAACGAGCCACTATTTATCTGTGTGTTCCGCGATCTACGGCGACTGCCAAGGCTGTGTATATTTTATCTTGTAACGTTTGAATGAAGATTGATGTAGCTACCTTAAATCCACTCACACCAGGTAATATTAATCTTTCGAAAGCCAGCCTTCCCTTGCAAAAATGGCGCTGTACATGTTTGTTCAATTTTGTATATGTATTCCATTTTAAACATGATTCAATAAGTGGTGGTAAATGTCTCAAATATTCAAAATATATTGATCAGAAATAACAGTGCAGCGCTATCTGTGGCCTTGCTTTGCGACTATTGTGTTATTGAACGCCATTCAATGCCGCCGAGTTTAACAACCTCGATCCATTATCAACGTCAAATAAAACAGCTGATCGATTCTCACACTGTTGTAAATCATTTGGAATACAATGTAATTTTAAAATAATTTTAATATATTATTTGATTTAACAATTTGTTGTCAAAAGTTGTTTATTTGCTCGTACTGATTCACCCATTTCAAGGATGTCACTAATTAAAAACTCACCCTGTTTGATGAAGCCACTAAAGCTTTAAATACTTGTTTTCTTCACAGTGGATTGATCCCATGTCGGATGCTGGCGTAGACCAATATACATTCCACATTGAGCCAGTTGAAGATATACCGACCGTATGCAGAAAAGTGAGAGAAGCTGGAATGAAGGTAATGGATGTTCGAGTGTAAATCACCAACATTTTCATTTTATTTTTCAATAAAACCAATTGTTAGGGGTTCCTACGCTTGGTCGAGTCATTCTGATTATTTAAAAATGGATGTTGGTATATCTGTCTGTCTGTCCGAGCTTCGAAACCCTTTTGACCGATCACTATGAAAGTTGACACTTATTCTTGAGAAGATTTTTATGATATCCGCGCTGCTGTAACTCACCACTAGGTGACGCTGCAGTGCATCAGCTAAAATAAAAATAAAATATACCGTTGAACCAATTGCCATGAAAATTGGTACACATAGGTATTTGAGCCCGGGTAATATTTTTGTGCCATCTGCTTTTTTGTAACTTGCCACTAGATGGTGATGCATTACATCCACTTCTATACCGTCAACCGATCCCTATTGAAATTGGTATACAAAGGTATTGAGCGGATAATATTTCGAGCCATCCACTTTGTTGTAACTCGCCACTAGATGGCGCTGCAACATATCAACTTCTATACCGTTCAACCAAATGCCATTGAGCACGGATAATATTTTCGCACTTACCACTTTGTTGTAACTCACCACTAGATGGCGCTGCAGCACTTCAACTTTTATACCGTTCAACCGATCGCCAGAAAAAATATTGTACATAGGTATTTGAGCATGGCTATTTTTGCACTATCCACTTTGTTAACTCGCCACCAGATGGCGCTGCAGCACATCAATTTATTTACCGTTCAAGGCCACAGTGTCACGAATCCCTTAAATCGAGGACAAGTTAGATCAAGGTCTTGTATGTCAAAGAAAACAAGCATTTTGCTTTTGTTAGAAAATTAATGTTACGTTAAATTAATGTTATGACGTGTTGTCAGTATCGACGGAATTCGTCGCCTGGAGATAGGTGTTCACATATAAACTGATCCATCAGGAAAATTGGCCAAACTCAGTCGAGGTCAGACCTCCGTGCACGATGGACGAAGTTAACATTTGGTGGCATTTAAGAAGACGTAATAAAAGTAAAAAAAAAACATTGGATACATCCTATTGTATGAAAAAGATTTTCACTTGGAACATTTAAAAAATTAATGCATGAACTTAGAAAATAAAGTTCTTTAGTTACTTTATTATGTCTACATCCTCTTTTGATAATCTATTGGGACAACTTTCAATGGACAAAACAAAACAAGACATAACATTCAGAGAATGTATTTGTCCCATAGAGGTAGTAGAATAGAGGGCGGGCGTGTGAAGGTGGACTGTGAGTGAATGCGTTCACCAAATAGAAAGAGATAGCTGCTTATAAGACCCCCTCTATCCATGTTTAGTTGCGCACGAGTTTATCCATAGCATACTTATGGCGTCGAAGCGTTGCCATGGTGATATATAATCGTTGCCGTAGTGATATATGTACGTGTGTCCGTGCATGCGCGACTAAACAAGGATAGAGGGAGTACTATATGCTAATGTTTCTTTCTATTCGGCTGACGCATTCTCAGGCTGGCCGCTTGGTCTAGTACCTACTTATATGTCAATGATTTGTCCAGACAAAGATTGACACGTAGTATTTATCGGCGCAAGCTCGTTCACATTACGGTCCGGGCGTTTCGACGGCACTCCGAAGTGACACAACATTCATTCAAAATCCCGGTGTCTATTATTTCCCCGGATCCGTCTTCATACTGAACAGCCTCATAAATATTGTTCAGCCATTAACACTTTCCATCTGTTTTGACCGCCTGTCAAAATAGACGGCTCGTCATAGTAAGAACGGTCCCCAACTGTTTTTTATATATGTAGAAGATAATTTTGAGATTGGTAGTTATCATAAATAATTATTATTCCAGGTTGGTGTGGCCCTGAAACCGGGAACGCCCCTAGAAGCTGTAAAAGAATACATTCCGATGGCCGATATGGTTTTAATAATGACTGTTGAACCAGGATTTGGAGGGCAAAAATTCATGGTGGATCAAATGGATAAAGTGCGGTGGTTACGGGAGAATTATCCTCTTCTCGATATCGAAGTCGACGGAGGAGTTGGTCCATCGACAATCGATCATTGTGCACAGGTATACTATTTTTTTATTTTATTTACAGGTGGAGAAACATTAAAAAATAGGCTATTAAGTTTTTAAAAATCGGTTGTGTAATTCCAAGATTTTCCCGGCAAGTAGCCAAGGACGTCATCTCATTCAATTTACAAATCGAATTTCAAACGTGCGTCGCCGTAAAATTTGCCTTTAAACATTCGAATTTCCAACGAGCGACAACGCAATGAAGATTTAGATTTTGAACAAGCGTCGCCGCTTATTTAAAAATTTCAATCGCAAACACGCAAATTTAAATATTTGATTCCCCCTTAGATTTATATGGCAGAATTTAAATATTATTAGTGCACACAATGGGCTCGATTGCGTTTCTCTTGAACTAAAATCGGAAATAAGTTCATGTGAACGAGACAGAGCACTGCGTCAGAGCGGAATGTGAAATGAACGGTTGCCACTTTTCCGCATCAAAACTACCCACCGAAGATAAAGCAGCTAAATCTAACACCGCACGAAATGTGTTCAAACTTATTCGGGCGTATATAAGTTCGACAGGTACTTTTGGTGCGGGTATATCGAAGATAGTTCATTTCATATTCCGTTTTAACGTATTGCTCTGTCTCATACGGTTGAACTAAGTTCGTATTTTTGTTCACGACGAAACGCAATTGGACCCAATGTGCACAAAATTTCACAATGTGATTTTGGCCCAACAAGGCATTTGTGTACCAAATTTCAAGTCTCTAGGTCCAATATTTCTAGGATGATATAGACTAGTGCGCCCACTGGTGGACATATTTCAACCACAATTTTTTCAACTTTTGGCATGACCAAATGATGCCTGCATACCAAATTTCAGCGTAATAGGATAAAGCGTTTGGGCGTATCGTGTAGGAATACACAGACATACTTCAATCTGGAAATGATCTTAATCATCTCAGGGGGACTTAAAATAAATATTTCCATCATCTCGAAAAAAAATGTATTCACAATAATTTCCCTCCTTGTCGGTTGGTGTGCCGGGAAAGTAATAGGCTGTTAAGTTCCAATCCAGACTTCTCTCGTGTATCATTATTATTATTATTATATTATACACTAGCAGCTTAAGGCTGATGCGTGTATATCACATGCACTTGTTTTTAAACTTGTGACTGTTTTGCACTAAGAAAAATGTCCAGTTTCTTTTTAAAGCTATTGACAGAGATAGCACTGATCACATCCTCTGGTATCATTTTTGTTTTTTTTTTAAAGGCTGGTGCAAATATGATCGTATCAGGAACGGCTGTTATTGGCGCTGCAGATCCTAAAGCCACGATCGAGAGCTTGAGAAATTCTATAAACAGCGCTATCAAAAAATAACAAAATCAACGAGGATTTAGACTTTACGGGGTAATCTTAAAAAATAAATGTATATTTTTGTAGTATTTTTATTTCAATCAGTCGAACCTGCTCATATCATCAGAGCTGCCTGCTAAATTATCATTTATTACATGTACATTGTTAGGTTTATCGTAAATGCTGCTTCGCGGTATCGCCTGTTTATCGATGAATTCCGCTGGTTTATTATTCGCTGCCAGCTTCGTTCGTAATCCTGCCATTGTTATCAATATAGCCTCCTCCGTTCGGATTGTTCTAGAGCCTTGTTGCGGTAGTGTGTTGATGTAATGATCAAAGAGTAAACTTGCGTCGTCGGCTTTGATTCGTTCGTCGCTTTCGAGGGCTGCTTCAATTCCGTGTAGGCCTCCAAACATTATTAGTGCGTGGTTGTAAGAAATTGTATTTGGCATTTCGTCTATTGGCGCCCCTCTATCCGATGTACCAATTGTCAAATCATATCTGGAAGAAAATTGTCATTTTATACGTCAATGCTAGCAGGATGTCAATACCGAGCGCAAGGATGTGACAGTATACAATGAGTGTAGTATGCACAGCAGTTTTTCAAAATTCGCATGCGCCGACCCACCACCGTTATAATTTGCTGAGTAACAGCAGCAGTTTGCCGCCTAGCCGCAGAACAACGGATGACGACTGGCAATACTTTAGTCTACCCTGGACAACGGCGACTGCAACATAGCCGAAACGCCGGGTGCTACAAACTTCACGCGGTAAATTAGCAGGAGGCCAATTTTAGACTTTGACAGTTGGCTGGTTTTTTTGGCGGTGCTTGATGCTTTCAGAGCAGCGCTGTGCGATCGGTTTTGTATTCTGGCACCTTGTATTCTGCGAGCAGGTTATTAGCGACAAAGGACGTTTTCAAAGATTGTAGGTACACTCAAGCAAAAGAGAGTGAGAGTGAATATTATAATCATTCTTTCAAGGAAATAAGTTCCCTTGCATTCGAGAATTGACTAATATTATCTATAATCTAAGTAAGCTGTTTGTCGACACATTTTATAGACATACGAAAGTAGTTAAAAAGTGTAGTTGTAAAAAAACAGACCCAATTTTTTATCTTTCAGCGATAATAAGATTAACGCTTATTTTCTTCTTTATATTTCCATTGCTCTCACTGTCGTGACTGTACTTACATAGAGACCAGCTTAAAGCCTCTGCGAGTGGCTTGATGGAAGTGCATTAGTGAGCGTACGAGCCGGAGTCTCAGTAATATCTAGTGACTAGTTTGACATAAGATTTGTCGCTGCCTGCTGCCCTTTAATTATTATTAAATCATAATCAATCATGTGATGAGTGAGGTGTTTATATAGGGTTCTAAAGCATGTTATATTCCTTATACAACGATATAAGAACCAATGTTTTTTTGCTGTCATCCATTTTGCTCATGAACTGCAGGCACGACTGTCTCCACAATCCGCACGATTCAGACTGAATGCTCTGAGCAATGCCAAAAAACTGACAAAGCGCAGGCGTTGAACGAGCGGCGCGGAACGAGTTGCTCCACTAGAGCGAACCGGTATCGACATGCGAGCTGAGCCGCTCACAGCGGACCGCGTTTGCAAGTCGATACAAGGCTTAATAGTGACGCACCGACTTTTAACCCTTAGAAAGCTAGCCATGGGAATGAAACACACGACGGCATGTTTTCAACCATCTATTTTTTTGTAGGGGGTGAGTGGACGCATACTAATGTGTAACGGTGGCTTATTCAATGAAGGCGACATTTATCGCATATAATTACATAATTGCATAAATACGGAGATCGGTCGCCCGCGATTTGTCACAAAGGAAAGATCACCGATCGGTGGTATTAGCATTCCGGCAGTTGAAAGACGCAACAGCCGATCGGCAGTTGCACGCGTGGCACAGACGGAAATTTAGTAAGAGGCTTTATTCAAAAAGATCACATCCCTACATCCAAGATGTCTTCGAAGCCTAAAGACAAATTACTTCATCAGTGGGTTCTCTCAAATATGATGCACAGTTGTGATGCTCAAACTCGAAAATATGATCAAATTAAAAAATGCAAATTAAAGAGCAAATTATAAAACCAAACTAACCCTGATTTATATGGAGACTGAGCGAATACTTCGCTCAGATTGTTCGCTATCCGTACGTTGTATCCCCAATAGACACCAGTTTCCGCCCGCGGCACGTTCCAACTGACTATTTTTCCTTTGAGTTTCTTGCTGCCTTCTTTCTGCGGTAGTATTTTTACCGTGACTCTCATTCCCGGATTAATCAGTTTGTTGACTGAAATATCTTTTAATAAGCCGATATTTACTTGTGACCCTTTGCCTGGTTTCACAGTTTTGTTCATTGTGATGCCTTCCCTGAAATTAAAATATCGAAAGGTGTACAAAAGCTGAATATTTGCATGGGTCACGGTAGCTGGCTGTCCTATCCTACCAGAGCCCGCTGGAGTTATAGGTGGGTCACACTAAAGAAAACATTCTATGTTTCAAACGGGGTGAAATATGGCATGGATGCGGGAAGGGGAAGTTATTGGCTTACATAATTTAGTACCCGAGGACTCGACTAAAGATTCGGTATCGCTGCGTACTATCTACCGCAATTTCCGCGTCTTAAATTCTTTGGCTTCGAAGGGAGAGTGAATGGGTGGTAAGGTAAATGCTCACATGTGGCAAGACAGCTGTCCTAAACCTACCACAGCCACTTGTTAACCCGTTGAGTATGAGTCAACCAAATCTGGTCGCGAAACAATTATCCGTTGAGTACGAGTCGACCAAATCTGGTCACGCGTTTTTTTCACTTCTTTGACGTTCTCATATTTATTCATAATTATCTAATTGTTTTACAAAATGATATTTCAATATTCTATATTCGAAATTTCAATGCAATCATTGTGCAGTTGTTCATGATTGGTGTAGTAGTTTCGTAGTTATAGTACTTTAAGGTCGATGTCGCCGAAAATCCTGCAAAAGAGACAGATGCATCCATGAAAATACCCATTTACTCCAAGGGTTAATCCAGAGTCCACCACTCACCTCACAGAAGTGTAATAATAGTATTCGGATGGGCCTGACTCCGGTCGGTGAATTCCATAGCAGCTCCGTTTCTATTTATTTATTATTGGTAAACTTTTACTTCCCAAAAAAAAACTTATTGTGTTAAATGAAGTATGTAAATAGAGAAATTCTGCTTTTTGAGCAAAATTTAGAATTTGAGTAGGCACCGGATCTCCTGGTAATCAAAAGTAAAGTGTCTATCTGTGTTGTGTGTGTCTGTATCCACTGTATCTCAGAAACTAAATGACCAATTAGGACCAAATTAAGAAAGAAAATAGTTCATCTTAATGCCGGGATTTGAAAAGCTGAATCCGCTATCCGAAATAGTGGCTTTTTAAAAGTTTAAAAAAATCTTAAATCCTTTAATACTGATCCTAGAAAAATCAATAAATGTGTCTTAGAATTCTGTGGACAATTCTTGCTTGGACCACATTTCGACATCTTCAGCGGGTTTTGAATTAAAATTGTTATAATATGAAAATTGAATACTTCATAACTTCGTTATTATTCATGCTAAAATGGAAAACAAGTGTCTTTGAATCCTGAGAATAATGCCTGTAACTTTGCTGTAAGTAATTTCTTAATATATTTAGTGGTTAGATGGGTAGAAAATAAATAATTTTAAATTGAACCTGATAATCGCGATTATTACAACCGATAACTAGAACAGCGACAAAAGAATTTGAAAATTGAATGCAAATAAATTATTGCGCTTATTATAGCCAATACCTAAAACAGCAACACATTGTATGTCACTTCATCAAGATATTTAAAATTTCATTTTATATCTTTTTGTATCATATTGTACTTCATTTTTTGCCTACTCTTCCTTTCACACCAGCATGTTGGTTAACTGGAAGATATTGTAATGTAGCAATAAGTCCGCCATTGTACCTTATTTTTATCGTGCAATAAAGATATTTTCATTCATTCATTCAAGATAAAAATTGGGAAAGTATATGATACCTTATATCTAACTGATTTTTTTCAAACTTAATTTCGTCGAAGTTAGAGTTATTTATTGATTTCATTAATCATTCATGCCTCGGCCCCTCAGCCGATTGACAAGTTGATGTCCCAAAAAATTTTAGTAAAAATTAGTAAAAAATTGAATTATGACACTGTCTCATCAAAACATTAATTACTGCCAAACCACTGTACCCATAAAACATACCCCTCAAATGTGAGGCGTCCCTTAAGGGATGCCTTGGCAAAATGTATCCAAAATGTATATAAATTTATATAAATGTAAATATAAATGTAAATGTGCGCCGCTTTATAGTAATCCGCTCTATAGTAATGCTATAGCTCTATAGTAAACCCCGCTCTATGTAAATGTAAATGTAAATGTAAATATAAATTTATATACATTTTTCCGTAGGCAACCCGAGCTAATCGCCATTCATTTGAGGGGTTAACATAATAAAACAAATAAAATTAAAACAAGGCCGTCACGCTGAATCGTGATGTGGCCGATATCGGCCAATTGGGGCTCTAGGGGTTAAGAGACCTGTGCTTGTAGTCACTAAACAAAGAATGTTTATTATGAAAGAAATTCTAATAATAATAAATACAAACGGAGCTGCCATGGAATTCACCGACCGGAGTCGGGCCCATCATATTATTATTTTTTACACTTCTGGGGGGTGAGCAGTGGATTCCGGACTTACGAACCGGCTGTGGTAGGTTTAGGACAGCTGTCTTGCCACATGTGAGCGTTCACCTTACCATCCATTCACTCCCCCTTCGAAGCCATAGAATTTGAGATGCGCAAATCGCAGTTTTAGATAATTTTTCTAAGAAAGAGTTGATTATTTTTCTGGAAAGGCCAAGATCTTTAAAGAGGTGAAATAGAGATTTAGCTGGCAGGCCACGAGCGCCAACTTCCACCGCGTGAAGGTGAACAGTGAAGTCGTTCCGGGTTACGGCATTTGCAAGATCATGGTATTTATTTAATTTGTACTCGTGGTCTTTTGGGATATTTGATTCCCATGGAACAGTTAATTCTACAATAAGAGCCACCTTCCGAGATAGAGAGTAAAGAGTTATATCTGGACGGAGGGCTGTGCATCCGAGACTTTCAGGGAATTTATACTGCTTAGAGACCGAATCAACCTCCAGAATCCAATCTGTAGCTTTCTCGATTATTGAGAAAGGTTTTGTAGTTAAATGTTTTTTGCCTTTAGAGCCATCCCGCACAAACTGTATTGGGGGTTTTGGAGGATACTGTCAAACCCTTGTTGGCACGAGCCACTGAGAGACTAATTACCTCGCGAATAACAGCGAGAACTTTGTCATGGCGGTAAGTGTACCGTCCTTGATCTAAGGCCAAGAGATGATGTGCGATGATAAGAAGATGTGTGAAGAGGTACGTATTTAGTCGCAGAGCCTACTTAACCCGACTGAACAATTGAGACTTTCACGACTAAACAGTTTCGTAATCTTAAAATTGCACTATCTACACAACTCAAATCACAGTTTGGTATACTCAACTAAACAGTTTAGTAAACTCAACTAAACAGTCTAGTAAAGTCAACTAAGCAGGTTAGTAAACTTAACTAAACAGTTAAGTAAACTCAAATAAGCATATGCTGACATTTTATTTTGCTCTGTACAACAGATTGGATTGGTTCCTCCGCCCAAGCTGTACCACCTCGACAGTGACCCAAGCCACGACAGTGTGACCCAAGCTCTGTTGACAAATATATTTTTTTACCAACCTGAATTGAAATGTATTATCTGCCCGCAGATGGTGCGGTGCATCCAACGGATTCAAAACCCCCGCGTATTGCAAGTCTTTGTGAATAGGGAAAAAATGTTTTCTTAAATATTGTGGACATTCTAAATATTGTAGGATCCTAGCGAGCTGAACGCAACTCCTCCTCGCCACTTTCACACCCTCCGTGTCGTCGATTTTCGACTTTTTCGTGTCCATCCTGTCGCCCACGTCGTCGTACACTATAATTTCGTCGACGCAAAAAACGCACGCTGCTCTGGCGATCTGTCCGGCCAAATACGTGCGCAGCTCCGCCGATTGGGCGTTTTCTAAAATCGAACCTGGCACCGCTATGCTTACAGTCGAGATATTTGTAAGCTTCTCTTCTCTTTCCGTCTCTTCCTTGGCGGCTGTTTCAACCACTTTCTGAACCTCCTCACGCTTTTGTTTCTTCTCCATCTTTTCCTCGTTCCATTTTCGCTTCTGCGCTTTCTTCTCTTTATTTATCTCGCGCCACGATTTTCCCGATGGTTTTTCAGTTACTGTATCCATTTCGAAAATAAACACACGTGCTCGCCACAACCACAACCGCGGACCCGCGTTCACTTGACAGTGACAGTTCTGCGAAATGTTGCCAGCTTTTGACTATATCTAATAGAATGGGTCGCTATCGTACTTTGTGATATCGGTGGACTGATAATTAATTATACTATTTTTACTGAGAAACGAGGGATAGATGGTAATCGCACATAAAGGCAAGGTATAGATTTCACCATATCGCAAAAAAAATATAAAAACAACTAAAGCTCACTTAAAATTGCGTTCCGTAGGAAAAAAGGCGGCAAATCATTGAAAACGCATATTTTCCAAATGAAGTCGCAAGTTACCCATATCTAGAGACTCAAGGGTTTTCTGCGGATAAAAAACTAATAAATATGCACTTTTACTACAAAATAGTCGTTAAGACGATAAAACCATAATTTTTGCATAAATATTACACGCAAAATGGCTCAAAATCGACAGAGGCGTTTTCAAACTCGGATCACTGGCCATTCTGTCAATTTCGCAAATTAATTATTGTATACTACACTACACTGGGTATTAGTATTTTTTGACGGATTTATTTTTTTTGCTTCGAATGTTACCTTTTGTACGGACATTTCATTGGTGCGTTTTGTGCCGTTTTATGACATTTAAAAAAAAAACAAAAAATGCATTACAATTATTTGAGTAACTAAATGTGTTATTTGAATATATGCGTTTTGCCGAGTTTTTTCTGCTTTTCATTTATCTTTTGCTTGCTGTAATTTTTTTATTACTAGAAGATTTTTTGTTTTCGACAATAGGTAGGTACCTATAGGTTTTACTTAACTGCAATTAAATTATATTTTTTATTCCTTAACTTATCATTTTTTGTAAGAAATCATCAGGAGTATTTTTTTTTTTGTAAAATCGAGTTAAAAATCATTATGTCTCTAATTAAGTATCTTCTATATTATATTATGTGAAAGAAGTGATTAGTCGTAACATGTCTGAAATAGTGTTTTATGGACGCGTTTAAAAACATTATTTCGTAAAATTCTTTATTTTAATGTAGAACAAGACCGAGCTAGCCGGTTTTCTCAAAAAGTAGTAAAATGTGACATAATTTGTGACGAATAATATCGTATAGTTACTCTATTTCGTTCTGTTTTTTGTTTCTAGTTATGATTTTTTATGGCAACATTCGTTTGACATTTCAGTTTGGCGGGACGGCGAGTCGCCAATTTGTTTTTTTTTGCGATTCAGTCAGTGTATTTTTTGCGAATTTGCAGGTTATTTTATGTGAGTATAAAATTATACTTTTATATTTAAGTTTTAGTTTATATCCTTGGCCGTTTTATGCGTGTTAGATTCCTGTTACTTCTGGCGTGTTTAGGTAGGTAAGTTCCACAATTCGGCTTGCCGGCATTTTATCAAACGGAAGTCATTTATTAATTTTGTCTGGACGGGAATTGTTGTATTGAAATTTGGAGTGGTGGGTCAACCTTAGGGTTATATAATATATAATTATGTGGGCATCTACCTAAAACGTGGTTGCCCAAATACCCACTCATAAAAAATAGTGATTGTTTGATTAGTCACTGATTGCCACTTTACCTTGCCGTTTACTTTACGTTGCCTTGTTTCACGAACGTTGTTTCACGAACGGTAACCTTGTGTCGAATTTGAATGTCTGCAAATCGAATGGGATTAGCTAAAGATTTTTTTTGCAGAGGGCAAATACAGTAGAACTCCGACTATCCGAATCGCTGATCATCCGAAATTAAAACGGGAAACAATTAGGACGGAAACGTAATGATTCTGTCTACGCGCGCTATTGTCCTTGGGGATGATGTACTAATGTACAGCACTTTCTAAGTACCTACGCTTAATGGGCTCGATTGCGTTTCTCTTGAACTAAAATCGTAAATTAGTTCAAGTGAACGAGAGAGAGCAGTACGTCAGAGCGGAATGTAAAATGAACGGTTGTCACAAAGCAGCAAAATCTAACATCGCGCGAAATGTGTTCAAACTTATTCGAGCGTCTATAAGTTCGACAGGTAGTTTTGGTGTGGGAAAATCGACGACATTTCATTTCATATTCCGTTCTAACGTATTGCTCTGTCTCGTTCCGTTGAACTAAGTTCCTATTTTAGTTCACGAAGAAACGCAATCGGGCCCAATATGTAAAAGTGCAGCTTTTACTTACATTTAATTAATATTGATATTGATAATAAATTTTGATATTAAATAGTTTTTTCTCTCAATTTAAACTTATATACAATAATTGATTAAAATAGACCCTTTTTCGGAATAAATCCAACTATCCGAATTTTCGATTATCCGAATGGGGTCCAGTCCCAATTGATTCGGATATTTGGAGTTCTACTGATTCACTGACACTGAATCGTTTTTGTCAATCACTAAATTCATTTTTAAAATGTAATAAAAAATTGGGAATTTATGCATTATAGAAACTTTTCTCAAAAATGAAAAAAAGCTACTAGAGTCGATCATTGTAATGATAAATATGATAGAAAAAAGCCTCGGACATGCAATATTTCAAGACAAAATAATAAATTCACATTTAATTTTTTTTTTATAACAATATTTAAAATTGATTAAAAATAAACTAAGTTAATCTACCGCCATATAGGTGTTTCTGTATTATTTAAAAAAAACTAGGTAACCTAACCTACCGAAATGTATGACATCTATTTATTGAGGCCGAATAAAGATTATTCCAGATTCAGAAACGGCGTGGTGAATATAATCAGGTGACGTTAAAACATCAACACTGTAGAACAGGTTCCTTCAATGCATTAACCGTTTGGAAGCCAGCCTTTGCGCGCAAAAAACTGCACCGCAAATTTTTGGTCCATTTTGTAAATAAATACTAACAATATAGTTTGTTAATGAATTCTCTCTTGTTACCTAATAATTAATCTTGTTAATTGTATGTTAATTAACAGTTAGTTATGTTAATTATATATTTATATAATATATACGGGGACCTGCCGAAAGGGCTAAGCGCGGATCTGTCAATGGACGCAAAATGACCGGTTAATACCAAAAATTGTCGCATTTATGTATGAGAATTATTTATGTAAATTAGCCACCTTATTGTTTAATTTTGATTGTCTTCACCGTATAAGGGAATGAGTATTATAAATATGAACCAATGAAGCATTCTAATTCCTTATAGCAGAGACAACCGCAAATTTTATTAACTATTGACATTAAACATTTTAATTTCTAGTGCTGCATAGTAACAACTTTTTCTTTTCGAATTAGAAAGAGACAAAATACTTTTGTCGTATTATATTCATATTTTATTAGCGTACTAGCTGTTACCCGCGGTTTCGCATCGATTTGTAGGGTGGTGTTTATTTGCCTTTTTAGAGGCGACCTTTAGATATGGTCCAAGACATCCCACCTTAGATGCACGCAACCTATCTGGTAGTTGGTATAGTTCCAGGTATCTAGTATAAATAACCATTTGATGGATCGAAAAAAAATGAGGACTTTCAACAATAAATCTTTCTTAATGATGATTTTTTACCTCTTACCTGCTAATTTCCGAGCAGTCTCCTTAGTTAGGTCGTGAACCAGATATTCACCAGATACCGAATATGTAAAATATTGACGGATATCCGGTTTTACCGAATAAAGCTTTCCGGATGTCAGGTTTAGCTGCCGGATATCCGGTTTAATCAAATGATGCTTTCCGGATGTCCGGTTTGCTGCCGGATATACGGGAGTGAATGGGTGGCAAGGTGAACGCTCACATGTGGCAAGACAGCTGTCCTAAACCTACCACAGCCGGTTCGTAAGTCCGGAATCCACTGCTCACCCCCCAGAAGTGTAAAAAAATACTATTATGATGGGCCCGACTCTGGTCGGTGAATTCCATGGCAGCTCCGTTTGTATTTATTAACTGAACCGTATTCGGCTAATCACTACTAAATAATAGTTATATCAGGTATTGTCCTCAGCCAACGATATATAAGTGATGCTAGCAGCCGTAGCATTAGCATGTTTTAATTTCTGCAGTTATAATTCGGTTGGTTTTGAATTATGCCTGATTTGCATTTTTAATATTATCGCAAATATATTATTATTATCTCCAATCCTATTGCTTTGAAGAGGAAGTGAATTGGTGGTAAGGTGAATGCTCACATCTGGCAAGATAGCTGTCCTAAACCTACCAGAGCTGGTTGTTAGTTCGGAGTCCGCCACTCACCCCCCAGAAGTATAATAATAATATTATAATGGGCTGCTCTTGTCGGTAAATTACATTGCAGCTCCGTTTGTATTTACTATCTATAAAGGAACTTTATAAAAATAGGGTGGAACGGAATGGTCTTGCCTATCTGTACTGCCAACATTCAGTTTTGGTGGGGATATTCTCTGATGTATCAAACAGGTTTGATTATCATATTGTTTCATAGAATTTCACTGTTAGTAGTTGAAGTCTTCCCGAAGTGAACGCTGCTAACTCCTATCGCTTTCCTTATACACAGGGATCTATTAATTTTGATAATGCGATTAGACCATTTCGCAGCCTTGCCTCACCTTCTAATTTGGCTGGCCCGTTCGTACAGCTTTTAATTATTTACTGTAGGTTTATTTGCAAGATAAGATTGCCTAATCTCTAAACATGGCCGCACATCATACGTAAAATAAAGAGTGTGCGTAGCGACATGGCCATCGAAAAACAGATCAGTTATGAGACAATTAATAACTAACAATCACACTATCATATTTACCTAAATTATCAATCGTGACATTTGCGACCTCAACAACAATAATATGAAAATAATATTTTTTTGCCCTGATTTTCCATAAAAAGATGTTGTTGCTGTTTGCATCATCCATTGATGACCCCTGCCAGAGACCCCCTGTAATCATTGCAAGGGTCGCTTGTCTCTGATAACGAGTTTTAATATAGATTTGGTCTTGTTTCATTTCAGAGTCTTGATCGCAATTGACGTGTAGACTTTCTTGCAAGTATGGCTTCATCTGGAAAATTAGGTAAGTTTTCGTGCATTCTTTAGTTATTGAATTTTTCAAATCCCCAGCAAGAATCCAAAAAATAACACAGTTCTAAAATTGATAATACTTTATTTTTATTTCCAGCTCTTCTCAGTGTCTCCGACAAAACCGGTCTAGTACCGCTAGCCAAACACTTGTCGGAGCTGGGATTAACTCTGGTTGGAAGTGGTGGCACTGCATCAACTCTCCGCAATGCTGGTCTCAAGGTCCTCGATGTCTCCGAAATCACTGGGGCTCCTGAAATGCTGGGAGGTCGCGTCAAGACTCTGCACCCCGCTGTGCATGCCGGCATCCTCGCAAGGTTTCTATTCTATTTGTTTAAAAATTGCAAATATGAGTATCTTAACAGCTAGGGTGCCAAAAAGGCCGAACAACCTTTTGCGGTGGTTGACAGATCCGTATGTAGCCATTTTGGCTAGTCTGCATATACGTTATAATAGATATATAATATACATGAATAACACGATTAATTAATAAGTAACAAGAGGGAATTCATAAAAAAAAAACGATATGGTTAGTAAAAATGACCTCGCTTATCCGAGGTAATGTAGACGAGGGTATGTGCCTCGGAAAATCGAAAACTCGGATAACATGGACTCTGTCAGAAATCGAGGGGGAAGCATATGGTAATGTTTAAAATGGATGAAAATATAGTCAATGAAGTAAAAGAATACATATATTACGTATTTAAATGTAATAAGTATTATGATGGGCCCCCGACTCCGGTCGGTAAATTCCATGGCAGCTCCGTTTGTATTTATTTATATATTGTAATACAATACATGCATACATAAATTATTAAATACCATACTGCATAGTAAAATTGGAGCAAAGGGGGACATTGGGGGGGGGGGGAGGGGGGTAAAATATGGCTTGGCCGTGCCTTTTCGACCTAGGTTTACCCGGAACTCAGTTAATCGGGACTCGGTTAACTGCGACCCTACTGTATTTATATACACCGTTTCACCGCTTCGTAAGGGAGAGGACCGCGCAAGCGACCTCGAACTCGTAACCAATCGAGAGGCCGGAGCAATCTGGTTGCAATTGGAAGTAAGGGCGTCAGTGTGAGCCCGCTGAGTAACACACCTAGTTATCTCGCGGTTAAGGCGTTGGCCTCTTACGGGCATGTGGCGGAGCTTGACGGTGGACTATTTTGACCAAGTCTTCTGCGTTCACTTCACGGGAGATAGAAGGACTAATCTTTAAAACTTCCTGTCATGACGGGTACGCCCGTTGTAGTTGACAACTCTATTTGTATTTATATACAAAATCGACCAAAAAAGTTGCGGTGCCATTTTTGCATGCGAAGACTGGCTTCAGAAAGGTTAAAGCCCCGTAAAAAGTCAATACGCATATTTTAAACAATCTTACCATCTCTATTGCATTTTGTTAAGTTTACAGAATAATGACAAATTTCATGATGTCAATATTATATACAATGTCTATTCTATGATAAGAAATAATCTTTTTAAATAAACAATTTTACATCACCAAGGTGACCCGCTCTATTCGAGGACCGAAGAAGGGGTCACGCCAATTATTATAGAGGCACATGTCATAAAAGGTTTTTTGCCAAATAGAATCAAACAAATTCCGTTTACTCTAATGGGGGACATTGCAGTGTTTGCGAACACTTTTAAAAATCATGAAAACCATGACATTTTATTTTGTGTTGTTTTCGTACTTATATAATAATAATACATGTCAGCGATGTGGGCCTGAAGAAGTCATTCTTGCGACGAAATTATGACAGCAATGGTATGGTTTAAGCTGTTAGCCTTCAATATTAGAATGACCAGATTTTTGCATTCATCCCCCAATTCACTGTAAGATAATAGTGTATGACTGGATATCAGAGATGCTGATATTTTATCTAAATGCTTTTCAGCATACACTTCCAGAACCCGGTAACCTGCTTGCTGGAACTATTAAGAGGATAGTTCATGTCTCCTTTACAGAAATACCCCTTGCACAGCTAGACATATTTTAGCTGGCTGAAAGTCAGCCTTAGATCAAAGCCAATACTCCTACCGCTATGTCCTTGCTGTTATTTGCGAGGTAATTAGCCTCTCAGTGGCTTAGAGCCAACATGGGTCTTACAGTACCCTCCAAACGCCCAATATAGTTTGTGCTGGATGGCTCTAAAGCCAAAAAACATTCCACTTCATAACTCTTCTCAATAATCGAGAAAGCTTCAGACTGAATGCTGGTGGCTGATTCATCCTCTAAGCATTATCATTTCACTGAATGTCTCGGATGGACAGCCCTCCGTCCAGATATAACTCTGTTTATAAATCAATTTGCCCACATAAACCTATAGTCACAATAGCCCTGGCGGTGTGGCCGGAAGATATTATCACTTGGCAATAGGCCCACCTCATTGTACTCTTTTGTGTGCGTAGAAAAGCTTTTCAAACAAACAAACAAACTCTTTTCTCCCTATCTCGTAGGACGGCATGTATTGTAGAATTAACAGCTACATGAGAATCAAATATTCTCAAAGACCTTGAGTACAAATCGAATAAATCCGATGATCTTGCAAATGCCGTCACCCAGAACGGCTTCACTATTCACCTTCAGGCGGTAGAAGTTGTGGCTTACCAACCAAATCTCTGTTTCACCTCTTTATCTCTTTTTTGAGCTTTATTTAACTCGGTATAAAAGAAGATTAGCGTCCTAGTTACTTAGGTGATGGTTTTTACATTTAGTATTTCTTATCATGGAACAGACTTTAGTATTCGTAAGTCCTCGCTGAAAATGCCATCCTATGAACCCTTACCCATATAATAGTGTAGACCGTTTTCGGAAGAATAAATTTAAATGCCTAGAAAAATTTTGGGCGCATTCAATAAAAATCATTTCTTATAAAATGTTTCTCCTAATGCCCCTTTAAATTTCTTGCATTAATTCATATTTTAAATTATTTTACCTGTATCTGCAAATCAATCTATACAAATTCAAAGTCTCATTTATATTTGTCATTATTTACAGATTGACCCCATCAGACACAAAAGACATGACAGCTCAGAAATATGATTTGATCAGCATTGTGGTTTGCAACCTTTATCCTTTCGTAGAAACCGTTTCCAAACCAGACGTAAAGGTAGCTGATGCGGTTGAAAATATCGATATTGGTGGAGTGACTCTTTTGAGAGCCGCGGCCAAGAACCACGACAGAGTCACTGTCGTCTGCGATCCTACTGACTACGATAGAGTTGTTGCTGAATTGAAGTCATCTGCCGATAAGCAGACCACCAAGGAGACCAGGTATAGATTTTTATTTTAATTAATCTAATATATTTATAATGTCCTTAAATTAGCATTTCAAACTGTAATATTCATTAAAATCAGATAAAATGCTAGGATGGGTATCTGGCTATGGTTTTTTTGTTACTAACTGATGTGCAAACAGCTCGCACTCGGATTACCCAGAACGTTGGCTTAATAAATATAAGAAAACATGGAAAATCAATTCATTCATGAAATTTATTTAATTTCACAGACAACAGCTGGCTCTCAAGGCTTTCACGCACACATCCCAATACGACCTTGCCATCACAGATTACTTCCGAAAGCAATATTCCGGTGGAAATGCGCAGCTCACTCTGAGATACGGTAAGTAATTCCACTAAGATTGTGTTAGTGAAATCCCTATTTTTTTACCTCAGTAAATCAAACAAAAACAAAAACAAAACAAAAACATTCTTTGTAGTCGAAGAATGTCAAAATCTGCAATACTTTGAATTTGATAAAATATCAAAATACGAAACAACCAACTGTAGTAAAGATACAAACCTTTTTTCACTTACAGATTCCCATTTCTCCCGAATATTTTTTACTTTTGTGAAAAAAAGTCACCTGTTAAAAACATGTTTGAAATTTGGAAGATTAATTAAATTGTAAACTGATCGAAAGAAGTGGCAGGTTAATAATGTAATGATTGGGGATGAGAAATGAAGAGAAAATGAAAATTTGATATAAGTAAGTTGTGAGTTGATTGGACGATTATTACATTGTATCATATTTCATGGTTTTTGATAGAACTGTTGTAAAATATTAGCAAAAATAATAAAATGGAATGTGCACAGTTGCACAAATAACAGTTCGTAGAATTCACATTTTAGTGGCTATCCAGACCCAGCTCCCGTTAGAAGGTCGGCACGGCATTTCGAACCCAGGCCCAATCCCGAAAGAGAGTGTGGCCTTTGGGTTGAACTGGGCTAGAACCCATGCACCCATCCATCCCCCGACACCCCAAAGGGGAAGGGGAACACCCGGGTCGATCGAGCTAGGCCTATAACCCCGAAAGGATGACCGTATGGCTCGTGCGCCGATTCATCCACGGCGAAAGGGTAAGGAGTTCGTCCGGCTCCTTACCAATACCAGCTCACCGAGTAACATCGGGACACAAATAGGTGTCAATAGGTGTTCTATCCTCTCGAAGAAGTTATTATTTTTTAATCGCTCATCCGAAATCTCATACTGAACTCGTTCAAGCTCACAAAATCACTTGACTTGATGGGTTGACGGCAGGTCTTTGTTTTAGTAATTAATTCTTCGAGGAAGAGTGCCACGCCACATTCTTAACCTTTCGGAAGCCATTTAATACTCGCAAAATTTTCGAAGCCCTCGAAAATTTGTTTGTAGAAGGTGTGTTCGAGCATACTAATATATACGAGTGGCTTATTCAATGGCAGGCTTTTAGTGCAGTGGAGGGAGAAATAGAGTCGATAATTGCATAAATACGGATAATACGAAAAACGCCGATCGGCGGGCGTGGCCACCCAGGGGTTAAACAACAATACAATATATGTGAAATTATTGATATGCACCCACCTCCAGGGCTGACTGAATCTTCAGGTCATTTCACTAGTATAGACATAGTAACTTGTAGCTTTCACTATGTAACTTGTGAAAATTGAAAGTCACCTGGGTGAATTTATCAAAATATCGTTGTGAACATTTGCTGATGGTACAAAACTTGCAACTTTATTTTCAAGAAACTGGTGTATAAGTGTCCTATCGATCGAGAAACAGGCTCAGAAGTCGCTTACAAAATCGCTGACATTAGTAAAAATGTAAATAAAATTTTCAGGTATGAATCCCCACCAGAAACCGGCGCAAGTATTCACAACAAGTGCATCTCTGCCATTGAAAGTGGTGAACGGCTCGCCCGGATTTATCAATTTGTGCGATGCTTTGAATGCGTGGCAGTTAGTGAAGGAGTTGAAGGTTGCTCTGAACCTCCCTGCCGCTGCGAGTTTCAAACATGTCTCGCCGGCCGGTGCTGCCGTCGGAATTCCACTCGGAACCGATGAGGTTACTATTTACTATTTTTAATATCCAAATTGTTAGGATACTTGTACACTAGAGAAAAAACTGCCAGTAGGCATTTTTTTACATAGTAGGCACTTGCGCAGAGAAGAAGGCATTTTTTTTATAGCATAGTATTCCCATAAGACTGCGGATTGTCTGCAGGCCTTAGGCGGTCATGCGTACTGTTCAGGTAATAGAGAAACCTTGGGGTCGACTGATCACCAATAAAGATTTATCCTTTTGTTCCCTCCTTTTAACAATTTTACCGCTGCCACTATATTGCAAAGATTTTTCACTTCAGAAGACCAAGTAGACCGTGCAGGCCACCTATGAATACAGAGAACTAGTGTAGCATGCTGTGTTAGTTGCCAGCGGACTTAAATACATTTTTCATGGAAGGCCGCATAGTCTGCGCTAAACTTACAAATTCATTTTTTTTTGTGGCTTATGTCCTGGTAAATAGAAAAATATATAGCCCAGATGGGCTTGCTTGAATAATGTTGTATAAATTACAATAAGAACCATTATAATTGAATTAAATTAGGATGTTCAGGTTAGGATTGTATGCATCTAAAAATAAACGTCAAAAGAGATGTGTCACAAAAAGTTATTACAATTATTACTAATTCATAAAAAGTTATTACAATTATTTCTAATTCATAAAAAGGTATTGCAATTATTACTAATTTATAAAAAGTTATTACAATTATTACTAATTCATAAAAAGTTATTACAATTATTACTAATTCATAAAAAGTTATTACAATTATTACTAATTCATCAAAAGTTATTACAATTATTACTAATTCATAAAAAATTATTACATCAGTTTAAATATATTTTTTTTTGCTTTTTAGTAATATTTTGATTATTAGGCAATTATTAACTTTTGTGGTTAAATTTACTGCTTGTTAAATTTGAACTATTTTATTAATTCATTCAAGTATAATTATAAAATAATAATAATATAATAAAGAAGGAATTTTTAAATCATAGCTCTTATTATTTTATTATTTATTCATTTGCATTCACCCTTTAGATGCATGGATAAATAGGAGAATTTCGTGCATTGGACTGTGAATAACATAGCATTGTAGTTCTTCGTTATATAAAACAATTTGCGATTTCAGGCTCGTATGTGCATGGTAGCTGATCTCTTCCCGCTGAGTCCTTTGGCCGCGGCTTACGCAAGAGCTAGAGGTGCAGATCGTATGAGCTCTTTCGGAGACTTCGTCGCCCTGTCTCACCCTTGCGATGTCTCCACTGCGAAAATCATCAGCCGCGAAGTATCGGACGGCGTCATCGCTCCGGGTTACGAAGAAGAGGCGCTCGTTTTGCTGCGCAAGAAGAAGGGCGGTAGCTACTGCGTGCTGCAAATCGACGGCGACTACGAGCCGACTCCCATCGAGCAGAAAACTCTATTCGGACTGACGCTCGAGCAGAAGAGGAACGATGCGAAAATCGACGGATCGCTCTTCAAAAATATTGTATCCAAGAATAAAAACCTGCCGGAGAGCGCAGTCAGAGATTTGATTGTGGCGACCATCGCTCTGAAATACACGCAGAGTAACTCTGTTTGCTATGCTAGAGATGGACAGGTGAGTTTGTTTATCTATTTTCCTATAATCTATACTTGTTAATTCCTGCATTTACTACAATGAAATGAAATAATATTGATTGGCCAATACTAATCAAAATTGTAGTAAGTATTGAAGTTTATAAGTATACGCAAGATACTAATGCTTTTATATGGTGTGTTAGGGATTGGGCATGTTTTTTCAAGGGTTGTTTTTTCAAACAACAATAGAAGTGCAAAGACTGTTGCGGTTTTTTAACATTATAAAATAGATAAAAACGAAGGAGTTTAAAGCACCTGACGATTCGACGATGTTGCAATCGCCATTCTACACTGGACAACGGCGGTTGCAGCATCGCCAAAACGTCGGTTGCTACAAACATCAATCTTACACTTCGAAAGAATTTTGTTTAGAGTATATTATTTTACGCAAAAAACTGGGTTGGCAATCATCTACAACTTTTTTTGATTTGGGCTTCTGTTACTCGCTCGAAATGCTTTTTTCTCGTTAACTACCGCCTAAGTTTAAAAAAGTTGTAGACGGTTTTCAACTTAGTTTTCCGTCTAAAATAATCCCTTCTGAACAAAGGCCTCCTAAGACAAAAAAAAAAAATCATGTCTCTACGCTTCTAAGCAGTTAGTTATGTCCTCCATAATATGACTTTCCTCAAGGCCTGCAACAGACTCCTCTACAGCAGCTGCAACGAAGAAATTTGAAACAAATGATGACATTCATCCCAAATTTCTGTCCATCTACAAATGTTGAGTTTGGGGGACAAGTGAAAGTCTGGCGGTTTTTACTTGATGTCGATGCGGAAAATCCGATGCGGAAAATTCGAATTTTCTGAAATTGCTTCTAAACTATTCACTCATGTTGGACAATCAGTTTTATCAAATTATTCGGTATTTTTAGGTAATTGGCATTGGAGCTGGCCAGCAGTCTCGTATTCACTGCACTCGTTTGGCTGGAAGCAAAGCGCACGCCTGGTGGGCACGCAGACATCCTCGTTTGGCTGAGATGCATTTTAAAAAAGGCGTCACCAGGGCTGTCCAATCAAACGCAATCGACAATTACGTCAACGGAACAGTTGGTACGTACTATAAACTACTCTTTATTAAATCTAGCTATATAACTAAGTAAAAACCATTGTCACATCATCATTATTGTTACAACTCATTGTGAGTTTGGCTTTGTCATAAATCTTCCTGGATTTTTCATTTGTTCTCCAAGAGCAATGGCAGGATCTGCTTTCTCTCGATCTGGATATGTGGAATAAACTACCACTTGAAGTGATTTGAGCCAGCTCTATCAATCTTTTTAAAAACATATTCGATTTGTATCTAAAAACTTTAATATTGGGCTCGACTGCGTTTCTTCATGAACTAATATCGGAAAATAGAATTTCGTACGGTCTTTTATGCCGCATTATGTTCGTTTGGTAGTTTTATACTGGAAAGCCATTCATTTCATATTCCGTTCTAACGTATTGGCCTTGCTCGCTCGCATGAACTAATTCCGATTTTAGTTCACGTAGAAACGCAATCGGGCCCATTGTTTATACTAGCTTTAGCTTAATTAAATAAAATTAATAATAATCTCACCTACAGTCTATTAAGCCACTTGAGCATGCTCAGACGAATGAGCGGCTCATTCGGCCAAGCCGCTTAGGTGCGGACGCCTGAGCACATCCGCCCCGAATAAGCCCGAGCGTGCTCAGGGTGAACCCGCACCTTGCCGGTTTTTGTCAGTGCTAAATACGCTCAGTATTTGCTCGGCGCTCAGTGTCAGCACAGCTATTTTAATGTTGATGCTCGTTTGACCTAAATTTTGTTCCTTTTGTTCTTCTTTTTTCATTTCGTTCCTCTGAGCATGCTCAGACGAATGAGAGGCTCATTCGCCTGGGCGTTCTCAAGTGGGTACGAGGCTTTATACTCACAGCTTATCTTTAACTGACTACCAAACTATAACTTAAAATTGGTAAAAAACTCTTTGAATAACATATTTTTTTCCGTTTAGGTGTGTTACCTAATATTTTATTGTGCAATAAGTTGGTTTTATTTTTTATTTTTCTCAGGCACCGATTTGCCATTCGAACAATGGATGAGTCTGTTTGAAGGTCAGCCACCAGCGTTACTCACGGACAACGAATGGGAAGATTGGTTGAAGACTATGGATAAGGTCGCATTAGGCTCCGATGCATTCTTCCCTTTCAGAGATAATATCGATAGAGCAGTTCAGGTTAGTCTTTGATTACCTTATCTAACCTTTAGATTTATCAACTGTCTTACCTTTACAGAATGTAACTTAAATGTATAAAAATTAATGCTATGCCAAATATTTGGCGACTATTCAGTATTTAACTTTTTTGACTTCTTTTTACTATTCGGCTGGGCACCGAATAATTGAATTTCTGCCAAATACCTACCTTTTTAAGGATGAAAAATGCGTTTTTTTTTACAAAAATAAAAATTCTAAATCTTTAACCCCTAGAGCCCCAATTGGCCGATATCGGTCACAACACGATTCAATGTGACGGCACCGTTTTAATTTTATTTTAATTTAATTTGTTTTATTTTATTATGTTTTATTATGTTAACCCGCTCAGCACGTAACATCCATTTGGGGACATGTATGGCGGCCGCCTACAATCCGTAACATCCGATTTTGGATATCGCGCTCGCCGCTGCGAAAAATGCAATTTACGATTCGAAACGTCGTACTTAATGCTTTCTGACCGCGGAACGACATGTCCAAATAAACTTTAATTCGCCGGCCAACGACGATAAAATCGATCGCCGATTTAAAAAGTCAGCATAGACGTCAAAACTTCAGTCTCTATCGGCCACCGCCGCGCGCGCCGCGGCGGCGTATAGTTCCGCGTAATGGTTGTTTTGTGTAGTGTTTCGTGGATAAAAGTGCAGTGTTTACTGGATAAAAGTGAGTAATTTCCATTTTTAAGTAGTTTAGGCATAAGTATTAGTCAATTGAGATATTCCATTTGCTGTTTTTCACGAATTTTCAAAGAAAACACTTCGGCAACAACAAACGGCTCGCGAAAAAATGGTTGTTATTATTTTGTAATGTTTATGAAATATCCCGATATATTGCGAAATATGACGTAATGTCGCTTTAATTTACTAACAAAATAAGTATTGTTTCATTTACATCCTAAGTTATCACATAATTAGGCGTATTTTGAAAATTATATCTTGTTTTGTAAATTGAATCGCGCAAAGAAACTTCTTTTGATAATTACTATGAGAGAATAAAGTGCGATTTTCCATAGTTTTTCGATGAAATGTGACTCTTTGGAGTATAGTAATTAGTTATTAGACATATAATAAGTCTATGATAAGACAATATAATTGAAAAAATCTAACGAATTTTATATTATGGGCATTCAAAGTTTATTATTAAGTTCGGACGCGGAAACTCTCAAAACTTTAGATTTTTCTATAATATCAGACAAAGCTCAAAGTTCTGGTGTGATTTCTAAGAAGTGTGATGTAGTAATAAAGTTATTTTGAAAGAATTTCATATAAAAAAATACCATAAGTAGTCACAAATTAAAAATAAAAAAATTTTTTTTTACGAGAATACATAAAATTTTTCTTGGCTGAATAAATAAATATTTTTGTATGCAATAAGTAAAAAAAAAATATCGTTTTGGTAAAGCATTTAATAAAGAACATAACTGTATTTAAAATTTTTGCATATTTTACGTATTTTGTGACAAAAAAATCGAAATGATTTTATAGGCGAGTTTTTTCAGTTTGCCAATTTTGTAATATTTAATCATTATTATCTTAATTGTTTTACGAGATAAGGTTATAATGTTTTATATGTCAAATTTCAATGCGATCATTTTTCTCTTTATCTTTTTTAAATCCGTTTAGTGGTTTATAAGTTATGATCGTTTTTCTCAAGGCCGTTGACTCGCGTCGATTTTTTGCGCGAATATGTCGCGCGCAAAAGTGATAGGTGAGTTTTTACCTCGCAACGTGAGGGGTTAATATGTTTTTTTTTAATTATGGGTTCAGTTATTAATGCTTTGGCAGTAATTAATGTTTTGGTGAGACAGTGTCATAATTCAATTTTTTTACTAATTTTTGTCCCACTTGTTAATCGGCTGAGGGGCCGAGGCCTGAAGGGTTAAGACGAATTAATTTTGATTACGTTGTACATGAACTAAAAATAGAAAGCGAGAGATTTTTTCTGATCTGCTCTCGTAAGCTTTGACACATTGCATACCTGTTTGCGCTTACAGTAATACAATATTATTGGACCTATTGGCGTCAGTCACATTCAATATGATTAAAATACCATATTTTGTGTATATTATTAAGTTCTTTGGCATAGTTAAGTTAGAGGAGTAACTTTTGAAGCACAAAACAAGCGGATGAGCACAAAAGGTGGGGAAAATTCAATAGTGCCTTTTCCGAGCATTTACCGGTGGGAAGAGTCCCCAAGTCTTCTGCGCTCACTTCCAGGGAGATAGAACGACTAAGCCTTCGCGTGCAAATAACTGCGCTGCAACTTTTTGGTCAATTTTGTAGATAAATAGTAACAATATCGTTTTTTCATGAATCTTGTTACCTAATAACAAATCTTGCCAGTTCAAAGGGCTACGCGCGGATCTGTCAAATGACGCAAAATGCCTATAGACATTGTTGTCGCCCGACCGGCTAATAGATTGTAAAATTTCGTAAAAATACACTGCAGAAAGTAGGACATCTTCACGTTTAACAGTTCTCGGCCAGCCCGCTTAAATTTTTATTTGGTGCAGTTATTGAAAAATTTTAACCCTTGGAAAGCTAGCCATGGAAATAAAACTCACGATGGCATGTTTTTATCCCTCGAAAATTTCTTTGTAGGGGGTGTTAGTGCACGAATACTAATGTATAATGTTGGCTTATTCAATGAAGGCGACTGTTTTTGCATATAATTACATAATTGCATAAATACGGTCCGTCACCCAAGAATTGTCGCAACGGAAAAAACACCAATCGGTGGTATTAGCATTCCAGCGCCTAAATAATCCAGTGCTGCTTGCAAGATTGTGGTATTGATGAAAAAAATATGAAAATATTGGAATGATTCCTGTTAAGACTGATAAAAATTAACGTAATAAATAGATGTTCTATTATGGCATATTATGACATTTTATTGATTTAATACCTAAAATTTAATTTTCTAAAAAGACTGATATATTAGGTACTGGTAAGTAAAAGGTGGATTACTAATTTAGAGCCATATTGTCCGTGGACCCGTAAAGTTCGATTTTACCATTGTGTGTTGATTTACCATTATGTACCATTTTTTTTTAAATGTATAAAATTCAATCCAATAAAAATACATGAACCTGGATTAACCCCTCAGGCCCCGATTGGCCGATATCGGCCCCAACACGATTCAGCGTGACAGCCCTGTTTTAATTTAATTTTAGTTTAATTTGTTTGATTTTATTATATTTTATTATGTTAATATGTTTCATTTTAATTATGGATACAGTGGTTTGGCAGTAATTAATTTTTTGGTGAGACAGTGTCGTAATTCAATTTTTTGACTAATTTTTAGTAAATTTCATTTCTACACATTTAAACAAAAATACACGTGCCATTGCTCAGAATTTTGCATCACTAATGAAAATAGATGACTTTAAACTGTAAAGATATGAGCCACTATGCTGGAAAATATCTAAAACAGTCAAACAACTTATGTGTGAAAATGTATTCAAAAAAACATTTGTCTCCTGAAATCGAAGCTTAAATTAATTTATTGGGAAATGATTGGACGTATATTGAATCTAGCGAAAGTAAAACGCTTTTAGGTCTTTTAAATATGCCCAATATCACAGTGCAATCACACCAATAAGACCTGAGCGGAGCAGAAATGATTACACAGCATTTAAAGATCATATAACTTAATGGACAATTTGGTAGTTTGTTTCTACTCTTTATTGTGAAATTTCACAATAATTTCATATTATTATACGACAATCTCTTACAACCAACCCTACTATGAAGTGTTTATATGTATAAATGTGTGTAAGAGTGTGTCTTGCTATTGCATTCGATCGACAGGATTGAAAATGCAATTCTGTTAATTTTATCCCAACGGAAAATGGTGACCCAGCCGGGAATCAAACCCGGAACCTTTCATTGTAAGATAAGGCGACCTAACCACTATGCCACCGGTCCTCGTGGCCTAGCAGTTAGGTCGCCTCATTGTCAGGTCTCATTTCTAATGATCCTTCAATTATTTACAGTGTGGCGTGCAGTATATTGCCAGTCCGTCCGGTTCCAATAACGACGCTGAAGTTATCGATGCTTGCAACGATCATGACATCACTCTCGTCCATACCAATCTCCGATTGTTCCATCACTAAACGAAACCTATTTACACATTCCTCTATTTTAAGGCTATATTTTTTACCCATCATAGTTTTTTAATGAATGTTCCTGAAATGTTAGATTTATTTTAAGATGAACTATTTTGAAAATGGTTTTAATGATGTTGAACCTCCCGCAATGTGCTGTTTTATAAATTGTATTAATTATATTTAAAATAAATATTGATTCAATACAACTATCTGGATCTGATTTTTGGAACAGAGGGTAACAATCACAGAGTATTGAGTATGGAGATGGTGCAGCTACTAACAGATGTTGACCCATACCTATTTATCAAGCTGCCGGTGCACCTATGCTTGTATACATCTAAAATAGTTTAAAAATAGCATTATATGAAACTAACGGATATAGTTATAAATAGGATAGAAACGTTTCACCCGACGTTTCGGTGACGTTGCAGCCGCCGTTGTCCAGGGTAGACTGAAGAGCTGTCAATCCGTGACGAATCAGCCATAAAAACCTCCAAAATTAAGCCCATTCTCTGGCTTCGCTACGTGGACGATACCTTCTGCATCCTGAAGGGCAACATACAAACGGTGAAAGAATTCCTGGGTCATCTAATCTCCATACACCCAAAAATCAGATTCACTTATGCTACCATTTTTGGATATACTACCATTTTTGGATGTCAAAGTGACGAGGAGAAGTGACAATACTGTCGGACATACGGTATATCGGAAGCCCACGCATACGGACAGATATTTGCATGCAAGCTCACACCATCATCCATCCCTTCAGTGCAGCGTCGCGATCTATGCGACGCTGAGCATTTCCCGAAGGAGATGGAACATGTCAATGATGTCCTTAGGAAAAATGGATACGGAAAATATCACAAGACACGCACACGATCTAATACAGATAAAACTCAGAAACCGAGCAGATCAAGAGCATTCTTACCATAGGTCCAGGGCGTGACAGATCGAATAAGTAAGATGCTAAACAGATTCGATATAAAAACGATCTTCAAACCGACCCAAAATATAGCTCGATTTTTGAGGCCTGTAAAGGATGTAATACCACTGCAAACCCCGGGTGTGTATAAAGTCGAATGCAGTTGCGGTCTAGCCTACGTTGGACAAACGAAACGGCCCATAGCCACGCGACTGTCAGAACACATCAAAGCTGTTAAAAACGTTCAGCGAGAAAAATCGGCGATCTGCGAACATATATTGGATAGCGGAAGTAACCACTGGATGCAGTTTCAAAATCCCATTGTGCTATCCAGGGAAAAATTCTACTTTCCTCGCATGATCCGGGAAGCCATTGAAATAAGAAGAACCCCGAACTTCAATAGAGACGACGGTTACAAACTCTCTTCTACATGGAATCCTCTTCTTAAAATGTTCCCGCCGCCGAATGCCGAACGCAAGGACGTAAGACAGGATACAGTGAGTGTTGTGTGCAAGATGGATTTTCAAAATTCGCACGCTCCGAGTCCGCCCCCCCACCACCGTTATAACCTACGCAGTGGTGGCAGCGGTGTGCGGCCTACCCGCAAAACAACGGATTGACAGCTCTTCAGTCTACCCTGGACAACGGTGGCTGCATTGTCACCGAAACGTCGGGTGCTACAAATTTCACGTGGTAAATTTGTTTTCTATCCTATTTATAATGTCAAACAACCGCGATAGTCTTCGATTTCATATAACGGATATAGGTTTTTCTATTTTAAAGTTTCAATGTCCTTTAGACATGTTCTATGGTTGCCACAGTGTTTACATACCAGCTAGCGCTTGTTCAGTAGTGATGGGTATGGGAATTTTGACTAAAAAAAGATGACTAACCGAATTGTTGATTAACCCTTAGAAAGCTAGCCATGGGAATGAAACTCACAACGGCATGTTTTCAACCTCGAAAATTTCTTTGTAGGGGGTGTTAGTGAATGCCTACTAATGTATAATGGTGGCTTATTCTATGAAGGCGATTTTTTTCACATATAATTACATAATTGCATAAATACGGAGCCGCATAAATAATTGCATAAATACCGCCTGCAAGTTGTCACAATGGAAAACTACCGATCGGTCGTATTAGGATTCCAGCGGTTAAGAAATGATTCGTTGGTTCTAAAAAGGGTCACTGCCTGAATACAGAAGTCATCCATCGCGCTGTCGTTAGTCGGTGTTTTAATTTGTTGAAATTTTTTGAATTTTTTTAGCGGAAAATTAAGTAGTGCCACGTTTGCCATTAAGCAAATTAATAAGCTATGTGGCTCTGAAGCCGCAAAGTCTGTATACTATGCTTATTTCCATTTAATAATAACTTATGGCCTTATGTTCTGGGGAATGGTGGCAAATTCAGTTAGAATATTTCGACTTCAAAAAAGAGCAATTTGCAATTTATTTACAATATCATCGCTAACATCTTGCAGGCCGTATTTCATTGAATCTGGTATCATGACAATGTATGCCGCTTATGTATACCAGGGTATCATGTATGCAAGAAAAAACATCAATACTACTCTAAAAAAATCGGATATTCAACAACATAAACAAGACATGCGTCCTTACAAAGTACGAGTGAGTAAGGTTAGAAATAGTTTCCTGTACCAGTCCAACCTTTTTTATAATAAGATTCCATTGTGCGTCATGGGAGACGTTCATTTTAAGAAAAAGGTCCAAGATATTCTTACCAAGAACCCAATTTATTCTATTAGAGACTTTGACATTTCCTAATCTTTCATTATTAGTTTTATTATAATACAATATATGTATTTTTTTTCTTGACTATCCAATCATTTTGATAATCGGAGATGGATTGTATTAATAAAATTTGTATTGACTATTTCTAAACAAATAAATAAAATTTCTATTTGTAATCTTATAATTGTGGTATTTCTGATTTGATTATTTTATAACTGATTATTCGTTTTTATATTTTGACTATTTGTATTTTTCATCTATACCTACTTAGGTATTTTAGCACCTCAAATAGTTTTTTAAAAGACCTTATATTTTTATTGTAAATTTATTTAATAATTATTTTTTCCGTTTATAAAAATAGTCAATCTGTATAAAAAATAATTATACCACATAAGGTATAACACATTATATTGTATAAAGAATTTGACTATGCCAAGAGTAGGGATACTTACCAACTGGTTTATTTAAAAGTGGTTAAGTTAAAGTGGACCTTCAACAGTGAAGGTCTTAATAATTCATGCAAATAAACCCGGAAGCACCTTAGTAATGTAATGACTATATATACCTTATAGACTGACTTAGTTCCCTTATTATCGACGATGTAAAAACTAATGCAGGAAAAATCAGTAGAAATAGTTGAAAGGAGATATAACGTATAGCGAGAGGTTGAGAGCTGGGAAGCATTTATTTTCGTATGCAAGCATTACCTGTTTTTCTCTTCTATACTATACTTGAACTATACTATACTTAAACTAAAAGACAAAATTAGACTAACTGGTCTGTATCTATATAAATTACTTTTCAATATGTACATAGATGGCAATAAACTTCAACGCCGAGCAGAAATTCAGAATTTCAGCACGAGAAATAACGAAGACTTTGAACTACGCTACATTAAAAGTTCTTATACGTGCAATGTCCATGGTACTAGATTACAAAATATTTTAATTTATTAATATTATTATTAATATTAATAATTATTAATATTATTTAAATCTTAATTTTTTTTCTCATAATTACTTTGCCTGATATTTTGACTATGTTTCTTGTTTCAATCCGTCACTATTTGATATTTGATAAATGATAAAACCCCCCGCAGAAAGAATGCGTTCAGTAATAAATAAAATAAATAAAAAAATAAAATACAAATGGAGCTGCCATGGAATTCACCGACCAAAAATCGGGCCCATCATATATAATTTTTACACTTCTGGGAGGTGAAGGGTGGATTCCGGACTAACGACCGGCGGTGGTAGGTTTAGGACAACTGTCTTGCCACATGTGAGCTTTCACCTTACCACCCTTTCACTCCCCCTTCGAAGCCATAGAATTTGAGATGCCGAAATCGCGGTTTTAGATCATTTTTCTAGAAAGGAGTTGATTATTTTCCTGGAGAGACCAAGATCTTTAAAAAGGTGAAACAAAGATTTAGCTGGCAGGCCACGAGCGCCTACTTCCACCGCGTGAAGGTGAACAGTGAATCCGTTCCGGGTGACGGCATTTGCGAGGTCATGGTATTTATTTAATTTGTACTCGTGGGCTTTTGGGATATTTGATTCCCATGGAACAGTTAATTCTACGATAAGGGCCATCTTCCGAGATAGAGAGTAAAGGGTTATATCTGGACGCAGGGCTGTGCATCCGAGACTTTCAGGGAATTAATACTGCTTAGAGACCGAATCGACCTCCATAATCCAATCTGAAGCTTTCTCGATTATTGAGAAAGGTTTTGCAGTGGGATGTTTTTTGCCTTTAGAGCCAACCCGCACAAACTGTATTGGGGGTTTGGAGGATACTGTGGAAACTTGTTCTACTTGTTCAGTAATGGCGTATGACATTTAGTGCAGAATGAAATAGAATGAATAAGGATGTTTACCGCCATTTTCTCCCATTATGGGATGTGGTGTCATTTGGTCCTAGAATGTTGTTTGGCGTTTTTCCCCAAAAAATTAAATTCACTAATGACACCCATTAGATCATAATTTAGGAAGGTCTTACAGTAAATCAGTCACCATAATGTTGAAATATCAAAGAACAAGATTATTTTGAAACTGAAATATTTCATATATGCAGATATTTATTTCCTGATTTGGATAAGAGTATAGGCAATATGGAATATTTATGTATTATGTTTACACAGTAACTTAAATTATGGTATACAGAGTGAGTTTTTGATTAGTGACACCTTGTAGTGGGTAAATCAGTACAAGAAACTAAGCAATTTTTTGTATTTTTTTTTGGAAAAAACTTTTTTTATGAAAACATTTTTTAATTTTATAAAAAGCTATGAGCACTGCGCTATCTAGCGGTAGCTAAAATATCGCAAATACCGTTTAATATCGATATTTTACCTACCACAGATGGCGCAGCGCGCTCAACGCTTGTCAAACTATTCTTCAAAAAATAAAATTTAGAAAAAAAATGTAGGTATATTAAAAAAAATTTTTTTTTTTCTTTTTATTATCACAAGTTGTTTATCTCGTCGTACTGATTCACCCACCACAAGGATGTCACTAATTAAAAACTCACCTTGTGTAATTGGAATTAAAAAAAACAGAAATGTGTTGAAATAGGTATCTACTACGACTTTTAACACTGCTGTACAATCCTTTTTGCGTTGTGCACAGCGCAAGATATATCAAATATGTCAAAATATATACATATGTTAAAATTAAAGTCTCTTAGGCGCTCTCTAGACGATCAAGCATGCTTGTCAAGCATTACGTCACAGGCTGGGCAGGGATCGTAAACCGCAAGAAACATGCTTTTATTTTTTTTTTTTTACTAAAAATGCCTAATTTTGTAGTTTTATTCCAGGGAGTCACGTCATTCATCAATCAATTACGTCTAATTAACGTGACTCCCTGGTATAAACTACAAAAGTAGGCATTTTTGGTAAACTTTAAAAAAAAAAGCATTATTCCTGCGGTTCACTATCCCCTCCCATCCCGCGACGCGATGCTTGACAAGCATGCTTGATCGTCTAGAGAGCCCCTTATACGATTGAAATGCCTATTCTTCTATCCATATGTAAAATAAAAAAATATGTTTTAAAAGTTTTGTTTCTAAAAAAGAAGAATCAAAATTGAAAAAGAAACGCTTGAAAAACAATTAATTTTGGTCCACTTCACCCTGCTTCAGGTATGTGCACTATCACACCATGCATTTAGCTTGGTAGTGATAATTTTACACTTCCAAGTATTGCATTTAAAATATTAAATATTATTTTCGAACCTAATCATAATTATACAGGTGAGTTTTTAGTTACCGGCATCCTTGAAGGGGGTGAATCAGCGACCAGGTAAGCAACTTTTATTGTTTTTTTTTTTTGGAAAATAAACAAACAAAAATGTTTTTTGTCAAATTTGTAAATCTTATTTATTGAAAAAAGTTTGGGAAGCGTTGAGTGCGCTGTGCCATCTAGCGGTAGGTAAAATATCGATAATAAACAATATTAGCGATATTTTCCCTACCCCAGCCGCTTAATATCACATCGTGCTAGACGCTTTTTATACTTATACTAGCTGACCCGGCGAACTTCGTACCGCCTAACAGCCAATGAACGTCGTGTTACAGATTAGCTGAACTTAATTTATGATTTTATGAAAGTAATACAATGAATACAAAATAAATATTAAGTTCACTACGTTATTAAGATAATAACACAAAAAGAAATATAAAAGTACAAAAATTAAGTATATCAATCGTGTGTCAGCAAGACATGATTGAATTGAACTATTTACATATTGTGCAGCATAGGATGCACTCGGTTTAATTCTCTTCATTGAAGCACCTTGTTATATTATGACATTTTTTGTTTTTTTATCAGGCGCTAGAACAAATAAAGCGGATGATTTGCCGACACGTGAACATGCCACGTACAACTGACCATGAGAAAAACACCGATTTACATTTTGTATGGGAAAATGTTTTTTCTTTTATTTTAATTTTTCATCAATTTTCCAGTTTTTGTTTTTAATAGTTATTCTGCTATTCGGGGCGGAGACAAATACAACAAATCAAAAACCATGAAAATTGGTCCAGCCGTTCTCGAGTTATAAGTGTTCGAACAAACCCGACTTTGTTTTATAGATATTTATAAAACAGAAAATATATTTTGTTTTTCCCACTAATTTTTATTCACAGTTGCTTATTGCTCGTACTGATTCACCCACTTCAAGGATGCCGGTAACTGAAAACTCATCCTGTATTATAGGATATTACAGGTATCGTATCGTGAAACGTACAAGTACTTTTAAGGCTCATGCACTTTCAATGTATTCCTCCCTCGCTCGAACGCGCCTGCGCTAATGCCAGAAAATGCATGTTTTTATTTTTATACGGGAAAATGATTCAAAATATCTAGCAATACCCCTTGCACAGCCAGACATATTCTAGCTGGCTGCAAGGTGGTCTTAGATCGAGGACGGTACACTTACCGCCACGACAAAGTCCTTATTAATTAGCCTCTCATTGGCTCGTGCCAACAAGGGTTTGACAGTACCCCCCAAACTTCCAATACAGATTGTGCGGGATGGCTCTAAAGGCAAAAAACATTTCACTACAAAACCTTTCTCAATAATCGAGAAAGCTTCAGATTAGATTCTGGAGGTCGATTCGGTCTCTAAGCAGTATAAATTCTCTGAAAATCTCGGATGCACAGCCCTGCGTCCAGATATAACTCTTTACTCTCTATCTCGGAAGATGGCCCTTATCGTAGAATTAACTGTTCCTTGGGAATCAAATTTCCCAAAAGACCACGAGTACAAATTAAATAAATACCATGATCTCGTAAATGCCGTCACCCGGAACGGCTTCACTGTTCACCTTCACGCGGTGGAAGTTGGCGATCGTGGCCTGCCAGCTAAATCTCTGTATCACCTTTTTAAAGATCTCTCCAGGAAAATAATCAACTCAAATTCTATGGCTTCGAAGGGGGAGTGAATGGGTGGTAATGTGAACGCTCACATGTAGCAAAACAGCTGTCCTAAACCTACCACAGCCAGTCGTTAGTCCGGAATCAACTGCTCACCCCCCAGAAGTGTAATAACACTATATGATGGGGCCCGACTTCGGTCGGCGAATTCCATGGCAGCTCTGTTTGTATTTTATTTGTAATCTAATACTTGTCAATTTTTTGTAGAACACATTGCTATTGTCTCTGTATTTTTTGACTAAGTAATTAATGGCATTTCCGAATAACAGCGACCCAAAGGACTTAATACAGACTTTAGGTTTTATTTATGTTCATAATCAAGGAAACAAAATATCGAGAAACTGATTATAAAGGAAACAAAATATCGAAAAACTGAGTTATAACTCGGCAAGGAGTTATATACACAGTTTTTCAATGTTACACGTTGCGAATCACCATAATATTAAGCCGCCACTATGGGGCTGTCCGCTGGGCCAAATATGTCGGAACGGCGGGTCAAATCGACCATTTTGGTCTAATAAATACGTGTGCAAAAGGATTTGCTTTTATCACAATTTGCAGTTTTTGTTATTTGCAATTTGCTATGAGCAATAAAATTATAAAATGCGGGTTACATCGCTTTGGCGGGTGACCGTCTGTTCAGCGTTATCAATGTATGCGATTTACTCACACCTGCGTGGCCGCCGCCGGCAAGCGTAAATTACCTACATTTGTGTAGCGGCATAGGCTCGGAGCCCTCTTAACCCCTCAAATGTGAGGCGTCCCTTAAAGGATGCCTTGGCAAAATGTATACAAAATGTATATAAATTTATATAAATGTAAATATAAATGTAAATGTGCGCCGCTTTATAGTAATCCGCTCTATAGTAATGCTATAGCTCTATAGTAAACCCCGCTCTATGTAAATGTAAATGTAAATGTAAATATAAATTTATATACATTTTGCCGTAGGCAACCCGAGCTAATCGCCATTCATTTGAGGGGTTAAGTAATCACGTTTTTGGGATTTTCGACCTCCCCCCCCCCCCCCATGTCAACAGACGTAATCAGCGGCCTGACCCCCTCCCCCCCAAGATTACGTAATCAAGCGAATTCGCGGACAATTTAAATACTTTATTATTTCAAAGTAATTAAAAAATCTCAAACTGTTTGTTTTATTTTACAGATCCCAATCTTCAGACCTCAGTGGCTGTAAAGACGGTATTAAAGAGAAAAAAATAGGAATGCATTTAGAAATGCACATTTAATGTGCGGTTTAAACCAAAAAAATTACGATGCGGTGACCAAAGTTGATTACGTAATCAGGTCGGGCACCCCTCCCCTCCCCCACGTAATCAAGCGTAAGCCTCAGCTCCAACCCCCCCTCCCTCTCGGTGACTACGTAATATATGGACGGCCCCTACATGGTATAACTCTAATAAAACAAGCTTTTATTAAAATGCTCTTTCTCGAGCCAACCCTAGGTGCAGTAGCCATGTCATAGTGGAACTTAGAACGGGCTGTCATAATTGAATGCTTTACAGAATTTCGTGTTTGTGCTGTTGACCGTTGAGGAGTCCCCTCGTTGGAAGCCAACCGTGGGTGCAGCCCTATCGCGGTAAAACTTAGAACGTAAAAAAATTAATGCGTATACGAAATTTCGTTTCTATGCTGTTGACCGTGGAGGAGTCCCCTCGTCGGAGGCCAACCCTGGGTGCAGCAGCCATGTCATGGAGAAATTTAGAACGGGCTATCATAATTGAAGGTAGTAAGAATTTAAACCCACGAAATCGGCGTATTTTCGTTTCATTCTACGGGTAAATTCAAATTTGTTGGGTGCCGCGCGCGTTGTTTCAATGAAGTCTGGATACGTGCCTGCCTTCCATTGAGTTGAATAAACTACATCGGCAAAAGATTTTTTGAAATCGCACAATACGTTATTGAGATTTCGTGGCCTCAGACAGAGCAGACATGATTGTTTTTCGCTTCTCTGGGTCTTTTTTTGTTGGGAGAATTCATTGCGCTTGCACTAGTCGTAATACACAAATATCTGTTTATATATGTAGCACATTTACTAAAAACATCAGGATTAATAAACTAACATCGTCATATTTTAAATATTTTTTACCTTTGAGCCGGCCGTACGCGGCGACTTTACCTACATAGACGCCATCTATCATCCAGTAGAAGAACCAACTAGCTTCAATCAAATCAGCTGTTGATAAAGCTGCTCCTAAACAATTGCCGGCAACAATGCTAGCAATACCAGGTATGCTTTGCAATACACAGCAATATTTTTAGTGTGTCCTGACCATATAGCCACACATGTTTGTTATGGCCGAATCATATTTACATGATGCTGGACGATTGCTTCGCAATAGAAAATAGTGCAAAATTGCCCGGCCAGCTTTATTGTTTTTTCGTTTTGCGGCATAAGTGCGTCCCTTTCTGATGAGGCACGACGCATGGCAAACTTTAGATCGTCGGTTTGTATTCATATCACTGATGATCAATTTTTATGATCTATAAAATATTAATATCTATTCTGATATTTCGTCATATAAAATTGGGTTAAATAATTGATATTATTTATTAGTGGGTTGAAAATTGAAGTGTTTATAATAATATACACAACATTAAGGCGACATAAGACCTCAGAAAAATATCCGAAATGGGCGTATACGCGAAAAAATAGGCGGGGTCAATTTTGTGGGGTTTGACCCAAAAATCCAGCGTTGACGAAGCGTCAAGCGCAGATTCTACGTCCGCTCGCGCCGACTACTAGGCGCATACTAAATGCTCTATCACAGCGCTAGCAAAGAATAACTATCTTTACGCAGTGGTGGTATAAGGGTGTTAATGGCAAAGTATATTTGAACGCTGTTAAGCAATAGTGTGTCAACCCACAAAATGTCAAAATTTGAGATTTGAATGCAAGTTGCGTCTTTAGGTGATTGGCTACGTTTTTAAATAATGCTTTATGGGATTTGATTCAATTTAATAGCAAATACACTGACAAAATTCTTCAGTCAAACCTCTAACTCTCACAGCAAATTTTGCAACAGTGTTTCAAATTCCTCCACTTAGAAAAGCACCGTCTGTTAAATGCCTTTAAGATGTTATGCGGCATGAAATATTATTGCAAAATTGACGTGCGTTCATTCCAGCAACTCAAGTCATTGAGTGTTAGATTGATATTGAAAATTATTAGTTTAAAATAGTTTCTACAATCATTCATAGTGTGATAAAGTGATAAATGGTGTTGGAAACCACTAGGTATTATTGCAGTATAGGAACCTCTCCTAGATTGTTGATTTTTTAACGTCATCCGACTATATTCAACACGCTGATTCCGAATCTGCAATAATATTTCTTCGGTCGCAATAAATAAGCGAGATATAGGCATTCCAAGTTCCAAAGTTCCAAAGTACACAATGTCAACATGACCGGCCATATTGTTTCGGAATAAGTGTCGTGAATATAGTCGTGACGTTAAAACATCAACAATATAGTATAGGTGCCAAAAATGCATCCACATTACACTGCATCTACTGTATAAACCCGAGATATCCGCGGAAACGTAGGTACCTACGATGCAAGCAGTTCCCGAAAACCACTGCCATTTTGACGATAGTCCGCACACGTAGGTACGTATTTTATTGATGTATGTATTTGTGTATGTATGTTCATGTAGGTATGTATAAATACAAGCCATTTCCCTTCAATCCCTATTCCTCCCGATCATCCACTTTTAGATACAACTAGCTGACCCGTGCTCACTTCGTTGGGCGGTAAAACTTTTTACTTGTGATGAAATTATGAGTGTGGTTCGGTTAGTACTGAGTGCTATAATTTATTTTCTGACTGCCAAAAGAAGGGTTATATTTTGACTGCATATGTAGGTATGTATGTATTTGCATGCCAATTTGATCATATTACCGTTATTTGTGAGTGTCTTCTTGTGAGTATCTTATTTGTGAGTGTCTTATCTCTTTAACCATTTATGCAGTAAAAGGGAAATTATATGCAGTAAAAGGGAAAAGTCTTTTGTTTTAAACTATTGAGACGATAAATTTACTTATTTTGATAAGAATTCATAATTGTTGATAATATGACCATGGGCGCCCGCAGAAAATTTTCTAGGGGAGAGGCAAAATATTTTTAGTAATCTTTTAATGTAGTTTTAATTTACTTTAGCGTATTTGTATGGTGAACGAACGGACAGGCATACTGTAGCAACATTTTTTTTATTAACATGTATATAACAAAAAATAGTACAACATAAATTTAAAATAAAATTTATTCTTTAAACAAGAACTGGAGTCGTCTGTTATCGCTACCAAACATATCTACAATTTTGTCCATAAAGTCTTTTTTGTTGCAGTTCACTTTGTCTCTGTGTATGCTTAACATGCACAATCCAGACAGACGTTCATCTGACATTGTAGATCTAAGCCGTGTTTTTACACGACGTAATGTGCTGAACGATCGCTCCACCGTACATGTTGTTGCTGGTAATGTTAGCAAAACTAGTAAAGCATACCTGACTTTCGGATAAAACTTTGTAAAAGGTAACAAGTCGATATAATCTTGGCTACTTTTGTATCTCGCATTTTGGCACAATTGGAAGTAAGGGCGTGAGTGTGAGCCCGCTGGGTAACCCACCTTATCTTGCGGTTAAGGCGTTGGCCTCTTACGGGCATGTGGCGGAGCTTGACGGTGGACTGCTTTTGTCCAAGTCTTCTGCTTTCACCTCACGGGGGATAGAACGACTAATCGTTAAAACTTCCTGAGGTGACGGGTTCGCCCGTTGTAGTTGACAACTCTATTTGGCCAACGTTCTGTCTCTCCACACTTTCTTTATGCCAACACAAAGTGATTTAAAATAAAAGTAACATTATTTATTTGTGTATTTTCAATCAATCCAGGGGGGGTGGGGGGGGGGGGGGGGGCTTGCCCCCACCCCTGCGGCCGCCCATGAATATGACCAATAAACATGACCTTAACGACTTAAATTATTTTCTTAATATAAAATACTATTTTTGTGACTTAAATATAAAAGTTAGACATATGCTGTCGCTGACTTTTTTGTAGGCATTATCAAGCTCTACAACTTTTCTCTATAACTTAATCATATATCTCTCATCGTTAAGGCAGCGTTAGTTAGAAACGTTTTCGTTCGACCGTTTTTTCTCCGACCTACTTTGCAAATCCGACTACCACGAAAAAGTCTTTTCATTTTTCGGATTAATATATAGCCTATGACACTCACAAATAACGTGGCTTTCTATTAGTAATACAATTTTCAAAATCGATTCAGAATATCCAGAGATTACTTCCTACAACCTCACAAACTTAACCTCTTTATAATATTAGTATAGATTAATTAAAATTGCTAATAATTTATTGTAAAACGTTGAAAACAAGTAAACGGCCTTGTAAATTCATTGTTACCATCACCTATGTAACATTGTTTAAAGCAACGCTGTATGTTTTCTTGAGAAATAAATAAATCTTTGATTACCCCCGTCCTCATTGTAGCGCTAGCCAGTGTCGATACCGCGCGGCTTGTTATCATCGTTGCCATGGAGCCATTATCAGCAAGCCGGTTTTCCGTCCGCGTAGCTATGGCGATGGCGGATGGCGACCGATCAGGTGCGGTCGGCGCGCCAATGGGCGGCGGGTGGCGGGCGGCGGGCGGAGCCTCGGCGGGGCGCGGGCGGCGCGGCGCGGCGAGAACCCCCCGGCGCTCCTCGCCGCCAATGCCGTCCGCGTGGCCGAGCCGACGACTGGCCGGACGCACCGCGCCGACCTACGCTCGCGCGACTTCCGGTCCGGTCTACGCGGGCGCCGCGACGCCCGTCAAACGTCACGTGGCCGAACGTCAAAAACGCCGGTGAGCGCGCCGCGCGGCGTCAGCGCGAACTACTGTCAACAGTGCCTCTGCTTACATACCGGAAATACACACTCGGCACTGACGACGAGTAGGTCAAACTGAACGAACATCACTGAGGTATTATTCGAAACTTGTAGTATTTCATTGAGAAGTTGTGTATCTATCTACGTTTTTAAAAGACGAGTGAAAAGTTAATGCATTAAAATTAGTGATGATATTCGGTTAAAGCGAATATCCGGCAATATTTTAATTATTCGCTATTCGACAGATATCCGGGTTACACTCTAAAGAACGATCTCGATATCTAAAATATTCCTCCGCAACCAAAGCGGTAGGAATATTTTAAAGGAGCGAAAAAAGATATATAGACTTTTTATTGACTGATCTTAAAAAGAACCCTTTTAGAAGAACGAAAAATTCCATACTAAGAGACAACTAGAGCTGTCGACTAAAACGGGCGAACCCGTAACCTCCAGAAGTTTTAACGAAATTTGATCGTTCTGTTTCCCGTGAGGTGAGCGCAGAAGACGTAGGACAAGACAGTCCACCGTCAAGCTCCGCCACATGCCCGTAATAAACCAACGCCTTTCCGCGAGATAGCCAGGTTATGTTACCCAGCGGGCCGATACTCGCGCCCTTACTACCAATTGCAACTAGATTACTCCGGTCTCTCGACTGGTTACGAGTTCGAGGTCGCTTGCGCGGTCCTCTCCCTTACGTAGCGGTGAAACGGTGTCTACCGAATCTATCGCGGACCATGGCATCTTTTGCCAGGCTGTTCACCCGGAATCGGGTCGCCGATGGTAGTTTTAAGAGCTGTTGTCATTAGGTTAACAACCACCCCCGCTCTATAGGAAACATTACTGTCCTCAGACTCCCCCACCTGTTAGTCGGAGTGCACAATTGATTGGCTGACGCCGCACAGCGCGCAAACCGTCCAGGAGACCCGAAGGTTGACTTCTAGGGGAGACTGGCTCGCAGGCCAGCGCAGCGTCCTACCCTGGCACTCCCTTCTGCGTGGAGGCCGCCGGATGGGTGTTGACCCGTGAGTATGACCGACCCTGAACGAATGGGTCTTCGTGTCCAACTCCAACAGGGCCCATTAGCCCCCGCTACATATATACAGTTTGTTATGCATACGCGCTTTTATTAACTGATCTCAAAAAGAACCCTTTTAGAAGTGCGAAAAATCGGCGCTAAGAGACAGATGGCAGAACATTGATAACAATGTGGCTGTGAATATTGATAACAAATGTAATAAAAATATATGAATAAAGTATTTAAATTACAAAAAAAATGGTATCTCACTCCACCTGAGCACTGAATGAGGCTGAACTGACTGAACTACCCACCTAAATGACAGGTTGTTTGTGGGCTCTACCCACGGGCCCGAACGAATGCCAACCTAAGTTGCAATCCTACTTTTTTTGTACGATATTAAACGCTTGATACGTTTAAATCGCTTAGTTTATTTGACGGCAACACTAGCATACCCACCAACCGATACGCCAACTCTTTCATGCACCTACATAGGTTACCATTAAGCTGGAAAGAAAACAAACGCAGAGTTTACGTACGTTGACAGCTGTAAAATGCGGCACAGAACAGTGTATGTTTTCATACTTTTTAAACGTTGAACATATATTATACAGTACATTGAACATATATTATACTGGCAATGTTTATAATCTGGACGCAGCATATAAAGCAGAATGTATATTTATATCTTTCAAGCACCCAGTTGTTACTAATAAATTACTAATAAGAAATTACTAATAAATGTAATAAAGAAAAACTACTAATTTGTTTTAGATGATGAACGTCGTTGCCGCATTTGTTTTTTTACGATACGTCCAAAGACAATCGAGTTTTGCTCTATTAAAGAATACCTTCATCCTGCTTATTGAACACGATATTATTATGTAGCTGTAGGTAATACATTATGTTTACAAATAATACATAAATAAACAAAAGACAAAATACATACATGTTAAGCATACGTAAACATCAAAATGCATATGAAAGCTAGGCTGGATTATGGTAAAGGAATTAGGGATTCGCTGTTTCGAAATGCTTTTGCGAAAATATTTGAAAGGTGAAAATCGAAGGAAGGTTAGATTATTGATTGGTAGCTAATTCCATAATGCATGAACAGTGAAAGAGATAAAAAAGATGAATGATGTGGTAGTGTTCTAATAAATAACATTCTGACTAGAGATCCGAGAAGATTGGTAGACCATGACTGAACCATGATCCATGACTGACTATGACCATGACAAGCATGACAAGGCGCATTTTTTTCGGTTACGTTATGAATTCGTTAATGGATTTCTAAGTAAGTATATTGTAGAAGGACAGGATGTATAGATTGAACCTGTTTGATAGATTGATTACGGCATCATTGGATGGGGTGGATGTGGTAAAACCTTGCTAGAGCCATTGCAAGTTGCGCAGAAATTTATAATCAAAATTATTCTCCGCAGACCATATCGCCATCCCAGCAATGAACTTTATATGGAAGCTAAAGTCCTTGATTGTAGGCAACTTTTTTTAAAAACTTCCTTCTTAAAGCTATTTTTGGACAATAAGTCTAATTTAGGAATAATTCAGAACCAAAGACCAACTAGACAAGTTTTAGAAAATAGCTTAATAATACCCAGGATGAAAACATCATTTGGCCAAAAATTACTCTTTCATTACGCCGAGATTTTACGTACAATCTGATAAATATAGAAAAAAAAACAATTTGACATTTAGGGTATTCAAAAATAAAATAAAAGAATGGTTCTCGAGTCATGACAGAATAACCATATATCAAATGTTAGAAATTATAATTTAATAAAACTTAGGTGCACAAATTATTAATATATTTTTAAATAGTGTGTACCTATGTTGATTATATTTTAACATTCAACTAATTACCAATTAATTTTGTTGTTATAAATATATTTTTTTGTCAATGAATTGTACTTTTTTTTGACTAGGTATTTTATATTAATTTTTATATTTCTTAACATATATTAAATATTATCTACTTTTTTTATTTTTTTATTATAGATTTATCATACTCTTTACTTTAGTTTTAAGTCAATTCTGTTTGTATCCCTCTATTTGATTGTTTCCTTTTTTTTGAGGACCATATTTTAGGGAAATTTAGTTTTATGAGCATTTTAATAAAACTTTTACATAATTTATTATAAAATTAGGTCCTGTCCATCCTAGAACGGGCTAGTCCCAGTTGGGTGACAGAATCAAATAAGCAAAAGGTTAAGGTTTTGCCATTCGGTTCCCGTTGTTTTTATAAGCAAAAACAATTTTTTATAGTAATTAATTATTAAATAAATAAATAAATAAAATTAATTCAAGAAAATACATTAAAAAAATATTTATCAATTAATCAATTATTGACAAACACAATGATTCTGCGTTACTCTTACGACAGGATGAGTCATGGTTTGTCACTGTTAACTAGGCAGCGCCTATTCTAAGAAGGATACAAATCTATACTAATATTATAAAGAAGTAATATTTGTAAGTTTGTTAGTTTGTATGTAGGGGTAATCTCCGAAACTACTCCTCCGATTTCAAAAATTCTTTCAGAGAAAAATGAGCTGGTGAGTTCTTTATCGGCGTGCGCTGACGAAACGGTTTGGTATATGTGATAACAATGTAGGACAAAATATAACGGCCTCAAAGAAATCTATAAAAAAGTTGGCGACAAAATATATATAACTTTTATATTCAAGCTACAATAACTGCTTTAATGACTCAAAAAATAAGAAAAATAATTAGGCAGTGTTTGTTTAATTTCCGGGTCACACTAACGGGAAATGCCGGTAATTATCGCGATAATTTAGGTGTGACTGCAGCAAAAACGCTCATCATCGCCGTTATTACCGGCATTTCCCGTTAATGTAGGCCGGGCAGAAGACATCAGCAATAAAATAAGAATCATTATCAAAATAAATTTATCCATTATCACGGGTGTCAAATATAGATTAAATTAGCCATTTACTGTAAGGTGGTATAGCTATAGAGATATCTTGAAATTTGTGACGCGTGCAAGAACCTAGAAATACCTAGGTCAGCGCACAGCGGAAGGCGGCGCGGGTGGCGAGGAACAAGACTCGTACGTCTACGAGATAGGTAGCGTGCATCTGAGGGGGGCGTCTTTCACTATATATCTAAAGGTAGCGTCTAAAAAGGCAAATAATCGCCACCCTACTTAAATTAACAAATCGATTCGAAGCTTTACGCGAAGCGGGGCCTCGAGCAACAGCTAGTTTTATATAATAGCAAATTAACCCATATATGAAGTTATGTGATTCGAAAACGAAAACGAAATGATACCCAGTGATTCGAAAACGAAACAAGAAGTAGTACTTTTGTAAAAGCATCGGAAATCAACAATGCTACCCTGCTGACTCGTAATTTTTCCAACGACATAGATAGGTACGCTGGAGTTTCTACGTAGCAACCTTACTTCAAAAGTATGGCAATGAAAAACACAAATAACTGTATTATAAACGGTTGGCAATATGTCCTCATTTTTAATTATTATTCCTTGCATTCTGTTGCTACAAATACTTATGACTATCTGAATATATTAATGATTTATAAATAATATTTTACCAATTATTACCATGACCAGATTCATGAATTTGATTATTATTTTATAAAATGCGCTATAATCATATACTATATTCTAATAATCCAAAAGGTTTTAAATATTTTTTGTTTTATGGATGACATTTCGCAATATTTGTATTTTCTAGTCGATTTGTTGCAAAATAAAAACAATAATATATGTATCATGAATATATTAGCACAATTTTATATGTGCACAAAAAGAAACCTTTTTAGGCTACTTAATTTATTGGTCAATTTAGTTATATATTAATCTATATATTTATTTATTTTACTTATCTATAAACTTAAATATTTTCTTTTTCTTTATTTAATATTAGTAATACACATTTATATATTTATAATAACCTTAAAATTTATAAGAACGAATGAGCGATCGGAATGAATAAGAAAAAAAAAAAAAAGAAAGAAAGTGAAGTCACTATGATTAAAGTGAATTCTTAAATACTATCACCCCAGAACAGATATACAATCTAGTGGGGTGATAAAATCCACACAAATGCAATCTTATCTGCTTCGCAAAATCAATTGTATTGTATTGGATAATTTTATAAAATAAAAAAAAAATATATAAAAAGAAAACAGCGCCCGGGACCTTGCAAACGGGTATCTACAAATGTCCCTACATCAGTACGAAAGCATAACGCCGAGCACATGGTTAACAGGACACCAAGTAGACTGGATGTACCTATTGCAGTCACTTTATGTCAAAAGTGGGAAGTAAATTTATATTCTAAATGTTTCTCTGTTTGAATTACCTATAACGAATGTTGGATATTTGCCCATTGTTTCGTTTTCGAACACCTTTAAAATACCTAGTTAACAAAAAAATATATATTAAACTAGCTGCGCCCAGCGGTTTCACCCGCGTGGCGATGGAAAATTGTGATAATGATGATAGAAAACCATATATCTTTATAAATTATAGCCTATGTCTTATCAAAATGCATATGATCCTAAATCAATTCAGTAGTTTTTGCGTGAAAGAGTAACAAACATCCATACATACATACAAACTTTCGCGTTTATAATATTAGTAGGATAGTAGGATAGAATTTAAATTTCGTGTCAATTTCTTAGATTGTTTTCCTACTTACTTGAGAGTTATCGTTATATTTTAAATAATTCACGCTATATCTTTATAAATTATAGCCTATGTGTTATTCTGATGTGTAAGCTATATTATTGTAAAGTTTCTTCAAAATGCATTCAGTAGTTTTTGCGTGAAAGAGTAACAAACATCCATACAAACTTTCGCGTTTATAATATTAGTAGGACTAGTCAATACTGTTATGGACTTATCAACATAACCATATCGTCGGTTTGGATCATACATAAACTCACTGAGTGCACTTTTTTCAAAAATCACATTTTGTTGCTTCCTATGTAGTTTTTAATTCTCTATCTAGTCATAAAATCCTGATAATTATTTTAGGCAGTGCCAGTTTTCTATGATACGATGAGAAAATACGCATATGGATCAACCAAAATTGAAATCCCAAAATAGTTCTGGGCATATATGGGTTAATAACACCTATGCAATTTCATGAAAAAAAAGTTTTTTAATCTATTAGTTTTATTATCTAGGTTTAAAATATAAAAAAAAACAACAAAATAGTAAATAAAAATCTAAATAATCTAAATTAATTAATAAATGTAGTCGAAAATAATAGAAAATTAATCTAAATACAAAATATTACTTACTGAAAATTTAAATAAATAATTATAATAATAATATATACTTAATTAATTGTGTGTGTAATGTAATTAACTTTATTATACCTCTTTGCAAAAAACAGAAGATGCAATATTGTTAGGTATTGATCTAGAATCTATTTATTCTAGATCAATACCTAACGATATTGCATACAGTATTATTCTCAGTTTAGAATTACCCAATATCCCTAGATATTACGGCGGCTCATCGCAGACAAACAATCGTTTAACACCGATTCAAAGCGTTTGGCCAACAGCCAAGCGATGTTTATTGTGATATCTGAAGATAAATTCAGCAGCAGTAACGATTTCTATTTGAATTAATCGGTAATGATGCGCTGAATCTGTACCGAGTTCGCATCCGAAATCTTCCTCGGTTGGCGTCCGAAAATAGTCGGCGGAAAAATCGTCGCCGAATGCGCCGGAATTGGACCAAGCCTCAGACAAAGCCGTATTAATTATCGCCCTCTCCCTCGCGCCCATAGTCGCGTCTCGCTCGCACGCATCTGGAAATAATCACGGTCAGGGTCAAATTGTCCCCCGCGTTTCTGGATAAAATAAGCCGTGTACAGTCAGCATCACCAGGGAATGCATTTTAACCCTGACTAAATGTCACATGCCATACTAGGTGGTGTTTGACATGAGCCGAAAATAAAATGAAATAAAATCGACCAGTTATTAATAGGAAATTTATTGTAATAACTAATAATGAATAGGTTTAAGTAAAACACATATTTATTTATACATTTTTATAGACTCTTATAAAAAAAAACTGTTTTTTCTTCATCCTATAATCGTTTCTTAAGAACTTCTAAAAAAAAGCAATACAAGGTGGTTTGTCTGATGCCCAATCGCGACGGATGGGAGCTGAACCGTGAGTTAAACCGACCTGAGATAACAATCAGGCCAAAGCTGCACGGGGCGGAGCTATTAGGTGCCAGGAAGAAGATCATCTTGGCTCTGAAATCCACGAGAATGATTCCAGAAATCCACCACATCCTTGTTTCGTGTTGTAAATAACAAAGTTGTAAGTAATAGCCAATATGATACCAACGTTCTGTAACGGAGATGGCACTAGAGAAGAAGAAGAAGAAGAAGAAGATTCGTGGCAACTGTAGGACGAGTCAATCGTATATCTATCTCTCCCAAGAAATCCCAATCGAGCAACATATGGACGACGAATAATAATCACCGTAACTTTTAAAACATTGATATCTATCTCAACCGCCTTGCCTTAAGGGAGGTCGAGTAGTAAACCTTAAAGGCAGTTAAAAAGTAGTGGCGTCCCGTGGAGTGCCTCCTTCTTCCACCTGAAGGACGGCAAAGAGCTGTCGAGAGGCTGTTTAGTGCAAGCCTTTGCTGAGTCAGTTTCTTTCCCCTCTCGCTCTGATCTGCGGAGCCGTCCTACTCGCACGGCCCGTTTATTACCTGAAACGCTCACGCCCACACCTTCAGGATGTTTACATTTTTCCCCACGAAGATTTATTTATATACTTAACTAGGCATGTATTTATATAACTAGGCATAGATTAGGGATTATGTAAAATTTGGAGTTTTTTAATAAATAGTTGGCTGATTTTTTCGCAGCTAAAAACACGAAAAGGTTTACATGTTTACATAGGAAAATTAAAAGATTTTTTTTTTCTGAAAGTGTTACGCAGCTGCTACCCTCACCCTCAAAATGACTACCCCCTATCTTTGCAAGCCATCCCCTAAGGAGGATAGCGATTCATCAATAACATAATTAAGTATAGCGAATCTCTTGCACGACTGACTACTTTAACGATAGAATAAGTTTACATAAATTTATGTAGTCCCATTTTCGCATACTCGGATTAGCTTTAGTTTTAAGATTAGTATCGAGTCGCTTCTGTTTATACATTTCTTTTTACACAATTCTCATCTGTTTACACGTACTCTTTTACGGTCCGTTCTGCTCGTTTATGGAATCGTCTCCCACACTCTGCCAGGCATGCATCTCCGTTGCTCACTTTCAAAAACTTGTTGAAGAGACATTTACTTTCACACAGCCACTAACCAAATCCGCCCCCCCTCCCCCCCCCCCCTCCAACCTTATATTCTCCTTTATCCTTAGGCAAAAATAGTAAAAATGATATATTGTAACCCTTGTATAAATTATTGACATGTATTTGTATTAGTTAATTAATTTAACTTTATCACTTCTATGTCTACTGTACGATGACAATTAAACATTATTTTATCAAATGGTAAACCGTAAGACGTCGCTATAGTGATGTCCACCATTTGTGCATTAATTGTTTTTTTTAATAGTGTTGTCTTGTTTTTATTTTCTGTCGCACAATAAACTTATTCTATTCTATTCTAGTTAAAGAATCTTAATACAATAACAAAGAACTTCATACAACATTTTGCTAAAATTTTTCAGTAATCATAGCTGGACACCCAAACTTCTGTTCACCTCACCATACTAAAATCAATGTTATTTTGATGTATTTTACGTGCTTCATGGTAAGTAAATTAAATATGAAAGCAGCTAAGAGAAAAACATTTTCTTTTAATTAAAATGATAAGAAGAGATAATAAAACAATAGAATAAAACACTAAATAACTGCTTGGTGATTCATATTCAAAATGCTTTTGGCAATGAAGCACCAAGCGAAGAGGCAATTTATAGCTGGTTTTCAGAATTCACACGGTGGTCGTGTAATCTCAGTAACGAATTTCGTGGCAAATTCCGTATGATCGAAACACAGGCCTGTGACCTACCATGAGACTCAGGCATCCTTAGGCGTAGGAATGAGCCAGGTAGAATTGATCCGACACAAACATTTGACTGTGAGAAAACTGTGCTCGTGGGGAATCACACAATTTTACTGATAGTCAAAAAATCGGGACGCGTCACTTGGTGCGATACCATGCTTTCCAGAGTCAACGAAGGGGCGTCAAATTTGGTGCAGTGACGAAACATGGATTTACAGATATGACCCCGAAATACAGCAGCAATCGACCATTTGCGCTCAAGAAAAGCTATTATAATACTGTTCTCTCTTTAAGGCTGTTCATAACGACTCATATTTATACGTTTACCAAACGTTTAGAATATGATTAACTTACAGGTACTATTTGGTTATAAAAAGTACGATAAATGTACTTTTGGCCAACCGATTTTCATGGTTTTGTGATGATTGGAAGTCGTTTATTTTTAACACGCTTTTATTAGGTCGACCTGTATGTAACTATGTAATGGAATCTAAGGTAACTGGTTTAACCATTTTCCAAGGATCGTAGCATCGTGAAAATTGGCAGCCGTATGTAGTTCTGATGACAATACAATAATATGGTACTGTCGAACTGATCTGATGATGGAGTCGGAAGATATGAACTGGAACTTCATGATGGAACATCGTATCATAGCTGTGTTTGGACTTGTTAGAAAAGTCTTGGAATGAACTTTGACCACGATTATGTTTCAAGGTCTGATGATGAAGCCGGTAGATAGGCACTGGCATTCCATGATGGAATATCGTATCATAGCCGTGTTTGGACGTTTTTACGTGCATTTATAAAAGCGTGTTTTTAGTGTTTTTTTAAAACTAATAATTTATTATTAGTTTTTAAAGTAAATGTGTCGTTGTTTTTCCTAAATGGTAATTTTTGAGCTTGTAGATGAAACACTTCCTAACTAATTTTTAGTATTTTGAGGCTAATTTGTAGTATGAAATCGAAGACTATCGCGGTTTTTTGACATTATAAAAAAGCTTAAAAACGAATTTTCCGCGTGATTTTTGTAGCACTCAACGTTTTGGCGATGTTGCAACCGCCGTTGTCCAGGGTACACTGCGAACCTGATCAGTTTACCCTGGACAATGATGGTTGCAACATCGCTGAAACGTCGGATGCTACAACATTCCCGCTGTAAATTTGTTTTTAAACCTAATTTTTAATCTTTTTCTTAGTTGAGAAGTGGTATCTATAACGTCAATATATTAGAAACGTGGTGTATGAAAAAACTCGATGAACAATCTTAAATAGCGCAAAGCCGACACAGCGAAGCGCGCGCTTTTATTGGAAAAAAATTGAAAATATCCCGGCTTTAGGGGTTGTTTGGTGGCGTCAATGGTCTCCCTTTTCCCCGGGGAAAAAGGCAAATAAAGTATCCACGCGTGACAGGTGAGTAGGCAGTTTCGGTCTTTCATTCAGAGCTCATAAATCCGCCGGTCGCTGCGGTGTTTATCGGGGCCGATAGTCAAGTACCAGATGAAATATGGACGTCGCAATGGAGGTAGTCTTCGGCTGCCTCCGTCGGGGACAGGGCCGGATTGGTTTAACTAGTCCAATGTTTTTTTGTTGCCGTGAAGGCTGATTTACATTGTCAGTTACTGACTTCACACTCATAATAAATTAATAGTTTAAAAAGAAAACACTGAAAACACGCTTTTATAAATGCACGTAAAAACCATAATCAGACCTTGAAACCTAATCGTGGTCAAAGTTCATTCCAAGACTTTTCAAACAAGTCCAAACACAGCTATGATACGATGTTCCATCATGAAGTTCCAGTTCATATCTTCCGACTCCATCATCAGTGTACCGCGAAGCTCTAATCTACAGTCCTCGTAAAGCAGTCTAAACTCCGCATACACCGTTGCAATCTTGATGTTAGGGTTGGATCAGCAGCACTTCTTATTCCTGCCACAGTATCGTCGAGAAATGTACTACAGTTGGCTTCTTGAATCCTTTGAGTGTCGCTCTGCGCTGTCCTTGACTGAATAAAACGCAGGTTTGGTGAAGCGTCCTTTAATCTCCCCTTGACCTACGCAATATAATCAACGCGCACCCTGAGCCGCTCTTCGTTAAACACTAAATTCAAAATATCCTAGCCGCATGCTGCCCGTTGACCTAACTAGGGATAACGCCTTCACAATCTCCTAATATCGTACGATAAACTTATTTACATAACTTATTTTCTATTCCGGTTGCTGAAGGCATATCTTAAATATATATATACAATGCATTCTTCATTAAATGGACGTAAGGTCTCTTCCTAATTACCATTTCACTATGATTAATTAGTCTAACAAGATGTTACACACTAGGAACGCTGTATATAGTCTAAAACCCGTACGGTGAGTCGATCTTAGCCCATATTTGCCCTCCCTTCGTCATTTCGACCGTTCGTGTAACTCGACACTCCCTCGCTTGCCAGGGATGACCTTCCTTCTACGAAGTGAGGCAATTATACATTCCTAGCCCCCTGTATTGTATGATATTTTGCGGCACAATCAGATCAGTTCGACAGCACCATATTATTGTATTGTCATCAGAACTACATACAGCTGCCAATTTTTATGACGCTACGATCCTTGAAAGATGGTTAAATTAGTTTACCTTAGATTACATTCCATAGTTACATACAGGTCGACCTAATAAAAGCGTGTTAAAAAGTAAGCGCCGACCCAGTACTGTCATCGTTTAAATTAATTTGAAGCCAGTACAGGCGCTGTCGCGTCAGTGCTGTCTAAAATTCTCCCCACCACACGCGACAGCCGGTACTGACTGCGTTTAAACGCCGGAGTCAGTAGATGGTCAGTCGCTGGCATTGCGTCGTATGGAAAATTTTAACTAGCGAAAATGACGTATTTTTACACGACTGTCCAACAAACAAGGAGCGTTATGTGTTCAGGATTGATCTATGTATGTTTTCCGTTTATTTATTCCATCCTAATTTCTAAATGCTTGCGCGGGCTCTACCTGATGTTAGCGGTAATTCAGTTGGAGTTTATCGCGGACCATGGCGCCCTTTGCTCGGGATCTTCTTCTTCTTCTACACGGTATCGGTGCCACACGGGTCTTTTGAAGAATGGCTGATAACAACTAGAGCTGTCGACTACAACGGGCGGACATGTTGCCTTAGGAAGTTTTAACGATATTGTTCGTTCTGTCTCCCGTGAGGTGAATGCAGAAGATTTAGATTTAGATTAAGATTTAGATTTACAAAGTTCCTCCACAAGCCCGCAAGAGGCCAACGTCCGCGAGATAGCCAAGTAAGTCACCCAGCGGGCCGATACTTGCGCCCTTATTACCAGTTGCAACCAGATTACTCCAGTCTCCCGACTGGTTACGGGTTCAAAGTCGCTTGCGCGGTCCTCTCCCTTACGCAGCGGTGAAACGGTGTCTACCGAATCTATTGCGGATCACGGCATCCTTTCGCATGCTGTTCACCCTGGATCGGATAGCCGATTGGTCGTTTCAAGAGCAGTTGCCATAAGGTGAACAACTACCCCCGCTCTATAGGAGACAGTACTGTTTCCAGACTCTCCCGACTGTCAGTCAGAAAGCAAAACTGATTGGCTGGCGCCGCACGGTGCGCAAACCGTCTAGGAGCGCCAGAAGATTAACTCCTGGGGGAAACGCCCTAAGGCCAGAGTCCTACCCGGGCTCGCACTTCATACGTAGAGGCCGCCGGATGGGTGTTGACCCGTGAGTGTGACCGACCCTGAACAAATGGCTCATCGTGGCCAATTTCAACGGGGCCCATTAGCTCCCCAAAATAGCTGATACCAGTTCAACAACCACCCCGCTTATTAGAAAACATCTTAGATCATTTCCAGAATGGTCCCGATATTATCCGGCGTGCATAGTCGATTGGCAGATCCCACACGATGCGCAAAACGCCCAGAAGCGCTCGAAGGTCACCTCCGAGAAGAGCAGATCCACCTGTCATCATAGGGGAAACACAGTACTTTCCAGGTTCGGCCCTATTCGAGGTGGCTACTGTATGGGGGTTGTTGAACCGTGAGTTGAACCAACCAAAGATAACTAATTAGCAGGTGATATGGCACAAGCTGCACAGAAACCGTAAGTTGCAGTGATGGACCTACATAATAGTTTAGTAAGCACTACAATTAGTATGAGTCTCATTTACGTCAAAATTACGTAAAAGGTTTATACCTTAAATACCGTAAATACGTAAACGGAAAACGCCGGCCCTGTCTCTTTGCCGCACCGCGCCATGGAGGTGGTCTTCTTTGGGAACACAGCGAACGAAAATGCGAAGGAATTTTCACCTGTGCGAAGGAGGCGCCTGAAAAACTGCCTCTTTTTTTGTTCATTTTTCATAGCGTGATATACGAGTCAATATGCTGATACGTCCGCCCATGTAAACACCGTAAATCATACACGGTTCGCTGTTTTTATGCATAATTTCCTCCCCTGCAAATAATACGCTGTATTTTTAAACACGCTTCGATTAACTCTACGCTGCCTGGTTGATAAATAAACCGATTTTACTATACCTATACCGTCAACTACGGCACTTTTACCATAATTTTAAAGAAAAAACCTTATAAATCGAAAACCAAACCACTTTTCGGGGATTAGCCTATGATTTTTAATCGATAGATGTAGTACTTGTCTGTAGCTTTATATAAATTCACTGCAACTTTTAATTGCATTGCATTGAGAAATAAACCGAATTTACTATACCTATAACAGTTACGTGGGCCCGATTGCGTTTCTTCGTGAACTATAATAGAAACTATGTTCAAATGAACTATCATCGATTTTCCTGCACCAAACCACCTGTCAAACTTAGGTATAGACGCCCGAATACGTTTGAATACATTTTGTGCGGTGTTAGATTTAGGTGCTTTAACTTCGGTGGGTAGTTTTAATGCGGAAAAAAATAATCGTTCATTTCACATTCCGCTCTGACGTACTGCTCTGTCTCGTTCACATGAACTAATTTCCGATTTGAGTTCAAGAGAAACGCAATCGAGACCATTATTTTTATTTAATGTTTTACTTTATTTTATTTTAAAAACAATATTTACAGACGAATGGCTATGCTTATATATTACAATAAAACGTGCAGGAAAAACAAGTTAAACCCATCGCCATTGGCTCATCGCCTACCTAACTAAGCAAAAACGCCCGTATCTAGGGATGCTGATTATTGATTCTTTTATGTAGTGCGTTTGAAAAATAAAATCGCATGATTTGCAGGTAGATTAAAATGTATTGTTCCGCTTAACATTGAGCCCCTACAAATCCACTGATTGCACTTTTGGCTTCCAATCAAAAAATAACTAATACAAATAACGAATTACATTACAGACAGATAACTATTTATGTATATATACAGGTGGTGGGTCCAAGTAATTTATTTAAAAAAAAACACTTCATTTCTTAAAATTGCATAAAAATATGCACATCTAGAGACGGGCCAAATTATCGCCTAGTTAGATGTGCTATTGGCAGTAAAGGTAATGTAAGATGTGTTAAACCTCCCTATATTAATTATCAAATAATTTATATAATTATTATAAGATTACATGACCAATGAAAGAACTGTATACCTAATCCTATGTACCTAAATAAATAAATAAATAATAACTAATTACAGATAACAATTAATAACTAATTACAAGATACTTTTTGGAGCACAACATTTTACACCCATCGATTTTAGGCTATAGTAAATCCAAATTAACTTTGAACTTTTCAAGATAGCCTTAAAAAATCGGTTGTGTCACCCCAAAACCTTCCCGGCAAGTAGACAAGGACTTATAGAAGGAGTTTGAGCGTGATATCCCTTCGGGAAAGAGGTTGACCTGATGGAAAGGGATAGTCGGCGACGAACGCGGAACGCGAGAATGCAACGCATTAAACGCCTTCTATTCAATCAATTACGCAAATTTGATTAGGACCCAAGAAGGCATCTATGCACCAAATTTCAAGTCTACATGTATAACTCCAATATTTCGAGATTGAAATAGGTTGCGTGGAAAGTTGATACATAGATAGCCTGATACATAGATGGCGTTAACCCATTTGTTACTGAAACTTTTTTTTATCTCGTATCACAGTAGTTTTTTAGTATTATTACCTTGATGCATAAAGTAAACATTGAAAAATACCAAAAAAAACGGACTTTTCAGGAAAGCTCGGAAAATGTGGATCGTTTTAACGATCAGTAGTAATAGGCAGGTAGGTTAACGCTCATAACATATTACTTTATCGATTGTATCCTATTTTAAATTAAAGAACTACAGTTATTACTATAAAAAGGCTTTGTTATCTGTCTATCTATATCTATCTATATAATCTATATCTATCGAGGTCATAAATTTATAAAAAACGTGCATAAAATAAATTTCAATCACAAGCTTATTTGTAAACATTTACCGTTTAGCTATTACGAATCAAAATAGAAAAGCACTTCAAAATTATGATCATAAGATAATTATCTATGCACCGAAACACTGTCAAACGATCTCTTCGGCGATTGGTAAACAATGAGCAAAAGTTATCTGCTCGTTAATATTTTTAAATTGAGGGTTTTCCTCATACTTTTTTTTGATCTTTATAAAGATCGGTAGTTGTAAATGGGTACCTTCAAATAAATAGGTGCATTGGAATATTCTATCAGTCGCATGAATACATGGATAATTTAAATTAGATGCGCCAATGCGTTCTTTGTTTAGAAGCCGTTTGGAGTTGACCTGTCTGTCAGTGATTCACGATATCCTATCTAAAAATAAATTAATATTATAATAAGAAATGAATTTTGAAATTATAGCTCTTATTTTTTTAATATTTAATACATTAGGTTGTCAATTTTTAATCTAGTAATAATAATAATAATAATAATAATAAAACGCTTTATTCGTACGAAAAGGCGAGCTTATTGCCTTCAGGCAATATTGTAGAGCTAACCTATACTATTGTAACAACATTATATGCGAGTAGATGCTACCAAACTTAACCTATATAAAGAGACTAAGACAAAAAAAAGAGGATAGAACGAAATATATATTTAACTCTTTGTGGGCACAAAATGTGCCACACCAAAATAATCTAACACCTATATAACACCAAAATAATCTAACACGCTAAGGTTTAAAAAGGAGGAGAATGGGAAGGGAAAGGGAATTTATGTGGAAGATTTCAAATGATCTCTTTGTTTTTAAAACTCGTTATACTTGGCGCGTTTCTGACATTTTTCGGCAAAGCATTCCAAAGACGGGCTCCATGCACGGTGAAAGAGGATGAGAAGATGTCAGTGCTGTGACAGGGATAGAGAGTAGCAAGTTATCGTTTGATCTCAGCGGGCGTCCACGAGCCGATAGTGCAGTAAATCTGCCAGTAAGATAATTGGGAGCGACGCTATTCAAGATCTTGAAAAGCATACAAAGAACTCTGAGGCCATGGATATAACGAATGCAGACATTTTGGAGACGCTCAACTTTGGTGGATAACTCTTCTGTGTGGTATACAGAAAGCATAATATTTAAGCGTTTTAATGTTTACATTGACTAATAGATTGCGTTCTAATCTTTCGTTATTGATTAGTCAGTTATCAATAAAATACCAATTTTGGAAACGCTGCTCATCCGTCGAAATTTATTGGAGCTGATATTAGCGCTATCTACATACGAATACTTGCCGTATTTTTTCTCTCATTAATCGGCCTATATAAAAACGCGATAGATGAAACTAACAGTTGGACATTTTGATATGTTTGTTTAAATAAATGTGTTTTTATAGACTTTTGTAAAAAAAACATTCATTATCAATATTATTATAGATGGCTAAATAAATTGATAATAGTTTCGCCGGACATTGGTATCACGCCAACAACATGTCGCCACATAAGGATTGCCAAAACGTATTACGTCATTAAACAGTCTATAATGATCAATGCCTCCGGCGTCCATCTAATGCCAACATGCGAAGTTAAACATTTTGCTATTGCATGTTTTTTTTAAACAAAAGTTATTTTCGGCGTATGTAACAACAGATTTATCCGTCGCAATTCATACCTAATAACTTTGCATTCCTCAAACGCCTCATCAAATTCGACTAGAGGTTATTGCCTTTAGTCGAATTTGATAACAAATTACATACATATATCTCGTCTTCTTATATAGAATTTCATCATAGTATTATCTGCGATATCCTTAATTAAAAAAAAATGTGATACGATTGTCGGTGCAGTGTCGGTGCGATAAAGTGGTTTATGAACTACCTTTACGATGTACCTGCTACACTCTGTATCATCCTAATATTTACATTTGTAATTTCGATGCCCGCGGTCATGTTTTATTTACCGTTGGTGAGCTCGAATGTCCAATGATCTCACGGCTTATCGCTTTAAATTTCTCGGAATCCCACACCTGAAGAGCGATGATTCATTTAATTTAACTGTGATTTTGAGTCAAGTTTATAACTGAGTGACGGTTTCGTTATTTAATGCGACCGACACATCGTCATTAAGCCGGGCGTCCACTTATGTAAGCTATGCGGCGACTGAGTGCCTGCTGCGCTAAATTTTAAACATTGCTTTCCATACTCGCCTATAGGATTAATGTCCGTTAGTGTTATGCTATGCTATGACACTCAGTTTAGATCGTGATGCTGCGTACTGACCCAGCTAGCTTCAAATGCCTCGGCGAGCGATTTGATACTTTGCAACTTTGTTCAATTCAGAACTTGTTTGAAAGCTAGCAAAAAAGAAACCTAATATAAGGTCTGAAATTCGGCATGACTGCTCATGTGTTTTATAAGGTTATCAAGCATGACAGAGCTTCTCTTTCTAAATTAAAGTCATCGTCGCTGACGTCGTCGTCGAAATTATTCTACATGAAAAACTGACTTAAAAATAATCTACCGCGTTATTTGGTTTAAGCCTTTATTATTAAGAAAAGCTATGTTTGTAGTCAACTTTCGGAATATTCAGTATTTTTTATCTCGGTAACTACGGCCGTAATGTAAAGTCTCCTAATAATTAAAAAAATCCATTTTTTCTTGATTACTTAATTTCGAGAGTTATTTCTTTAATTTAAGGCAGTCTTCAAAGAACAAGTTTGTATGAGAAGTCACAAGTAATTTATTGTTTGTATTATATTTTGCTAGGCAAACTTGCAGGGCGGAATTCATTTAAATGAAATTTCGATACATTTAAACGCCATGCAACAAACTACTAATTTTGTTTTATTATGATATCGTTTTACCCAATTCCTAAGAATATACTAAGAACATACTGCGAGAAATATTTTCGGTAAAATTAATTACGTAATGTTGGTAACAGTAAATTACACAGTTTAAAAAATTTCACCCACTGATTTATTCTGTTTTATAATCAGTTTTAGTAACGGTCAAATGCTTTATAAATACGATCGGATCGGCGCCACATCAGCCATCTCGATATGCTCCATTTACCAGGCATAGTTACAGTGTGGCCAGGTAGTATTTTCGTGCCATGGTGGTATTTTAAAAAAATGTAGTTTTTTCAGTATTTTTCGGCATTGAAGAAATCAAACATAATTTTTTTAACATATCTTTTTATTGCATAATAGCAAATTCAAAGGAAGGTGGTGTATCTAAAAGGTGGTTTTCGCTACTTAAAAATATTGTACAGTTACTGAACGTAAAACTATTACACGATATGTAGGAAAATTTCTTACAAATTTAAAAACAATAGCGAGTGCAGGTTAAAGTATAACATTTTCATTAGAAAAAATATATTCTTTTTAAAGAAAACTATTTAATTGTATGTACTGCATGTACTATTTTACTGTGGCTCTATAGTCGCAAGTACTTCAACCAGAAGTGGCGTCTCAGACATTATTAGTTACTCCTCTTTCTTTATCCTACCAATATGCCCTAGACGATAAGATCTAGGAGATATAATCTAAATTTGATTAGCTCTAAACTATTTATTATGCGCTAGTTTACAGTAAAATATCATATGGTATTCTGGGCTGGGGAGGATGTACGCGAACTGCTTTAGACCCAATTGTTAAGGCTCATAAAGCATTACTTAGGGTTATGGCTAACAAACCTTGGAGATACTCTTCCAATGACCTGTTTAGTGAGTTGGAGTTGCTGGATATAAGGCAAATATATGCGAAAGTAGTCCTCATAAACTATATACAAAATCCCCATCTACACCAAATCACTAAACATGCAACACAAACGAGGAGCACCACTACTCATAAGCACTTGCGTCCCAAAACAATGACAACGTTTGCGCAAAGACACTTTTCATACATAGCGCCCAAGATTTTTAATGAGTTACAATTTAATTTGAAGTCGACCACTAATGGAATAAAAACAAACAAACAAATTTCTCCGCTACTTTTGGAATTTGGAAGACATGAGATTGAGGTGCTCATCTCCGTCATTCTCCATTAAACACATAATATTTACACTGACAAATAAATCTTATCTTTTTATTTGTTGCTACTAGGATAATTATTATCTTTTTATTCTGTTTTATTTATTGACTAGCTACTTGACTATTTTAATTACTGGCTTTTTATTTTATTTTAATTATTATTATTATTTTAATTTTTAATTTTTTTTTATTTTTCAAATTATTACCCTGTTATTTTTCTCTACTTACTGATTATCACTGCAATTACAATTTTATTGTATTTTATTATTATAATTATTTTAACAATTTTTTTACTGGATATACCTATTTTGATTTCATTATTACTTTTTTATTTTTCAACATGATTATAATTTAGGTATTAGTTATCATTAGAATAACTCTTGAAATTTATGCTAAGTATTTATTAGAGTTATTAGATTTACTATATTTCATTTATTTTTTAATTTTTGTTTTTCTCAGTAATAGTACTTTAATAAGTGTGCGCACAATATAAAATGTACAAGTGACCTAGTCGAGTCTACCTTGGTACGGGCTTCGGCCTAGTTAGGCAGACTTTGTGAATAATGTTTTTGGAAAATTACCTACGAAAATAAATTTATTCTTATTCTTATTCTTATTCTTCCTTCCAATTCCAATTGACGAACCAACACTTTGGCGAAAGAATTGGAAAAATCGGTCAGGCAAGATTTTATTTTCCGTTTTTCCGTATCTACAATATTACATTATCATTACGTTCTACATTATAATAACGTCGTAAAAAGCGTTTTAGCAAAAAAATAAATTATTTCCTTTTTGGTGAATTCAATAAACTGACGCTCACGTCTCCGGGCAGAGAGCTTGCGTAAAACTATCAAAGCACGATAAAATCTAACCGAAATCCGGACTTTCGCCGTTTTTTCGATGTGTAATTTTGTTTGTGGATGGCAGTCGGGAGACTCGGTCTTCAGAACTCGGATTGGCCGTCCAGCAGTTAAATATATTTTGACACAAAATAATGATTATTAAATTAAATTAGCAATAATTATTTTATTAAATGAAGTATTTTTCAATAAAAATCTAAATACAGAGTACCAGTTGGTATATTTGTATATTTTTGGTAATATAAAATTATACTTTCGGCCAAGCCGGTGGTATTTTTCCATTTTAACATATTATGGACACGCTGCATAGTGAGTTCGCATATTCGCTCGCCTCGATTATAGCACACCGAGCCGCCAGCAGTGCGGATTGATTTTCTCAGAAAGGCACTAAACGTCTTTAGAGTGAAACACGAGCTATCAGAAATAACTTTACTGGCCGTTGCGCGAATGAACCGAACGAGGAATTTAGCCGGGAAATAGGTAGATAGGAAGTAAATGAAAACGCAAACGCTTCAGAGATAGTAAGAGACAGAGACAAACATCCTCCGATTCGTCAAAGGAATTCCAACGTCTTTTTGCAAACTCGAGCTTATCGAGATTGTAAAATGAAATCTCGCGAGATCCAAGTATTTAAGAGGCTTTCCAGGCAACACGTACGATGAGAGTAATAACTTTATGAAATCCCGAGATTATCGAGATTGCCAAATTTAATCTCGCGAGATCCCGAGTACTTAAGAGATTTTCTAGGTAAAACATACGAAGGCAGTAAAAACTTTTTTTGCAATCCCGAGATTATCTAGATTGCGAAATTTAATCTCGTGGGATCCCGATTATTTAAGAGATTTTCCAAGTAAAATATACGATGACAGTAATAACTAATTTGCTTATTTTTATTTGCAAACTCCACCAAAAACCATGGTTACAAATTTAATTTAAAAAATGCCATAAAAAACATTACCCCAGCCAAATTATACATCTGCAAATTATACACCTTGCAAACGGTCATTAAATTATATTTATTTATATTGCTAGGATCTTTGCGAATAGTAGTAAGAGACCGCGTTTGCAGCTTCGAAAGATCTGTGCATACAGACTTATGCCCAAAAAAAAACAAAGAAACTACTAAATTATTGCAGTCGTTTCTGTTATTGCTCTATCTATCTATATCTTCCAACTGTAATATGCATTCTGCAAAAAAGTTATTTCTTCTTTTTTTTACAGATTAAATTTGCTACAGTATAAGCCTAGCTCGAGCACTATGTTTAGGAATTTCCGACATAAGGCTGTTCGAAAATTGTCAATTTGTTGGCAATATTATTAATGTGTTATCCCTCAGATCACCAATAGCAAGAATCTGAAAAAAAATATGTTTTCGTTTGTTGTGATTTTTTTTTCGTTTTAATAGAAATCATTGCCAGATTTAAAAGGTATATATTTCGAAAACAGTTTAGTCTTAAATTGTAACAAATTTAATTTAAATAAAAAAAGTTAACAATTACTTTTTATATACATGAGAATATATAAAAAAACTGAAAAATATATTGTTATACCCTTTAATTGTTTTAATAATATATATTTTTTTAATCTGTGGGCATATTGATTGAATATGTGCATTTTTTCAAAATTAGAAAATCACTTTTTTTTAATTTACAAATTTTTACCTACTTAAAAAAGAAAAGAATGCATTTTTCTATAGAAGGCATACCTTAGAATATATATTGAGCAAAAACTGAAAAAATGCAATAAATTCACTGCTTTCAGCATTAAGCAATGTCCATATGTCATTCGAAACTGCATACTTGGTCTCTCACTATTAGTCTCTCACTATCTGGACACAGGTCGAAACAACATACTTAAAAATTGGAACTATATGATATTTTGCAATATCTCGGTCTTTTTCTTTTACTAGGTAGTAGTTATACTAGGTAGTAGGTGATTTCAAAGTAAACGCTTAAAATACGTATTTAAAAGATTGTTATAGTACTCATCTATTCTATTTGTATATTGTTGCATAATTGTTTTTCAATACTTAATTGTGCGATAACTGATATTGATTATTTCTATATCCTTTTGTTTTTTGTTATCTTAGTATTACTTCTGATGCTGATTATTCTTGAAAAAATCACCATTTTAATTTTTTTATTGACTGTTATTGATATTTTTCGTAATTTGAGTCCGGTTATTCTCTAGTATTGAACCAAAAGTACCGTTATATAAAAAAAAAGTATATGTATATGTAGTGAAGATATGAATCATTTTGTACCAATGTTAAATGACGTATTCCACAGTCTGTAGCTATTTGGAATAATTAAACTATGACTATGACTATTTTGTACCAATATTTCATAGCCATTAGCTAAAAATTACCTAAAAAGTCAATAAAACTTCGGTGTCCGCGTGCCTTAAAAAACACCTCCGCAGGTTGGCAATCTCTGTTTTAGCCTGTGTAATAGTGGACGCGCCGGTACTATCGCGAGGGCAATCGAACTGGATGGCGGGAGCGTTCCACCCCGGTTTCCGGGTCCGCGTCAGCCGCTGTTCCGGTCACCAGCCATTTCCGGTGGCAAGGTAAGCGACGCGACGACATCTTTTCCCTGCATCCGGAACCTAACGACGCGGTCCCGCTCACGTCCGGTGCGTTTGCCGCCGTGCGATTTCAAATCATTACCTACCATTTTTCTATCAATGGCTGACCCTAAAATTTTTACGAATAATCCGACATGGCTTTCTCCATCTAACTTTGCGTGATTTTCATATCTCAGATCGTATCGAAGCGCGCACTGGTTGAACATTGCGAGATTTGAAAATGTCTTTGATTTTACTCACCTGTAGATGAATGAATTATCTTTATTGCACAATATCATAAATAGCTACAATGGGCTGACTTATTAGCTAGGGTGTACAATCTTTAACAGCATACCTTAACATTTATTTGTAACGACGTTAAAGTAAGTGAAGGGAAACATGAACAATAAGAAAAAAGCAAACTTTAGGAATAAGAAAAACGAATACAAAGCAAAACATGTCCAAAGAATCGAAGACTATCGCGGTTGTTTGACATTATAAATAGGATAGAAAACGAATTTACCGCGTGAAATTTGTAGCACCCGACGTGTCAGTCTACCCTGGACAACGGCGGCTGCAACGTCACCGAAACGTCGGGTGCTACAAATTTCACGCGGTAAATTCGTTTTCTATCCTATTTATAATGTCCAAAGAAAGTCGAAAGATAAAAGGTAGGGAAAAAGGTTTGGAAGGGGATATTAGGACGGGAAGATTTCATCAAAGTAGAATAATCTCCCTAATACAAAAAAATCTCCTAATATCCAAAAAGAAGTCAAGATCAATTTTGTTTTTATTTTATTATTTAGTTTCACATACAGATATATCCCTTAAAATACTTTTTGTGCTGTTGTGAATTCCTAAAACATTTTATATTAAGTAGATCGTAACATCTCGTTCACGAATCATCAGAAACTGATGCTTGTTGTGGAACTGCGAGATATGATCGAATTTACGGAGATTAAATATATATTGAATGCAGATATTCTGCGATTTCTTCAGTTTAAAAAGAATCTTGGACAAAGATCCAATAAGCTATGTTAGCATTTATGCAACAGATATCTGCATAGCCCAGGATCATCAATAATAAAGACTGAACCACGGATTATTAGTCATTTTCTGGAAGTGTTGATACTGTATGTGTTCGATGAGCATCCCCATATTTTTACGACCTTACACTACTTTAAGGGAAGTCGTATTAAATATTGACACTAGTGATCTACTACCATTCATGATCGCATGAGATTTGGTGGGTTTAATGAGGTTAACGAAAGATTTTTCCAATGTTTCTTTTCGATATGAATTCTCTGATATTTCTTTTTTGTACTTTCATTCGATTAGATTTATTATTCGTTTTAAACAGGTCACTGCTGCAGAACAGATTTAAAATAACATTTTACGAAAAATCACTTTCAGACCGATTATTTGAAGGCATACTTGTACATTAGTCGTAGCGGGTTGTATTAAAAGCGTTGATATTTCACATTACAAGATGCATGATTAGTGATGTAATATTCAACACAGATTCAACACAGAGTGATGTAATATTCAATACAGATTAAGTTTGTGGCGAAATTGATGGCTATAAACTTTTTAAAATTCTTCTTCTTCTAAAAACAAGAGTTTTTCACCTGCAAATAAATCTTAAACATAGCTAAAATATGGCTTTATCAAAATCGAGCACTAGAAATAGATGTATTGTTATTATTAATTGGCCTATAGACTATTGCCTCCACATTTGTGAATCATATGTTTTGGTTTTTAATTTTATGCCTCATTTTTATGTACTTAAATGCTTATAATTTGTATTAATGTGGTGTGGTTAAATTTAGCTACATTAAATTGCAAAATTGTTAACTGTTTCTTTTTACTTATTATTTTTAGTTAGGTTAATTTCGTAAGTTATTCAGAGTTAGATGTTTAATATTATGGTCGCTTTTATAATTAATTTTTCAACAGTTATTATAATTGCTGCGCCTAAGTTGATTTTTATAGTCAAATATGTTTAGGTAAAAATATTGTTTATTATAAATATTAATTTTCACACCCTTGGGGGGGGGGGTGATTGAGTAAGGTACAGCTGTGTTTCTTCAAAAAAAAAATGTGCTGTGCAAAACTGCGCACAAATCAATATACACAGGAGGCTAATTGAAAGCTCATGACGTGAAGTATCGTTATAAACATTCAGGCCTCTTATTTATGTACTGCTTTGGGTAGCATCGGGAATCAAAAAAACGCAATTAGCATGTTTTGTGTACCTATTACTTCAATAGCAGCATTATTAGTACTATCGGTAGGTAGAAATCGCTATTCGAACGAATAGCAATTACCTACCAGACTGTAAATAAGTAACCTGGCGTCCGATGACATAATTTCATTGCAGAGTAATTCCGACAAAGAGAGACAGAGTTCGGTATTTGCCGACGGGAGCCGGGAGGTAGATTTAATGGGGCGAAGGCCGGGTGGGGAGGAGGGATTGGGAAAGGAGGAAGGGGGGGGGGGGGCATGCAGATGTTGCGTACGGCCTGTAAACAGAGGCCGTTGTCAGGACAACAGCCCGACAGGCGCCACTATAAAGTCGGCTGCGACGCAGCTTTCCAGTCACTTCAGACATCCCTGAAAGATTTTTTACGCGCGAAGATAATGTACTCATAAAAACCACGTGTCATGTATTTATATGTATAGTACCTAACTACAACCCTCTACAAAACACCTATCAGACCAGTCTGATTTAAGCCTCAAAAACGTAGACCCCTGATGCAGTTTCAAATAAACTCATTCGAATATTTAAAAGTAAAAGTTTTTACAATCTCTAATGTGTATTACTTTAAATGAAAACAATTACAATAATTTGTAAATTGTAGAAAAAAAACAAATTTCATTTAATAAAATAATACATAATACTACAATCTTATTAACAAAATTTCAAGACGATTTAAAAAAAATATTAATTACAGTAACTATTAATGAAATACAATTAAAACATCCTATATTTTAGAATTGAATTGAATTGAATATTTCATGCACTTTAAAATGGTCCCCTACCGATAGAGCAGGTAGTCGCCGTGGTGGATAACAATTATGATTTTTATTTTTAGTGCTGTTTGACTTACTACATTTGTGCGTTGTGACTTACTAAGTTAGTACACCACTGCCTAATTGCATTCGTGCGTTGTATTTATCTGTTAAAAATTCATATAATCCCATTGTTATATTAAATACAATTTTACATTTTTCTATTATTTACAGATCTTTGTAATTGTTTTCATTTAAAGTAAGTAGTAATATTATAATATTAGAGGTTGTAAACAGTTTAATTTTTAAATATTTAAATGATTTTCATTAAATTTAGGAAACTTATAGAAAAATTAACATTTCTCGAAAATGGTAGGGCTTTGCATATAGGTAAATATGTTTTAATCGATTTATAATTAACCACCCTATTGCCCCTCCAGACTTCCAATTGATCACCCTATTATAATAAAAATAACCAGGGTATTAAAATAATACTAGGTGATTGGAGGTCGTTAGAATATCGTTGATTGTTTAATATAATGATTAAATATAGTGCAAAAGTACCAAACTGTTTGACCACAAATATTGCCTACTGAATAAAATTAAATCTGCTACTTTTTCTACTTTCTGTGTGTCAAACTATATAGCAACAGTGACTATCTCATCGCACCTTAAACAACGTACATTTCGGAGGGGTTTCGTTAGTTTTCTTTATTGGCAAAGTTCGCAGGTCTTGTTTGTGGCACTCGACGGTCCCTTCACACGTGGGGCGCTTGGGGCAGCGTGAGGGTTACTCAGGGAGAAAAGGAGGGATGAGGAAGGGAGACGTAAGGATAAGGGCGAAGGAGAGAGGTGATATGAGTCCCGCTATCTCATTATCTCACGCCTAACCTAATAACCGCCTTTGATAAAATTTACTCGCCTCCTATCGATATTATAAGCCAAAGAGCTGGTCTAGCTATATATAGAGTATTATGATATTATACAGAAGTGAAAATAATAGAAAATCTTAAGAATAATAACATAAAAAATTAAAAAGTTTTGCACTGCGAAAGCGAATAAATTTGTGGTAGTATCATAATCCACAAGGGCATTCCATTCACCGCGATAAATTTCCAGTGGCATCAGATACTATAGTAATTTCATGTGGTTGTGTAGATTGCTTTTGCGGGGGTGGTTGTTTACCGTACGGCAACCGCTCTTGAAATTTCGGCTACCCGTTTGGTCGTTTCAAGAGTAGTTGCCATAATGTTAACAACTACCCCCGCTCTATAAGAAACAAGGCCGTTTCCAGACTCTCCCGGTTATCAGCCGGAATGCACAGTCGATTGGGTGACGCCGCACAGTACGCAAACCGTCCAGGAGCACTCGAAGGGTGATTCCTATGGGAAACTGGCTCTCAGGTATTAACCGGGCTCGCTCTTTTGCTTGGAGGCTGCCGGATGCTTGTTGACCCGTGAGTTTGACCGACCCTTACACATATGGGTCTTAGTGGCCTAACTTCAAAAAGGCCCATTAGCTCCCACTAGCAAACCGAATAGAGCACCGACCGCTCAGTTCCACCTGAGGTGTTCCCCCGAATCCGCGATCATCTGCTCCCAACCACATCCGACTGCATTATAACAGCCATGATAGAAGCTCAAAGTGGCCATGACGGGGTAAGTCCCTCTATGAGGAGGCAACCAGATAAGAGTTGAACCGTGAGTTGGGGAGGCCTGATGACGTAGAGTTTGGCCGACACCACATAAGCTACTCGGAACAATAACCAATACATCTTCTACAATAACGAATCTTTATATAAGGAATGATCAGGCTCTCGTCGTGATGCTATACGTGACGTCATAATTCAGCACCGACGTCGGGAGGACACCAATTTAGAGTTTAGAGCGGCGACAGCTGTCACCTCTGTGGCGATTAGGACGCGTCTGATTTCCGTCCGCCCGCCCTCGGACGAAACAATCCGCTCGTGGCGCGCCGGAAGTGCCGAATCATCGCGCCGTTATTAACAACCTGACCGGGGGGCGGGTCGGGCGGGCGGCGGCGCCCAGGGCAGCGCCCAGGGCGGCGGACTCACTTGTCACATAATTAAATTATGCCGCCGGCGCCTGGGGAGGCCGCCTTTGTTGCACACCTTTGGGCGGGCGGCCGCCCATCTTCAGCAGGGAAGCGAGATCAAGCGGGTTTAGTATTCATTTCGATAATCTTATATTTACAGAGTTCTATTCGTACATGACATTCGTTATTAGACTTTACTTTTCCAGCCCACCAACCGACGAGGAGGGAAAGTATTGTCAACGCGCTACTTTTTCGAGATGAAGACAATAAATAGACACAATTTTAACAAAAAAAACTTCTCCAATATTGTTTAGAAGTGCAGCAGCCATGTCATGGTGATACTTAGAATGGGCTATCATAATCGGATGCGTATATGTACAACATTTTGTGTCTGTGCTGTTGACCATTGAGGAGTTCTCTCGTTGGAAGCCAACCCTGGGTGCCGCAGTCCTGTTTTGATGAAACTTAGAACAGGCTGTCGTAATTGAATGCATATACAAATTTTCGTGTCTGCGCTATTGACTGTTGAGGAGTCCTCTCGTCGGGAGCCAAGCATGGGTGCAGCAACCATGTCATGGTGAAACTTAGAACGGGCTATCATAATCGGATGCGTATATGTACAACATTTTGTGTCTGTGCTGTTGACCATTAAGGAGCTCTCTCGTTGGAAGCCAACCCTGGGTGCCGCAGTCCTGTCTTGATAAAACTTAGAACAGGCTGTCGTAATTGAATACATATACAAATTTTCGTGTCTGTGCTGTTGACTGTTGATGAGTTCCCTCGTCGGGAGCCAACCCAGGGTGTAGAATCAAGTCATGTTTACCATACAAAAATGCATTGTCATCGGAATTAAACCGACATGTAAATTTTCAACTTCATATGATAATATTATAGTAAGACATTACCATGTGGCAAATAAGCTCGCCTTTTTGTATAAAAATTAAGTGCAAAAAAAGAGTTTATTATTATTATTATTATTATCTAGGGAGTTCCCTTAATTACTCATGGATCCCATCATCAGAACAGGATTTTGATAAAAATGGGACCAATCTGTAAGCATATCCTTTCAAATAAAAAAGAATTTTACAAATTAGTTCATAGACGGCAGAGTTCTGAGGTAACAAACATTTAAAAAAAAGATAGACCGAATTGATAACATCCTCCTTTTTTTGAAGTCGGTTAAAAATATCCATTTTGAGACCTCCCTGAGATTAAGACCATTTCAAGAATGAAGTCTGAATGTGTGTCTATGTGTATTCCTTCACGATACCGCCCGAACGCTTTATCCGATTGAGCCGAAATTTGGCATGCAGGCATCAGTTCGTCATGGCAAGATTTGAAAAGATTGTGGTTAAAATCTGTCCACTAGGGGCGCCCTAGTCATATTTCAATCTCGAAATATGGACTTAGAGACTTGAAATTTGGTAAACAGGGGTTTTGTTGGACCGAAATTACTTTGTGAAATTGTGGTTAGAATATCTAATATGCAAGCTACACTAATATATTAAATTCCGCCATATATTTCAAACAAATAATAACGCTATCTGTTAGCACTTGGTACAACCCCGCCTTTAGCCGAGAAACGAACCGCGCTGCCCGAGGCGGCTGCATCGAAACCCGACCGGTTCGTCCGCCGGCCGAGAGAGGGGCCCCATTGATTGTGTTTATGAAATTAATATTCAGTAAAAAACATTCCCTGGGTACTTGCCGGGAAAGTCTTAGGGTGACACAACCGTTTTTTTTCTTATTTGTCTATCTACTATTGGTCTTATAAGACTATAATCAAGTAGATTGATATTAGATGACGAATAGGTCGACTGTCGCACTATCTGCTCGTCCTGCTTTATCTCTCGTTGCTCAGGTCTGCCACGTCTAAGTGTTCAAAGCGCCAATGTAATCTTTCTGTATTAGTACGGTTAGAGGCTAATACGATGTGATACTTAAGTCTACGATTATATATCCTGCTGAAACATTTTACTTAATTTTAACGAGTGGAATTTTAGGGTTCATCGTTCCTTGCCAACCATAGCCCGTTATCGATTGATCTTAATACATTGTTTTAGAAGTGCTGTAGGCTTTCACCGACTGGTCTGGTACACAAATGAGTTGAAAAAGAACGAGGGAACGGGAGCTGGAATTAAAGGACCCAATGCCAACATGAGCTCTAGAAAAACATGCAAATGTATTTAAATTCGACGATATTCCGACGATATTAATTCGACGATATTATTATTAGTGTCTATAGAAACTTTAAGAGGAAGTAAAGCAGCCAGACTATACAGCAGATTATGCAAAGACAGCCAAGCTAATTGAAAATACTAAACACGAAGAGTCACATAAAACTGGTCTAGGATACCCTCAAAATTTTCATTCAACTGTCTTCCACGAACACCGCAACCCTAGGTACTATATGTTATAGTAACCCCTATAATACACAAAGGCATGAGAAAGTTCCCTGATCAGATAGGGTCATACAAACCCTCCTGGGCCCAGTACCGGCCACAGACATATCAAACTGCCTTCAGAAACTATCCACTAAAAAGTGACAGGGAAGAGAACAGGAAATCTACTGAATGCACGCGGTTGAGTCAGTTCAAAACAACATTCGCAAATATATCTGAAACAATGGTCAAACTGGGCAAATAAGAACAGCGTCAGAACAGAGACAATAACAGGACATATTACCCTTAACAAACACCTTACAACCATCGGAAAATAAGACTGCTATACATGTTTTGTGTGAGTGTCACGCTTTTGCTAATTTAGGCTAAAACTATTATAAGACCTTTATCATAATCTTAACGAACTGCTTACAGCTCTAAACTATAATTATTCGCCTCTATGTGGTGAGGTGAGAAAGTAACAGGTTACTTCTTCTATGAGGTGAGTGGACTATCGGGCGCAGATCGAGGACACTCAAGACTACCGTGAGCGTCCAACAGTCTGGAAACCTAGGTCGGCGCAATGCATATTTACAGATGCTGGAGCCACTAGACAGCCTATACCAATACCCCCCCCCCCCCCCCCCAGGAGATTGAACCCTTAAAGGTCCATGGGAAATCATTTTATAAATGATCGAATACGAACAATGATTTTTTCCATAATAATGAATATATTAAATAATGTATTAAATTATATTTTTCCATATTATTAAGACATACGAATCTTATTATTGGCAAAAAAAATATTATTAAAAAATGTAAAATAATTCCTTTCTGAAAATATCGCTTACAGCCTGGTGATTTTAAATAAATAAATAAAATATTTTTGGCGACTTTTCCAATTTGTTTTTTTTCCTTTTAGTCCTTTTTTTAACACGCTTTTATTAGGTCGACCTGCATGTAACTAACTATGTAATGGAATCTAAGGTAACTAATTTAACCATCTTCCAAGGATCGTAGCGTCATGAAAATTGGCAGCTATATGTAGTTCTGATGACGATACAATAATATGGTACTGTCGAACTGATCTGATGATAGAGTCGGAAGATATGAACTGGAACTTCATGATGGAACATCGTATCATAGCTGTGTTTGGACTTGTTAGAAAAGTCTTGGAATGAACTTTGACCACGATTAGGTTTCAAGGTCTGATGATGAAGCCGGAAGATAGGCACTGGCATTCCATGATGGAATATCGTATCATAGTCGTGTTTGAACTTGTTAGAAAGGTCTTGTAATGAACTTTGACCACTATTATGTTTCAAGGTCTGATGATGAAGCCGGATTTTTTGGTTTTTACGTGCATTTATAAAAGCGTGTTTTTAGTGTTTTTTTTTTAACTATTAATTTATTAGTAGGTACGTATGATTTCTAAGTTAAATAATAATAAAATTTTGGAAAAAGTTGTAATTTTGCATTTTTATAGGGTCACTTATGTAACTTTAAACGGACACTTATGTCCCATCAATTTATAAAATTTATACAAAACTTGACATATATTTTATTTACATCGCCCTTTAACAGTTTTATGTAGCAATAATTTCCATACTCTAACGCAAATTTTATAGTCACCAAAGGGTTAAAGACGAAGAAGGGAAATGCAATGGAGAAATCGGTTAAACAGATTTTGTTTGTTAATTTTTCACTAGTAAATTTTAGTAGTTAGTAAACTTTGCCACTATTGTGTACCCTGATGTAAACCCATCCTGATGAGATAGCCCTGGAGTCTGTACAGTTCTTAGTTCTCGGCTTTAGTGGTATAGTCTAGCTAAAACATGAATCGAAGGAGGAATGATTACATGCAGGTTTTATGCTAATAACAGAAGTATATGCCAAAGTGTTTATGATGCATAACGTCTACAGATGCCAATTCTCACACAGAAGATGGAAATGTCTAAAAGAAATGTCAAGAACGAAAAGCACTCGGCGATGGGATGACATTCCAGATGAAAATCTGTTGCAACTTTATTATAGCTTGTTGTTGGCCTACCTACAAATATTAAAAATTATGTCATGATGTAAAATGGAGCGAGGTTTATATATGTATACCCGAATGACTTGCAATATCAAAGGCAGGAATTCGGGAATATTTCCGGCGGCCCATTAAAATATTTGGAATAAAATAATCGTAAAATAATGAGTGACGCTTTTGAGGAGCTTAAGCTTGGCTGATAGATCAAACGATTTCGTGTGTTATGCGATCGTGACGGCATTGTGAAGGTGTTCGTCGGTGTGTAAGCGATGATTTTGATATTCGGCGAAAACTGAAATAAAGAAATCGTAATCTGGAATGCCTGCATAATGAAAGAATCTATCCACCGTTATCTAATGGGGATTACATGAAAAATCGTCACCCAAGTAGGGTTAGTTATTATAAGTGAAAACTGTGTCGAAAAAAGTAAAAAACTGGTTAGATAACAACTTGCTAACCCTAAACGTAGGCAAAACAAAATACATGACCTACAGCATAGACTCCCGACAGCAACCAGCGCCCAACTTAAAATTATATCTGGAAGAAGACAATGTCCATAATGCAATAGATCACGTCAATGCCATCAAATATCTATGAATTCAAATCGATCTACATCTCCGATGGAATTTACATATCAATAATATTTAAGGGAGGATTAGAAAATTTATTTATATATTCAGAAATCTTAGAAATGTACTAGATATAAAACCCTACTATCAGTATATTGTGCCTTAGCCCAGTTACTTATTTCATACGAACAAATTGGCTGGGGTGGTGCGACCAGAGTGCATCTAGACATGCTAATTAAAGCCCAAAGGGCGATAGTTGGCGTTATTAATAAAAACCCTACTTCTTAGTATTAGATAACGTGCCTAGTATTAGAAAAGTGTTTTAAGCAATCATTAAAAAAGCACTTCCTTTCACAATAAATATGAACCATAAATTCTAACCTTTCCGTTATCCCCTCCCTTTCCTTACATTATTTTGGCAGTTTATTTATTTACTTATTTATTTATTTGTTAATATATTAAAATATATATGTATATATTATGTAATATGTTCAACTCAAAAATTTATTTATTTATTTACTTTTTAGTTTAGATACACACACAATGTATATTATATGCTATAATTTAAAATTTAATTTGAAGCTATAATTTTTTTTCTACTCTTCTTTTCACACCAGCATGTTGGTTGACTGGAAGATATTGTAATGTAGCAATAAGTCCGCCATTGTACCTTATTTTTTATTGTGCAATAAAGAGATTTTCATTCATTCATTCATTCATAAAGCAGAAAAATGTATGCGCCTAAAGATAAATTGGGAGAAAGCCAAATACATGACTGCCGAATGCCTTTTGTGTGCCCACTGTATCCGAGAAACTTATCAACCAGTTAGGACCAAATTACGTACAAAAATAGTTCATACCATGCCGAGATTTAAAAAGTTATAGATATCTTCCTTTCCAAAATTTTAATAATCATACATACGTTAATACTGGTCTTAGCAAAAATAAAATAAATGTGATTTAGTATTTCGGGGATATTTTTTCTAACCTTTATAGGGTAACGGCCCACCTTAATGTCTAACGAGAATTATCTTACATGCGGCCGGCTTTTACAACATCGCGTGGCAGTACTCAGGCGGTCACTAATCCAAGTAGGTACTGAGCACGCGGATATTTCCCAAAACTCTTACTTGCGTTAATATGTTACATCTTCGGCGAGTTTAGTTGAGTTAAAAATGTATCAAATCTCACAATGTGTTGTAATGCTAATGATGATGTGGTGCCATTGTCACACCACGCAATTTTACAACCCACTGAGAATTGATAAGTTAGAAATATCGCATGCATTTCCAGCATATTTGCATCTACCTATACTATTGTCATCATGGCTTAACTATCGGGTATTATCATTATTTTCATATTCATATAAACTTGAGTAATTAAAAAATCTATTTTGAAACTTATTTTTTCCCGCGCTTTCTCATTCGCGCCATCCTCTTTGATTTATTGTGTATATTTCATGAAAATATTATTGCGAATGAACGGTCAATGATTTAGAGCTGAGCAGTTCCTCAGATCAAAGCCGCCACTCTAGTCAATCGTAAAGTGGACCGAGCACTACATCCGCATCCATCATCGTTAGGCACGTTCCTTTAAAACGCCACCTGGCTCATCGCTTCAACAAATCGCACGCAATTAAAATATCTCCAATATCTCTTTTCTAAGAAAACGTCTTAAAAATAGTAACACATTTCACGAGTGCGAATTGTAAAAAAATGCGTCTTTTCTTCTTTTTCGAGCACACATTTGGGAGTTTTTAGGCAAGAAGGGTTTTCATTTCTCCTTGGCGAGGTGAAGTGCAGGAGGTTATTTATGACTGTTTTGATAGTCATTAAACACCTAAAACCAATCAAAGTTGAGTCGAGAAAAATTGTACCACTTTTATATACACTCAAGAGCAATGAACCCGGGTAATTAGAATAACTCTATAATCACGGAAACTAAAAATGTTAGCTTATTAAAATAAATAATATTTTATAGACAATTTAATACTTCTTAAAAGCATTAATAAAACTCCTTAGTTTCTGTAAATTAATGCCATCAAACAGGCTAAAACCAAATTAATGATTTTTTGAAAATGAACTCACTGCATTTGTTTATGCATTTGCTATGTTCTCTTGCAAAAAAAATACAACAAGCACTCTCATAAAACATATTATACATAGGCAATTTAATACTACTCAAATAAAATCACTGAAAAGACCCAATGCCAACATACACGCAAAAAATAGATCTCATATATAAAAAGAGACGTTCCGAATTATTAATTCATTCATGACTGACGCCCAGCCCTAACTCTTAGACCTACAGAGCTCAAATTTTGCACAGAGATTCCCTTTAGGACGCAGGCGCTCAATAAGGGCGGATTTTTCGAAATTCAACCCCTAAAGGGGTGAAAATGGGTTTCAAAATTTGTATGGAAAAACGATATAGATGTACTTTTTAATTCATAACTTTGTAAGATTACTCTCATAAAGAAATAAAAAAATAGGTGTTTCATGTTTTTTCAAAATTCCACCCCTAAAGGTGAAACGGAGTTTTAAAGTTTGTATGGATAAATGATATTAGATGTACTTTTTATTTCGAAACTTTGTATGATTACTCTGATAAACAAATAATCAAATACGTCTTTCGTGTTTTTTCACAATTCAACCTATGGGTTGAATTGTCAAAAAACCCTTTTGACGCCTTTAGAAAGGCGTGAAAAGGGGTTAAAAGTTTGCATGGAGAAACGATATTAGATGGAATTTGTAGGAATACTCTAATAAACATCTGGGCAAATATTCTAAAAATTCAACCCCTAATGGGGCGAATTTCAATTTATTAAACAAATAAGCAAATGCATGTTTCTTGTTTTTCAAAAAATTACAACTTAGGGGGTGAGAAATGGTTAATAACCCTAAAAATCAAAATAGACTCTGAGTCGCGCACGATGGTTCCCGGACGCGAGAAGGCGCTAGAACCTCATTATAAATTCAACATATTTGCCTCGATAACATGCGTAGCGCAAGCACTGCGATCTTTACATCTTCACGCCTTAACTACTTAATTGATCATCATGAAGTACATATTGACAGGGGTACAGAGAAGGACGTAGGATACCTTATATATTACAGTTGATTGGAAAAAAGGGATCTATCTTACCCCAAATTTAACGCAAGCGAAGCCGCGTGCAACAGCTAGTTCACCTATAAAGCAAAAAGGACGCATCTCTTGCTTTTTGGAATTCAAAGTGACGAGGAGAAGTGAAAATACACTCGGGCATACAGTATATCTGAGGACCAGACATACGGACAAATATTTGCATTCCAGCTCACACCTTCATCCCTAGCATCTACGTTCAGTGCTCGTCACTCGTGAATAGAGCACTCGATTTATAAGACGCTGACATCTTTCAAAATTATTGTTTCTGTAAATTTGCCAAATATTTCAGCAAAAAATATTAACTCTTTATATAAAATATAAACATTATTATTATTTTATTATTTATTCCGTAGCCGGCGATTGGGGAAGGGGTCGCCCTCGCAGCCAATACGCTGCTGTCGGTGCCGCTGGATCTCGTACTCCATTCACGATTCGCTTCCATTCTTGACGATTTTTTGCCACGTCTCGAGCATCCCTAGCCGATAATCGTTGATTTTTAAGGTCGTCTTTGATGTTATTTAGCCAGGTTTTCTACGAAGCCGATCGCTGAATTCTCCATTCTGTCGGACGGTCTCGCCAAAGAAGTTTACGTGGCAAGCGATTATCGTTCATTCGGCAAACATGGCCGAAAAATATAAACATAAATGCATAAATAAAAAAAAACACTCTAATGAGTTTTTTTTCTGTAAAATAACCTTATATAAAAGCTAAAGCTTTTTCTAAAAAGAAAGCTTTTTTTATATGTATTACCAACTTAGCTCGTGCTCATCAATATTAACCATCCCTTTTTGAAGTCGTTTAATTAAAACTATTTTATTACCACTTTATTTTCATACAAGTCACCTATCAAGCGTCGGAGACATCCGCTTCAGATATTTGGCACAGAATCAGCAGACAATAAAACCATTCATTTGAATTGTATTTATTTAGTTAACACATCTTCTACATTGTATCGTAACGAAAGAGTATTTCTGACATATGATTTGTGGATCTCATAAACATTGTCAAAGGGAAATTATTTCAGGCTCATATTTTATTTTATTTTTTTATTTATTTGCGCACTTATGATAATTGCGCACTTATGATTTTAGGGCATTTTTATGATGACGATGATCTTAGAATGAGTACCGATTCATTAAAACAATAAATAAATAGACGAAAAAATCTTATCTTTTTTCTTGCTACTTTTAATATATTTTTTCAGAAATTTGAGTATTTTTTTAAATTCTCATCCATATCCGAGAGATATCATGGCATCGACCAAACCCCACAATGCGATGTTAACTGTCACTGTTAAGATCTCTCTGGAATGAATGCAATTTAATAATAGTTAACAGTGTTTTGTATAGAATTTGGAAGACAGCAAAAAATACGGTGAAACTGTTATTTACCAAGTATGTGCAAATTTTACATTCTAAATCATCGTTCATTGAGTATTTATCAATTATATACCTTCATTAACATTTAAATTTCGCCGTAGTCAACCATTTCAATATTTGGAACTGCCGCCAACATTGTGAATATACATTCTTCGTTGCGCTGAGATCACGGATTTAAAAACTGCCGCGCGCGCCCCCAAAAGGATAGGCCAAGTCAAAAATTCACCTAGGAAACCAGTGTCGCATCTAGTGAAAACCATCTCTTCCACTACTTACAGGTAAACATATTTCTATTCAAGACACACACAAATGCGTGACAGCGTATCGCATTACGCTCTCGATGTGTGTATGTAGTATTTTTCGATAATTTTTTGTCAGTAGTATTTAGATAATAAGATATTTATATTCACAATAATCGATCATTGTTGAATTTAATTATGCTCAATTTGATTACGGTGAAATTAAACACAATACAGCATATTATATAATTATATTTATTTTCACATAATATTATTATTTTTCCGAAATAAATTCTAATAATATTTAGTTTACGTATGCATTCACGTTGCATACAATATCATTATTTTCAGTAACATTCTACAAAGCGCTAAAACATTTAATCGCACAATCAAAATAAAAGTTATAATTACAAATCTTTCAACTATATATTTTATACGAATAGTTGATAAGGATGAAAAGTTTCTTGAAATATCGTTGAAATATCTCTCTAAATTGTAGTTAGGAGCTACCCCACGTTATTCCTTAAAAGTACAACTTTTATGTCATTACCGGAAGGGTAATGAATAAGGTAAAAAGATATAGATAAGCAACTAAATTATAAATATCTAATTTTTCTCACTCCAACCTGTAGTCTCTGTATACCGGAAACTACCTGTATAAAATAGGTATTAATAATGTGGTTAGGAGGTCAGTAACCTATCAAAGACTAGGGAATGAATTTTTATTTTATTTATTTATTTATTTTTTATTTATTTATAGTATTACACAAGTTCGTTTGTACAGTTTACCATATCATGTTGTATATATATATGAGACGTTAGCAAAAAACTGATTCTCGAGGAGATAGAGTAATGAATAAAAGTCGCCTAACTAGGCCAGGGCCTGTTCTAAGGTAGACTTTATAAAATATTGTTTAGATGTATCTAATCAAATTACTAAATAATTATTATATAAAAAAATAAAAAATAAATAAAATTAAAACAATTAAAATTTGTAGAAATTCTATTACTTTGATAATAATTATTAACGTGTAGAGTAAAAGTAAAAATATGTTTGAAAGTAAAAATATATGTCTAAAATTGAAGAATAATGCGAAAATTTATTATACAAAAAATTAATATACAATATTCAACATTCCATTGATGTTTTCTCTGCCTTCTGTAATAAGCCACCTAGAAACCGATTTTTTAAATTTGTGTTTGGTTTCAATGCGTTTAACGACATCAGGCAGGTAGTTGTACATTCTCGGTGCTATGAAGTTAAAATGTCTCTGTCCGAAAGTCGTACGAGTTCTTGGCACTATCATATCGTCATTCTTTGCAGCTCTGGTGAGTCTCACTCGTGCGTTAATAAGTGGCATTTTGAATTTTGCGTGTATTAAGGCTATCTTAATGTACAACAGTCTTGGGTCCAAAATATTACTATCTTTATATAACTGGTTCGTAGGATATCGATACGGGTTACGCTATTTATTACGTTGTATTTTGTCGATATGGTTCTAACAGTTAATAACGTCTTCATATGGGAAGTTTATTTGTTAGTTTAATGATTCGTTTCCATGCCAATGATGAGTTTACTATTATTAAAGTAGTGAGTCAAATTCTAATCTCCAGAGTTTGGACCGATTCCATAAATTTCAAACTATTTCACATGTTTTTACGATTTTTAGAAACAAAATAATAAGAAAATAAAAATTGTATTGTTTCAGGTCTTCCACGTTATTTTATTATGTTTATCTATTTGAGGAGATACATCAACTTACAGACGTAGAAACTGACATAGGATTATGTTAAAAATCGTATTCTAAAAATCTAAATATATTTCGGCTCGTTTTAACACGATTACCCAACAAAAAAGGAGTGTAATGTGTTCAGGATTCATGTATGTATGTTTTCCGTTTCTATATCCCACTATAACTTCTAAATGCTTGAACCGATTTAGAAGTGTTTGGTACCGTTAGGTTATGTCATCCGTAGTGTCATAGGGTACCTTTAATGTCTATATATCAAGTAAATAGTCAACTAAATGTCCAAATATACAAATATCACTAAATTAACAAATATATCGTGTTTATTACCAAATGAAAGGTCCGATTGAGTACATTCGTGTATCTATACGAATATATACATAAACCATAAATATGTCATAAAAAACATCAAAAAAAATTATTTAATACAATAGTTAACTTTTTGTAACGGCAGTCATGTTTTTTATCCTTTTTAATATATTTATCCGCCCTATTGAATTGCCGCCTGGAGCGGGTACCCCGTTTTGCCCCTTCTTTTGATCCGGGGCTGCATGCACGCTATAACATTATTATAAATAAATGAAGAACATCTGTTGCTATCGCAGGTCAAACCTACGAACCACGTAATTTAGATCACTACAATCTACACTACATCATTGAACAGTACGCTTGTAAAATATCAGTTTTTTTTTATTTGAACTAATTTATTATAATCTTATATTTTCCCTCGTCTTTTTTCTTACGTAAATATAATCTACTTAAATAAAAGCGTTTATATTTGTTAAATTTGTTAAATTTTTACTTAACAATATTTTATTATTATAAACGTTTCGAATTCCGCTCGACAGATGGCATTCATTTTAATTTAGCCCTTTACGCGTACGAAAATATTATTTTTGAAAACACCGTCATAGCTCAGACATTTTGTACAAAATAGTTACAAATTATATACAATAACCTGCCTCGTTTATCGCTCTTTCTAATAAAGAAAACCGTATCAAAACCCGTTGAGTGGTTTAAATGGAGAAGACGGAGAAACCGACGTATCGACTTCATTTAATACTATGTAATGATTCCATTCAGGAAATATATATGAATCTATATGGATAAATACTAAAACCACAAATATTTCATTAAAAAAAACGCAATTAAAATAAATATAAATACAATAGTTCACTTTCTGTAACGGCAGTCATGTTTTTTATCCTTCTTAATATATTTATCCGTCCTCTTGAACTGCCGCCCGGAGTGGGTACCCCGTATTGCCCCTCCTTTTGAATCGGAGCCGCCTGCACGCTATGACATTATTACATAGGATCGGTATAGCTGTTTCTGACTTCTCTAATAATGTCGACTGAATATTCACCTCGGTCGTTCATCATGAGCGGTATGATTTAGAAGATCTTAAGAGTTAATTATCACATACCTGTACGCAAGAAAAACAAATGTCACGCCGGTCGCTGGAAACGGATACACGCCGCGACTTGCAACGCGGACTTTCTCTTACGAGTCTCGGCCTCTGAAGAGGGGCGGTCTCTTTGATTCTCACGGATCGCGATCATTAAAATGACATATTTGGACGAAGCGCTGCGAGACCAACCTGCCTGCAACCGTGTACCCTATTTATGTAAACGTGGATGTTGTCGGATCGCATGCTTTTGATAAATCGAAATCTGCACCAATTAATAAAACAATGAATAAAACCATACAAACCACTCGTCGAAGCATATAAAACAAATTGGTTTAAAAAAATGTAATTTTAAATTACCAAGTAGTGTTGGATATTACATTAGATGCACAATGCCAAAACTGGTGAACATCAGGAATGCGAGCTTCAAAGTGGCCCTAGGGCAGAACATCCACCTCGGTAGGGTAATCTTCGCCAAAGAAACCGAAGGAAGAATACGACTGCAGCATTTGCAGGACACCGTCGCCTTTAAATTTAGTAGTAGTAGATGACGGGTCCACTACTACTTTAAAAGTAGTAGTGGACCCGTCATCCCAGGAGGTTATAATGTTATCGTTCTTTCAACCTGGAATGAGCGTAAAAACTTTGGGACAAGACAGTCAAATAATCTAGCTACACTCACCCGTCAGAAGCTAACGACTAACGCGAGGCACTGGGAAGCACCCAGCGGGCCGACTCGCTCCCTGCTACTAAATTTGGACGGATTCCCCCGGCCTCCTTTATGGTCATGGATCGAAGTAGCTTGCGCGGACCTCCACCTAATTTAAGCGGTAATTCAGTTCGAAATTATCGCGGACCGTAGCATCCTTTGCCCGTCTGATCACGCGGGATCGGGTAGCCTAACGGTCGTTTCAAGAGCGGCTGACATTAGGTCAATAACCACCCCCTCTGCATAGGAAACCATATGCCGTTTCATGGCTCGCCCGGTTATCTGCCGAATTGCATAGTCGATTGGCTTACTCCGCATGATGTGCAAACCGCCCAGTTCCGGGAGATCTGATCAACCTACATTATCAGTTGCAGGTGGAACAATAGTCCTGACCAGGCTCGAACCTACATGGAGGCGATCGGATGCGTGCTGAGCCGTGCGCTGGGCCGACCCAAAAAACAACGCAAGTCATAGTGGCCCATGAGCTACTAGGACTTGCACTGGTTCCGCGCAGTTGCAACTGAGCGGAACCATGAGTAACTGAAGACTAATGCGTCTTGTCTTTTATGACGTACAGGGCGAAAATTTAGACCTTGGCTGTAGGGCTCATCCACACATTTCAAGTCGTACACCGAGCTATAGAAAGAAAAGTCGAAATATGATCCAGAACATAGAATTCCGCATAAGAACCCAAGTGATAGACATAGCTATGAAGACAAGCAAGCTGAAATGGCAGTGGGCTGGTCACATAAGCTGAAGAACCAATAACTGTTGGTGAAGAAAGGTCCTCGAATGAAGACTGCGTCCAGGGAAACACAGTGTAGAACGACATAAGCCCGATGGACTGGCGACTTTATGAAGACTGGCGACTTTAGAAAGATAGCAAGAAGCGACTAAATGAGAAAAATGGAATACCGGTCACCGTAGCGAGCATTGGGACCGGCTATATCCAGCAGTCGCAGACAGAAGCAAGCTGATAAGTAAAAAATAAGATGACAACCAAGTCATGTACACTCAATATTAATCCTCCTAGCCGAATATTATTGTAATGATTAGCGTTTGCTAGTGATCAGTGGACTAATTACGAACGCTCTCGCGACTCGATGACTCTCAATTGCTCCATTCGGTATTATGACATACACATTTTTTGTTGCATCTATCGGAGAATAGGAAAACTTCCTGAGTCTCGAGGTGGCAGTCGTTGCTATTCATTACTGTGTATTATCAGTCTAAATTTGAAATCGCGTCTTGATTGCTAAAGCAACATATTGTGGTGAGAATATATTTTCTATCGCGGTGTGCCTGCTTTTGATTAAGGCGACATAAGACCTGAGAAAAATATCTGAAATGGGCTGACCCGCAATGAAATAGGGGGCGCTACAATTGTAGGACCAATAAAAAACCAGCGTTGATGAAGCGCCAGGTACAAATTCCACGTTCGATCGCAGTGCTAACCCAGTAAAACTGTCTTTGCGTAGTGGTGGTATAAGGGTGTTAATGGTAAAATATATTTAGTGTAACTATGAGAGCGGTCTCACGTTTTAATTAATTGTAATTAATTCAAAGCCTAAATAAAAATATGGCTAAGCGCGACGATAGATATTTAACCAGTCCATATAATTAAAACAAAAAAAAACACACTCACCGTTTACATTGTAGGAGTAATAGCGCCTGAAAGTTCTGAATGTCCAAGGCAGTTTTTAAGTATAAATTATAAATTCGTTTCTTATCAAGGGATTCGCTTAGAACCTTTTTTATATTTAAAAAAAAATTAATGAAACGAAGTTCTTCAGATATGGTCTTTCCTAGATATCATGTTAGGTACCTTAAATTATTATCACCTTAAATTATTCCCGGATAGTTTGTCAATGAAAAAGGAAAACTGTTTTCGTTTAATTATCTAGAGGGGGAAAACTGACAAAAACCTCCAGGATAACATTCGTCCACGGAGTTTTTGCGATGTCGGGTGATCCTTTTGTGCCGCTTGTCTAGCAAAATACAACACTTGGATAGATGTGTTCATTTTGTACGCATAGAATAAGTTAATTAATGTTATATAATAAAAAATGTGCAATAAACTGTTTTATTTTAACAAAAATAATGTTTTTTTATTATTATACTCATTGCCATCTATTAAATAAACCTTGAACTCAAAGCAGCCGAAACGCAGTGAGTATTTTACAACATTGTTCCAGATAAGTATTAAATTACTAATGAATCAATATTTACCTTACCAAAGTTCAATACTCCTAAGAAAAGTCATTTTTTAAAGATCGCCTTGCTATTAAAGTTACTGTTTCGAAATACAGCGAATAGTGTTAGTCAATTCTTGACAGAATGGGGAGCCGAACTCTTCTCTGTTGATCAAACGGGTTTCTATAGTCTATGATTAGAGTAGCGTGTAAAATGAGTGATCCATCGTTATATTTCGTTATGCTATATTTCGCCCTATAGTTTTATACATAGGCGTGAGACAGATTAACTACATAATCTCCTCTAGCTCTTCAGTATTGCTTTAAAAGATAGTATGTTTAATCTGGTTAACTAATAAGAATATTTACTTAGGTATTGTCCTATTAGATATATATATATATATATATATATATATATATATATATATATATATATATATATATATATATATATATATATATATATATATATATATATATATATATATATATATATATATATATATATATATATATATATATATATATATATATATATATATATATATATATATATATATATATATATATATATATATATATATATATATATATATATATATATATATATATATATATATATATATATATATATATATATATATATATGTATATATATATATATATATATATATATTTTTAAAATTTAAAATAAAATTAGTAAAAGCTACTTAAAAAGCAGCGAAGGAAATCCCAGCTTGGATCGGGAAATGCTAATATTTGAATGAGATATACTTACAGATTTGAATTATTTCGATATGTCACCTTCATTTATGTCACGGCTTTGCCGAAGTGATAAATTTGTTTAATTTTTGATTTTTTCGCTTTAATTCGTCTCAATTGGAGGCATTTTGTGTTGCAAAAGGATTAGCTTGATTTTTGAGATATATGGATGAATAGTGATCGTTAGTCGACTGCAAAAGGACCTTTAAACTTACATTGCACCGTCGAAAGTCGTGCACATCCGTAAGTATATCTCATTCAAATATTAGCATTTCCCGATCCAAGCTGGGATTTCCTTCGCTGCTTTTTAAGTAGCTTTTACTAATTTTATTTTAAATAAAAATATCATCCTATAAAAGGATTTCTTTACAAAACTTATCAAATATAAAAATATTATACCGTTTTCTACGATGTTTCTTTACCTATTTTATAATATTATACAATTTTATATTGGTTTACCGTATTTTGATAACAATATACAGCCTTTTTTATAAACTTCTCTGCCAGAAATTAAGATTGAAGATTCTTCTTTCATTTCATTAAGCATATGGAGTTTTTTATTTTTATTTCGATTTAATGGCTCGTTGATAACAAACTCAGCCGTATTGTATCATATTTTAAATGTTGGTAGCATTCGAAATTTGAATTATTTCGATATGTCACCTTCATTTATGTCACGGCTTTGCCGAAGTGATCAATTTGTTTAATTTTTGATTTTTTCGCTTTAATTCGTCTCAATTGGAGGCATTTTGTGTTGCAAAAGGATTAGCTTGATTTTTGAGATATATGGATGAATAGTGATCGTTAGTCGACTGCAAAAGGACCTTTAAACTTACATTGCACCGTCGAAAGTCGTGCACATCCGTAAGTATATCTCATTCAAATATTAGCATTTCCCGATCCAAGCTGGGATTTCCTTCGCTGCTTTTTAAGTAGCTTTTACTGATTTTATTTTAAATAAAAATATCATCCTATAAAAGGATTTCTTTACAAAACTTATCAAATATAAAAATATTATACCGTTTTCTACGATGTTTCTTTACATATTTTATAAAATTATACAATTTTATACTGGTTTACCGTATTTTGATAACAATATACAGCCTTTTTTATAAACTTCTCTGCCAAAAATTAAGATTGAAGATTCTTCTTTCATTTCATTAAGCATATGGAGTTTTTTATTTTTATTTCGATTTAATGGCTCGTTGATAACAAACTCAGCCGTATTGTATCATATTTTAAATGTTGGTAGCATTCGAAATTTGAATTATTTCGATATGTCAACTTCATTTATGTCACGGCTTTGCCGAAGTGATCAATTTGTTTAATTTTTGTTTTTTTCGCTTTAATTCGTCTCAATTGGAGGCATTTTGTGTTGCAAAAGGATTAGCTTGATTTTTGAGATATATGGATGAATAGTGATCGTTAGTCGACTGCAAAAGGACCTTTAAACTTACATTGCACCGTCGAAAGTCGTGCACATCCGTAAGTATATCTCATTCAAATATTAGCGTTTCCCGATCCAAGCTGGGATTTCCTTCGCTGCTTTTTAAGTAGCTTTTACTAATTTTATTTTAAATAAAAATATCATCCTATAAAAGGATTTCTTTACAAAACTTATCAAATATATATATATATATATATATATATATATATATATATATATATATATATATATATATATATATATATATATATATATATATATATATATATATATATATATATATATATATATATATATATATATATATATATATATATATATATATATATATATATATATATATATATATATATATATATATATATATATATATATATATATATATATATATATATATTCCTTGTTAAATTCTGGATATTACCTACGTTTCGTGTTACGTTTGTTGCAAATTCTGTATTGCCATAATTAATAAATGAATAAATAAATAGCTAAAGCTATTTCTTACGATCGCAAACGTTCCTCAGCATACACAATGTGTTACATTGGAATAAAACAAAAATATCTTTAGATTAATGAATCTAAAGATATTTTACTTTTATTCCATTGCAATAAATTTCAAAATGAAAGTAGAGTCGCGGTGTTTATCAGTGTTGATCTAGATGCGCCGCGTTGGAGACGAAACTGAGCGTGTTAATGACGCCCAATTAGAGGAATGGGTTTGGTCGTTCTCTATAATTTAAAGAAAGGCGGATGGCCCAAATTCCTTAATTTTCGAACGGCTATTACTCAAAGATCTTTAGTCCAGCCAGTCGAGGGCTGCAGACTGCAGGTAGGCGTATCGAGGCGCGTGCGAGGTGGCGGATCGACTTGTCATGAACAAGTGATGTAAAATGAGCGTAGTGTAATCGATTGATTTAATTTAATCGATTCAGAATATTTAAATTTTTGAAAGTCGACCCGCCGCCTCGCACGCATGCCACAATCTTCTTACTCAGGTGCCCTGTCTTTCCAGGACGCTGGAAATATTGTCTCGACTTTATCTGCAGCATTGCTAAATTGCGATGTCGTTTTCAATCTATACCACTGTTGTATATCTATAAAATATTAGTTGCCTTAGAAATGCGATAAGTGAAGTAATCAGTGCCAATCAACCTGGTAAACCATTTAATTTATTACGGGGTTTAATTTCTACATGTCTGAGAAATGCATAGAAAATCAAAGCACTATGTTACTATACCATAATCACAATAAAATAAATTGAATGTAAATACAAGGGTTCGTCGACTATAAGCTCTTTAATCATAATAATCAGTCTTAATAATAATAATCAGTCTTAATAATCGTAATCTTTTTCTGTTTTTCCTATTCATAATTTTAAATATTTTAAATACTTTTTTATTTGTCTAGGTTCATTTTTGTATATTTTGTATATAATTTGACAAATTGAAGACATTAACATGAGATTAATTATTATTATATCATAGTTTTACAGTTTTAAAGATTTTAAAGACTACACGTAATAACACTACTGTTTAATTTATTATTTCATGACAGGCAAACTACCAATTTGTTGGATAATTGTAATATTTTATTGATTATTTCACGGATTTTTTAATCACAATATTTTCAATATTTTTTTTTAATGTCTTGGACTACGTTATTATTATTTGGACTACGCTTATTTTAAATGTTATGTTGATAATTTTTTAGATGATTAAATTTATTCTTAGATGATTATTATTATTAAATTTGAATGGTTATCGATCTATCTTTAAGTCATTTATTAGTTGCATTACATTCTGTACTAAGCAATAATTTGGGTTTCCAACAAATTGTCTAATATCCTCTAGTTTGGATACTGTTTAGCACCTAAGTTAAGCCTTAAAATACAAATAAAATAGTAATTTTATTTCCTGATCTTTGTTTTTTATGATTTAATAGTTCGTAATAGTTCGATGTAGTAGCTCAATATTTAAGTAACTCACTTTGAAGTACGTCAGTTTTAATTACAGTTTATTTATTTTTAAATTACTACTATATGTAACTGCTACTGGTGCAAGACTCTGGAACGATCTCCCAGCAAACATACGAAACTCGCCTTCTTTACCATCGTTTAAGACTCACCTTAAGGATTACTACATTTCTAAGAAGTAACCAGTTGTTCCCTTTCTCTCCACTTCCTCTCACAATTTCCTCTCCTCGGGCATTATTAGTTTTAAATTCTTCCATTTGTCAGTATGTTATGCAGAAGGTCTATATGTTATGTAATAATCTTTATTTTCACAATGCGCGCATGTACCACTGTGTTTAGGTTAGATGTAAGACATTGCCATGTGGCAATAAGCTCGCCTTTTTGTATAATAATTAAGTGCAAATAAAGAGTTTATTATTATTATTATATTATTGCAATTTATCTTTATTTTTTAGGTTTGTTTCTGCCTTTTACCATGTCCGATTTAAAGTAGATCAATTTGATATGCGGATTTTTTCCAGGCCTAGGCTTCTATGGCGATCTGCCATTCCCCTTTGAGCGGTCGATTACGATTAATCGATCAATGCGTAATCTCTACGATGTCGTCACGTGCAATGAAAAATTCCCCAAATGATAAATGACCGCGGTGTGGGCAAGTCGACTCGGACCGCCGACTGGCTCATATAAATAATTGCTCCGGCGGGCAAAAGCGTGAACTATGCCCACCTTATGATGATGTTCCAACTGTCTGCGTAATTCCACTTGAAAGAGATGTCGCGGAAATTATGGCGTGCTAGTAAGGTATGAAGAATCGATTACGAGAGATTCTCATTTTCTTTAATTAGAGATGGTAATTTTATAAATGATTCTCTCTCTATCATATCCAGGCTATGACTTTTCTGACTATTTAAATTTTATGTGAATATCGCACTATCTGATAAAGTTAGGAATTTTTATTTCAATTACATTACATTACATTTACGTCGTGTCCGATTAGCGGCTAAAAACCGCTCTTGGACATTATCGCACCATCAGATAGAGTTTACAGATTTTTATTGTTCTTGCTATTTCTGTTTGTTGGCCAAAGATTTTAAGATGCTCGATTCATCTAGAACTATGTTTGAACTGTAATGAGACGTTCGGTCAAAGTAGCCGTTAAAACTCTCAAGAATGTGGCCGCCCCGAAGACGCTCTAAATTATTTACAAATTACGTTTTACCTTAGGCATTATTGGGTGCGGCATTCTGGGATGGTGATGAGTCGCTTCTACCGCTCTTCCTCCATTTTTGCTCTAACTCCACAAACCAAGACCAAATGTGCACAAATATATTTTAGTTTTCGAGGCCCTAACATTTACAAACATAAAAAATTAGCAACACGTAAAAATCCATTCACTTAAAAGTAAAATTACATTAACATTACTTGAGCTTGGCAGCAACGAAGTTAAGGTACTTATTAAATATATACCGCGTTAAGTTGCATTATTTAAAACTTTTATATTATATATTCTCATCCTTTATTACCTATCTTTAGAATAAATATGAATCTAGCAATTTCTCTAGATCTTATAAAATAACTACCATCTTTATCGGGACACTACTGGTTCTTTTCAGGAGAATTTATTTTTTTTAAAGTTTTGCTGGTTTTTATGCAAAAATATCTTACTGTTTCTTTTTAAGGGTTATTTAAATCGATTTTCCTCATACAAAACAATTTACTGAATATCTCCAAAATGAAATGATGAAAACGAAAGAAAATAAAAATAAATTTGATAATGGCATTATACAGATAGAAAAAATTCAGCCTTGATGCAGATAGAAAACAATTTAATAATTAAGTTCCTAAAAATATATTTGAATTTTTTCATGCTTTTCAAATATTTTAAAATGTAATAACTTCATTGTTCTAAGACCATTAAAACCCATGTGTGATGGTAGGGGTTGACCCTTAAGTTATACTTACGGGTCAACCCCTATCCGGCAGCCTCCATGCAGAATTGCGAGCCTGGGTAGGACCCTGGCCTGGGTGCCAGTTTCATAGGAATCGCTCTTCGGGCGCTCCTGGATGGTTTGCGCACCATGCGGCGTCAGCCAATTGACTGTGCGTTCCGACTGTTAGTCTGGGGAGTCCTGAAACGGCTGCGGGGGCTGCTGTTTACCTTGTGGCAGCCGCCCTTCGGAAACGACCATTTGGATACCCGATACCGGGTGAACAGCCGGCAAAGGATGCCGTGGTCCGCGATAGATTCAGTAGTTACCGAATCACCGCTACAAAAGTAAGAGGACTGCGCAGGCGACTTCGGAGCCTGTAACCAGTTCCGGAACCTGTAACCAGGGGAAGCCGGATAAATCTGGCCATAACTGGTAGCAAGGGCGCTCGGTCTGCCCGCTGGGTAAACTACCCGGTGTTATTGTCTAAGTCCTCTATCCTCATTCCACGGCTGAAAGAACGATAAAATGTCGTTATAAATGCCTGGGGTGACGGGTTTGAATTGTAGTCGATACCGTCTAATTGTGGAAAGATCTCTTTTGATGTTTCCTTGCAATGATGTCCCCTCCTACTTTGGCGAATGCCCAGACGCTGATCATCGCCGAGATGTCGACGCATCATGCAGTCCAAGAAAGACATCACGCTTGATGAGAGTCCACGCCTTCGCTTCAACCGCCATTAGGTACGCCTATATTAACCTCTCAACATTGTACAGGAGTAAAAGTTAACCAGCCATAGTCTCGTTAAAGGTGAGGTGAGTTGGAAGCATTCCAAAGCGGCGCGACCGTTCCGCGTTATAGTTTTCCATGCACAGTACGGACAGAACGATACGGACGACCGTTAAATGTTTAACAGTCGCATAAATGAAAATATAAAATCGACGGTTCAATTTGAATATGATTGTAAAATGCGTAAACGTTGGCGCGATCATAACGGTCGTTGTTGCGCGATGCGGATGCCGCGGTAATTGGGAGGCAAGTATGCAGTGGGGCAGGGATTGATTTGCGATATGATCGTTACAGCCAGGAGCGCCTAGTTTTGAAATGGGACACGATAATTTTGGATCATCTGAAGGGAGGGGAAGGCTAGGGGACGGTGAGGGTCTCCTCTTATTTTCAAATTGGAAAGTATCACAACGTAAGCTAGAGCAAGCTTTATAGACCCAATAGCACAGCTTGCAGGCGATATGAACTGAGACATTCGACTGCATGCTGGCTTGTCGCCTATTCTCCCCGAGATTTTCCTATTGTTGAATGCCGCCTGATTTAGTAAACCCCTGATTTATGATCGATATAAATAACCCAGAAATAAAAAAATGTTATGCTTTGTGCCAGTGCTAAAAATCATATCCATAATATCCTTATCCCAAGTAAGCAGCCATTTTTAAACGACTTCAAAAAAGAAGGATGTTACCGAATCGGTTGTATCATTTTTTAAAAATATATGTTAAAAATATATTGTTACCTCAGAACTCCCACATTTATGAACCGATTTGTAAAATTCCCTTTTTTATTTGAAAGGATATACTTCTAGATTGGTCCTATTTTTATCAAAATTCTGTTCTGTTGATGGGATTCATGAGGAATTGAGGGAACTCCTCAAATATAATCATATGAAGTTGAAAATTTACATGTTGTTTCAGTTCCGATGACAATGCATTTTTATGATAAGCATGGCCTGGTTCTACACCCTTAACGGTCAACAGCACTGACACGAAATTTTGTATACGCATTCAGTTATGAAAACCCGTTTTATATTTCACCATGACATGGCTGCTGCACCCAGGATTGGATCCCGACGAGGGCAGTCCTCAATGGTCAACAGCACAGACACGAAATTTTGTATACGCATTCAATTGACTGATATGACATGACTGCTGCGCTTATAAAAAATATAAAAAAAAATGTTTTTTTTTGTTGTTAAAATTTTATCTATTATTCGAGCCACGTTTGTATAGAAATATGAGACGAACCCCAATAATTTTGCTTTTGGATATTTTAACTTTAACGAGAAACTGTGAAAAATGGTTTCTTGTTACTTTTATCTCAACAACCATTTCCTAAAATAAACATACTATAACTGTTTGGAAAGTTACCATATTCTACTCTTCCTTCTGTCGATTTTTTCTTAGATAATTAGAAGAACATAGCGCTAAGTCACACTTAACCTAGTTGTTTGACAGTTATTATTTCATAGCCGCCGCCCTATCTGCTACATTCTTGCTGCCGATTTGGCAGCATCCCATTTTGTCAGGATTTCAGACATTATTGCAAATTGAAATTCAAAAGGTAATCGTAATTTAAACGCACGTGGACGCAAAACGTGAATTATTTTCATCGCTGCCGCGGCGTTGAAGGAGGAGGGGGGAGTTTGTAGGGCGTTAGCTGGCGCACCGTTCAGCTGGTTAAAATATTTATATACATATTTATTAAATATATAAATATTTACTTATATATAGTAACCTAAATGATATAATTTAATATAAAATCGAAGACTATCGCGGTTGTTTGACATTATAAATAGGACAGAAAACGAATTTACCGCGTGAAATTTGTAGGACCCGACGTTTCGGTGACGTTGCAGCCGCCGTTGTCTAGGATAGACTAAAGAGCTGTCAGTCCGTTGTTTTGCGGGTAGGCCGCAAACCGCTGCCGCCACTGCGTAGGTTATAACGGTGGTGGGGGGCCGGGCTCGGAGCGCGGGAATTTTTAAAATCCGTCTTGCACACAACACTCACTGTATCCTGTTTTACGTCTTTGCGTTCGGCGTTCGGCGGCGGGAACATTTTAAGAAGAGGGTTCCACGTAGAAGAGAGTTTGTAGCCGTCATCTCTATTGAAGTTCGGAGTTCTTCTTATTTCAATGGCTTCCCGGATCATGCGAGGAAAGTAGAATTGTTCCTTGGATAGAACAATGGGATTTTGAAACTGCATCCAGTGGTTACTTCCGCTATCCAATATATGTTCGCAGATCGCCGATTTTTCTCGCTGAACGTTTTTAACAGCTTTGATGTGTTCTGTCAGTCGCGTGGCTATGGGCCGTTTCGTTTGTCCAACGTAGGCTAGACGTAGGCTAGAATTTTGTCGTCGTTAGTGTTCTTGAAACAGTGTCGTGATAGTAATTTAATTCCGAATTGTGTGCGGATTCATCCACGAAAAGATATCCCAGGATCTACAGACATTCTCCGTGTCGCCAGTGTCAAATTGCTTCGAAAGTTAATTCAAAACAATCGGTACAAACTCGATAATGTGCAAAAAGAATTATTATTTCTTCATCTAGAATTAAGCAGCGTATTAAGTGGCGAGGATTTTCACAAGTGCGACAGAGTTTCCTTCAGCCAATCGGAACGTACCACGGTGCTATGTGAGGAGTCGCATAATGCCAAGTTTCTGCGCCTGGCAAACGCAGGGCATTCCCGCAAGGAGGTACCGAAATACGCTGTAAGTACTGTCATTAATCTATCGAAAATTGACATTGACCAGCCGACAACAGAAATTCTTAGCAGGGGTTTAAATTATGTACCGACACCGAACCGTTTGCCTGTGGAAAGTATTATCGGTGGCATTGAAGAAGTCATCTCTCGTAACAAGATCCCTGCGCCAGAGGCCGACTTACTGCGACAGGATGTGGCTGTCTTTGTACGCAAGGCCAAGCTCCCACAGTCGAACACCACAGCCGCCCAGAGAAAAAGCTTAAAATCTCTGCGGGATAATAAGGACGTAGTTGTGTTGCGGGCCGATAAAGGCAACGCAACCGTGATACTCGATACTGTGGACTACGAGCGGAAAATTGGGACGCTCTTAGAAGACGCCAACACTTACGAGAAGGTAAATTACAATCCCACGAGCAGAATTACCAGGCAAACGAGAGTTTTAATCGATAAATCTGTCACTTCCCTCCCAGAAATAGCTTATCTCACTAAACCACGTAACGTACAGCCACCGAAATTATATGGCTTACCTAAAATTCATAAGGATAATGCACCATTGAGACCGATTGTGAGCCAAATCGACAGCCCCACATATCCTCTGTCAAAACACTTGGCTGGTGTCCTCCAACCGCTTACGGGCAAAACGACGTCTTACGTGAAAGACTCGCGACATTTCGTAAGCATTATTAGAAGCTTAAAACTGGCCGAAGACGAAATAATGGTGAGCTTTGACGTCGAATCTTTATTTACGAATTTGCCCATTTCGGAGTGTCTTACGGTGGTGAGAGATAAACTAAGGTCTGAGGACCTCCCTATTAGCTACGCCGACATGCTTCAACATTGCCTGACATCCTGCTACTTTCTATGGAACGGCGATTATTACAAACAAATCGACGGAGTAGCAATGGGATGCCCCGTATCGCCGATAGTTAGTGACCTATATATGGAATATTTTGAGGAATTAGCCATAAAAACCTCCAAAATTAAACCCATTCTCTGGCTTCGCTACGTGGATGATACCTTCTGCATCCTGAAAGGCAACATTCAAACGGTGAAAGAATTCCTGGGTCATCTAAACTCCATACACCCAAAAATCAGTTTCACCTATGAAGTAGAGAAGGACGGCTCCTTACCATTTTTGGATGTCAAAGTGACGAGGAGAAGTGACAATACTCTCGGACATACGGTATATCGGAAGCCCACACATACGGACAGATATTTGCATGCAAGCTCACACCATCATCCCTACCATCTACGTTCAGTGCAAACGTCGCTCGTGAATCGAGCACGCGATCTATGCGACACTGAGCATTTTCCGAAGGAGATGGAACATGTCAATGATGTCCTTAGGAAAAATGGATACGGAAAATATCACGAGACACGCACACGATCTAATACGGACGAAACTCAAAAACCGAGCAGATCAAGAGCATTCTTACCATACGTCAAGGGGGTGACTGATCGAATAAGTAAGATGCTAAACAGATTCGATATAAAAACGATCTTCAAACCGACCCAAAATATAGCTCGATTTTTGAGGCCTGTAAAGGATGTAATACCACTGCAAACCCCGGGTGTGTATAAAGTCGAATGCAGCTGCGGTCTAGCCTACGTTGGACAAACGAAACGGCCCATAGCCACGCGACTGACAGAACACATCAAAGCTGTTAAAAACGTTCAGCGAGAAAAATCGGCGATCTGCGAACATATATTGGATAGCGGAAGTAACCACTGGATGCAGTTTCAAAATCCCATTGTTCTATCCAAGGAACAATTCTACTTTCCTCGCATGATCCGGGAAGCCATTGAAATAAGAAGAACTCCGAACTTCAATAGAGATGACGGCTACAAACTCTCTTCTACGTGGAACCCTCTTCTTAAAATGTTCCCGCCGCCGAACGCCGAACGCAAAGACGTAAAACAGGATACAGTGAGTGTTGTGTGCAAGACGGATTTTAAAAATTCCCGCGCTCCGAGCCCGGCCCCCCACCACCGTTATAACCTACGCAGTGGCGGCAGCGGTTTGCGGCCTACCCGCAAAACAACGGACTGACAGCTCTTTAGTCTACCCTAGACAACGGCGGCTGCAACGTCACCGAAACGTCGGGTCCTACAAATTTCACGCGGTAAATTCGTTTTCTGTCCTATTTATAATGATATAATTTAAGTAACTGATTATATAATAACTTAAATGTTAATTTTAAGATATGTTTATGAAATACTGCACGCGGTGGTCATCTGGTAAATCGAAAGTGAGATCGATCCATCGATCGCCTTGCGAAAATGCCTAGTCATCCGGTTACTATGATCCTGAAATGCTTAATTCTTGTGTCTCGATATCTCCAGATATCCGTATTACAGCCAGCGACTCTAAGAAAACATCCAATAAGTTCACAGGTTTATTTTACAGCACAGAAAATGGAAATACAGCCAAGTTCCGGTTCGAAGCAACCGCCAACTACATTAAATACAACCATTTCGGTGAGTAATTGGTCCTAAAATCTGTTTTATCGTATTCGCGGACCCTAGAAATCTCGAAATTGACACCAGAAATTTGACAGCATTGTGAAGTGAATGGAACAGAAACCACCGTTACATCTGAAGTAAGATATATATATATATATATATATATATATATATATATATATATATATATATATATATATATATATATATATATATATATATATATATATATATATATATATATATATATATATATATATATATATATATATATATATATATATATATATATATATATATATATATATATATATATATATATATATATATATATATATATATATATATTGGACACCATCTTAAATTCTGTAGAGGGCAAAATCTGACTTGGCACCGGGCAGATTTAGATTCAGGAGGGTCAAATTAGTCTAAAAGCGCCCGGAAAACAAATGACTCATGATTTGACGTTAGAAATTATAATATAGGGATTCTCGCCCCGTCTATTAGGGCGATGTCTTTTCCTCGTTTAGTTGGGAAACCAGAGACACAAAAGTGCAAGAGTTTGGTAAAAGCTGATACTTTCAGATCAGACATTATTTTGACCATAGAATACCGGAGAAGAGTCAGCAGGCCAGATTCCGGCACTGGCACTGGCACTGGCTTACTAGGAAATATGTAATTTTAATAAGAACCACAAAAGTGTTTTGGAAAAACTGAACATTCATCAGCAGACAGCGGATGCAATAATGAACTCGAAACAAATGGTCAGACTGCTTAACAATAAAAGGCGTGACGTCAGAGTTACTCCATACATGTCACAAAAATTAAGTCCCTGCAAATACGCCGGTATGTATTTGTCTAATGGACTTAATTTTTGTGGCATGTATGGAGTAAGGCTGACGCCACGCATTCTATTAGTAAGCAGTCTTGCCATTTGTTTCGAGTTCTGTATTGCATCCACTGTCTACTGATGAATTTTCAGATTTTACAAAAAACTTTAGGGGGCACTAATTGAAATTACACTTTTCCAAGTACGCCAGCGCCAGGTGTCCCGGAGTCGGCCTGCTGACTATTCCTCAGCATTATATGGCTAAAATACTGTCTGATCTGAAAATATCAGCTTTTATAAAACTCTTGCGTTTTTTGTCGCTATCTTCTTGACTATTTGCGATGACCGCTCCTACAGGACGACCCGGCGTCAAGACTGGATTTGGCCGCAGATTTGAAGCTTTTAAAGCATGAAGCTACATCTTGGACCCATTAGAACTGGTGACTACTTTAGTCTGACCTGTAGCTCTAGAATCAGGGCCTGTGTCCTACTTCGTGTGAATAGTTTACGTAAATGAGAGAGCCGAGTAGAGATTTTACCTTTTTGTCAGAACCACATGGTGCGACGAGGGCGTGATGTTCGTCGGCCGTGTCCGGCCGTATGTCGGCAATTAATTAAAATTATTATCGGCGGACAATGCAATTACACCTGACGCCTCTCGTGAATCACCAATTATTTGGGCGGAAGGGCATGAAATGGCTGCAAAGCGCCAGGTTGCGCGGCCGTCTGACCACTTCATAACGCTCATTTCACCGACACATCGCATGGTCGCCAATTAAAATAAACGCCCCGTGTATTCACCGAATGTGCTGCCACAGCACAGTGTTTTGTTAAAACGTTGATTATATGAGATAGCAAGTTGAACTGGGGAATTCACAGCAACCATGAACTTTTGGCAATGCAGAAGAATGATGGGTAAGACGTTGGGTATTTCTCTTGTCTTCTGGAAATAAACTGTGGCTGAAAAAGGCAATCACTGCTTATGTAAAAGTAATATCACTGCTTATTTATAGAGCCATTGTCATAGTTGGTGGCTCTAAACGAAAAATTTAAAGTGTACAGGGATTTGCATATACATATATGTAAGTGCTGTCATGATCCCGGATTTACGTTAAATGAACATGAAACCTTATCACCTTAATGGTGCTACGTAAATGTAACTCAGTAAGAATATTAGGGGCGCCAGTGGTTATGTTGACTAGGAAGCTACTAGTAAATTGTGCTAGGATGACAAATTGCTAGGATGACGGGCTCAACTCCGTTGTTCTGCAGTGAGGAGGGAGCTAATAGGCCCTGTTGCATTTCGGCCACTAAGACCCATGTGTATAAGGGTCGGCCAAACTCACGGGTCAACCCACATTCGGCAGGCTCAGACGCAGAAGTGCGAGCCCGTTTCCAATAGGAGTCAACCTTCGGCGCTCCTGGACCGTTTGCGCACCGTGCGGCGTCAGTCAAACCATTGTGCATTCCGACCGATAGCCGGGGGAGTCTGAAAACAGTATTGTTTCCTATAGAGCGGGGGTAGTTGTTAACCTTACGGCAACTGCTCTTGAAACGACCAATTAGCTACCCAGCTGAACAGCCGGGCAAAGGATGCTGTGGTCCGAGATATATATTCGGTAGACACCGTATCATCGCTACGTAAGGGAGAGGACCGCGCAAACGACCTCGAATTTGTAAACAGTCGGGAGACCGGAGTAATCTGGTTGAGACTGGAAGTAAGGGCGCAAGTGTCGGCCCGCTGCGTAATTAACCTGGTTATCTCGCGGTAAGGCGTTGGCTTCTTACGGGCGAGTGGCGTAACTAGACAGTCGATTATAAATAGGATAGAAAACGAATTAACGGCGTGAAATTTGTAGGACCCGACGTTTCGGTGACGTTGCAGCCGCCGTTGTCTAGGGTAGACGGTCGCTCCGAGCCCGGCCCCCCACCACCGTTATAACCTACGCAGTGGCGGCAGCGGTTTGCGGCCTACCCGCAAAACAACGGACTGACAGCTCTTCAGTCTACCCTAGACAACGGCGGCTGCAACGTCACCGAAATGTCGGGTCCTACAAATTTCACGCGGTAAATTTGTTTTCTATCCTATTTATAATGTCAAACAACCGCGATAGTCTTCGATTTTAGACAGTCGATTGTTTTCGTCTCAAGTCTTCTACACTCACCTCACGGGAGACAGAACGATCTAATATCGTTAAAACTTCCTGAGGTGACGGGTTCACCCGTTGTAGTTGACTGCTCCAGTTATCCTGTAGTGGGATTGCAACTGGCCCGAAACAGAGATGACTAGCGTATACCGTAGAGCGGGCATGGGGTGACTATGGTCCTTTTAAGGAACGCATATCAGGAAGTGCTTTAAGAGAGCGCCGATGACGGTCGAGCTAACTATTTACTTAGAACATATTGTAATAGATTTACTGGTGTTATGAAAATGACACCCTTTAGGGTACTAGATATTAATATTAGGACTATCATCACTAGACCTTTTTATAAAACAAGGTTTTTTGCTTTCAAAGCTGTACTTATCTGTTTACATCTTAGATTAAAAAAAAAGTTTTCTAAAAAATAGCAAAAAAACACATAATAAATATGTTTCTCTTCCGAAGCTGTAAATGTTTGAATATTATATGTGAAGATTTTTTAAATATTTTCGATTTTGATTCTTAGATAACCTGCGACCCTTCGGGAGTCTCTTCGCGACTCCCCAGGGGGTCGCGACCACTGGTTGAAAAACACTGTTCTACATCATAACCAAAATTATCTCTTACTTTCTGAATCTGTTGGATATGGACAAAATGCTGCCTAAGTCAGCAAAGACCATTCAGGAAAGATCATTCAGGAGGATCATTTCAGGAAAGATCATATAATAAGTTCTGAGAGTGAGGACTTAACTAACACAGAGGCATCAGCTAAAACAGCCATTCACACTGACGGTTCAGGGGCGAATGAAAAAACCAGGGCGATGTACACTCACAATCCCTTGGATTATAGATCAAAAATCTCCAGGTCCAATTACTGGATTTTCTAAGCGGAAACCATACGATTATAATAATATCTGTAGGAGAAATAAAAAAGTTCTTGTTTTTGTTCCGCATGACGTAATAATTTTAATTATATAGTGGCTATCAAGTTGGATAAAGACAATACTTTCTTTTATCTTACCTATATCCCACCAAACTCTCTAAAATAATCAAGAATATATTCACTTTCCTGAGGAGATCGAAAAGAAATTTCACCTTCCTCCCTGCCCGATTCATAATTCCGTCTCACCTTCGATTCGTCCTTAGGGAGTCAAAAGGGGAAGTAAAAGGAAGAGGAGGCGTTTCTGCTCAATGCGAAAGCGATCCATCATAGTCACAATAAATCAATCACACAAATACATCACCTTCGCCTTTATGTTAACATCGATTCATTGCTCGACAGGGGTCGTGAACCAGCATAACCTGTGCGCCACCCGAAAGTGTATTCCTCGGCTGAGAAGTATTCGTGATTTATAATGTATGCACGTCCGTCTATTTTGATATTTTTCCATTACTTTTTAAGTATCTTTGGTAATTTAAATATTATTTATAATTGTTTGGTAATTTAAATATTATTTATAATCACCTACGATCTCCAATGGTTTATTATCTCTCAGATAAATAGGGATTTGCAAGTAATAGACGGAAGGCATCGAGGCGGAAGCGCTAGGCCGCAATTTGTGTTTGCTAACGATCTGAAGCGTTCCTTTATTGGTAGATGCGTAAAAAATCGTTTGTATATCGAATATATCCTTGGTAAGGTATATATAATACCATAATGTTTCTGATATACGTGGTGCAGGTCACATGTAGCTGAATAATTTTTACTTGACGGCTTTCGATTTTATACTATTAGAAGATATTAATTAGTAGAAAATATTTAAATTGTCGATAAATGATAGTATTTTCATTCTTATTAAGTGAGATTTTATTTTGTGAGCTGCTGCTGATTGGTGAGCGTGAATACATGTAATTTGGTATGTATCTGAATTTTTTTTCAATGAATTAAAATAAGATTGCAATAATTGGACTAAAATTTATTTTGATTACATTTGGGTACTAAGTTATCAGTGCGATTGTACACTTTGGAGTTGTCAGCTTCTACGGCGAACCCGTCACCCCAGGAAGATTTAACGATATATAATCATTCTTTCAACCGTGGGGTGAACGTAGACATTTAGGGCGACTTGCACCAAGCTCGGTTAAGATAGATAACCCTGTTTAAGGAGCCTAACCGCAGTAGAATACTCGAAACTGCTTGCACCATGCTTTGTTAAGCTAACCGCACTTAAATTCCCTAACCGAGCTCTGGTACACGGTTAGAGCCACTAACCAGCCGTTAGCGAGCTGTCAAACGCTAGCTGTCAATTTTCGAGGTTAGATTTGATCGCGTCGCCTCTGCACCGGTGTTCTCGCTTATTTTGATTTTTTTCGGTTATCGCGCTCCTAAAATGTTTTCCGATATGTCTGATTTTGACGAGGAAAGACGCGAAAGCGAGAAATGAACAAAAGCGTTTGCCAGTTTGACAGCTGATGACCTGAAAACCACCCGTCCGCCATTTTGAACTGTGCTGTGGTTGGCTGAGGTTGGTTGGTTATGTTTTAACGCTCAAAAATGGATTTTGCGGACTCCGATCGTGCGTTAGTTAACCGGCACGTCCAAATAGTTGGTGCAAGCCGACACAATTTAACCGGCTGTTAAATTGTTTATCGTGGCTAGCTAACGACGGTTAGGAGAATTTAACAGGCCGGTTGGTGCAATTCACCCTTAGGGACAGTCCATCGTCTATCTACAACATGACCGTGAGAGGTCAACGCCTTACCGCTAGGCACTGGAAAGTGAACCCGGTGGGTAGCCTCGCGACCTAACTACCAGATTTGGCGAAATTTCTCAGTCCTCCCGTCTGGTCTTTGGTTCGAAGTTACTTGCGCGGCCCTTACCTGACGTTATCGTTATTCATTTTGCATTTATCGCGGGTCAAGGTCACTCGGGATCGGAAGGCCAAAGGATCATTTCTAAGGATAGGTGGAGCCAGGTCAACACATATCTCCAGACCCCCGGTTATTCCCCGGATTGCGTAAGAGTAGCCGACAGTGGCTGGTGCACGAACCGCCCAGTTCTGCCCGAGGTGTCCGAATCAGCACTTTGATCCCAACCGCCTTCGACTGAAGGTTACAGCCGCAGGCAGAGCTCACAGCGGCCCTGACAGGGTAAGCCCCTCTACGAGGAGGCTACCAGATGGGAGTTGAACCGTGAGTTGGGCAGGCCAGGTGACATAGAGTTTGGCCAACACTACCAAAGCTGCTCGAAAACATTAGGAACCAATGCGATCGTACATTTGGAGGTGTCATTTACAACGGGCGAACCCGTCACCCCAGGAAGTTTTATCGTTAGTGATCGTTCTGTCTCCCGTGAATTGAGCGTAGAAGATTTAGGGACGATACAAACCTATAACTGTCCACCAAAGCCAACAAACCCGCCAGAGTCCAACTACTTATGGCGAGGCAGTAGGGAGGTAACCCAGCGGGCCACTTTGCCCCTTGGCGACCAGTTTTGGCAGGATATCTTCGTCTGGTTTAACCATCAGGATACAACTGGCTCTGAACGAAGGATCAGGTAGCCGATTGGTCATTTTAAGAGTGGAGGACGACAGGTCAACAACCACCCCCGCTGCTTAGGAAACAGTTTATTTACATAGTCTCCCGACTCCTTCAGTAATTAGTCAAAGTGCACAAACCGATTGACTGTCAATCGATTAGGAGGCAATCCCCAAAGAGAAACCGACCAATCCGCCGTGAGCCTGGGACGCAAGAGTCCTTTCCGGGTTAGTCCTTTACACGACGAGGCCTGTAAATAGGAGCTGAATCGGGAGTTGGACCGACTCGAGAATTTGATCTTATGGCCCAAGCTGCACAATTCAATTCAATTTTTAAATGATAGCTCTTATTATTCCAATATTATTTACATATAGATATCATTTTCTTATTTGGTATACAGGTTTCAATACGTAATAATTATACACACTTTATTGTTCATATAGGCTAACAGGTGGGATTCTATTTCATCCTTTAATTTCTGTTATGTAATAAGACTAGAGACATAACTAGAGTTGTCGACTATAACGGGCGAACCCGTCAACTCAGGAAGTTTTAACGAAATGTATCGTTCTGTTTCCCGTGAGGTGAGCGCAGAATACTTAGGACAAAATAATCCACCGTCAAGCTCCGCCACCTGCCCGTCAGAGGCCAACGACTTACGGCGAGGCACCGGGAAAGGTAAACAGCGGGCAGCGTCGCCCCCTGACTATCAGTTTTGGCAGGATATCTTCGTCTGGTATTAACCTTCAGGATACCTCCGTCCTCCCGACTGGTTACGGGTTCGAAGTCACTTACATGACCTCTACCTGTTGTATTACAGCGATAATTCAGTTAGAATTTATCGCGGACTTGGGCGTTCTTTGCCCGTAGTGCCACACGGGATCGAGTGGCCCAGGGTCATTTCAAGAGTGGCATGACAACAAGTGAACATTCAGCCCCCCTGCTTAGGAAACAGTCAGTCAAATCAATCAATCAATGAAAAATCTATTTCCATAGTCTCCAGACCCCTTCAGCAATTAGTCAGACTGCACAACCGATTGGCATCGCCGACCGGTGCGCAAACCGTCTAGTGTCGCCGAGATGCAATCCTGCCGGGAGAAACCGGTCCACCAGCTCTGATACACGGGAGTCTTACCCGGGGTAGCCTTCCACTCGAGGAGGCTTCTGAAAAGGAGCTGAATCGTGAGTTGAGCCGATCCGAGAACAAAATGGATCTTGTAGCCCGAGCTGCACGAAACCGTTCAACACCTACTTTATAATAAGTTGCATAAGCAATAAGGAAACATGAACACAACCCATACGATCAAGCTAGACGTATTCCCAGCTAGACCGATCTAAATTTAATAATCAAATCATACTTCATAACTAAGGCTGTCGCGATCTCTCTCTTTCATCGGTTCTCCTGGCTCATTTTCTTTCCGCATCTCTCATACTCACAACCTTCGGTTGTTCGCGTGTTTTATCACCTTTTTATCACGTTCTTAGGGAAGTTTTCGCCGCCATTATATGCAAATGCGCCCGCGCCCGTCATTCATACTTGCGCGCCGATTTTACGAGGCGTTCCCAAAACGGCGATCGTATGTTTTGATACCGGCCCTTTCGCCGAACGCCGATAAAGGGACTTTTTATTATTGCCACGGAAAAGTTTCGTCCGAGTCGCGGAAGGGGATCGGTATGTTTATTGTGCTGATAACTTTCAAGTTTTAACTATACCTGCTTTTTAATATCTGTCGTCAAGCGGCAAGTGTCGCGACGCTATGATTTTTGGCAGAATAATTCCTGCGCAATATGATTGATTATATATTTTATTTTATTTTGTTACAAACAATAAGATTTACACCAGAAGGGCTATGCTATTCGTAATACATTATAAGAAATCGTGCAGGAAAAACCAGTTAAATCCATAACCATTGGCTTATCGCATACGTAACTGAGCAGAAACGCCCGCATGCTGATGTTTTTCTTAGGATAGTGGTTCCCGTGAGCTGAAAACATCTACACTTGTATCATACTTACACACACGCACAAACTGAATTATTCCATCATATACTATTATATTAGTAGAAAGAAACTATGATTATTAGCCAACACCACATACATATACACATATACATTAAATACACATTTACATAAAACTATAAATACATAAAATATATATCAAACAACGAAACTTACAACGAATAAGTAATTCGATTGCTCAACTCCATAGAACATTGTGGTAAACCCTCTGCGCCGGCGAAACGCAATAAATGTCACTGATAGCATTGGCAGAAAATTAATAGCAATTTATTTGGCCGTCTATTGATATACGTTGATATAAAATGTTTTTTTTTTATACAGTACTTACTGATTGATTATAAAAACCCAATAATTTAACCAATGACAACAATATGAACATTCAATAATTAGAACCATCTTTGGCATTTTATTGCAGTTATGCAATAAGTTATGCATCTTTGGCAGTCATGGCAAATACTTGAAAAAAAAAGAAATACCCAACTATATTTAAAAAAAAAATTGTCCATGTCAGCTCCGACGGCCGACTAGCGTTTACCCTTTTAGTGCGATTGTCATTAGGGTCTGGGATTATCAGGAAGTAGATAAACGCATCTCTTTTATTACTAAAAGCATGTACATATACAGGTAAGTTTTTAATTACCGGCTTCTTTGAAGGGGGTAAGTCAATACTAGGAAACAAATCAAATAAAAAAAAAATTGGAAAAAAACCATTTTTTTTCGAAAATATCGGTAACTAGTACGTGACCTGTATACTTTTATTCATATAAAATTGTTTGATTTCATTGATTGATTGATTTGATCGATTTTATCACTTGATGATAATTGATAATAATTGATGATGATTAATGATGATTGACGATAATTGGAAATGATTGAATATGATTGAGCATGATTGAGGATGATTAAAGTTGATTGGTGATGATTGATGATGATTGAGGACGATTGATGATGACTAATGATGATTGATGACGATTGATCATGCTTGATCATGCTTGATTGATGATGCTTGATTGATGATGATTGGTTGAAGATTGATGATAATTGATGATGATTGGTTGACGATTGGTTGATGATTGATTGATGATTGATTGATTGATTGATAGATTGATAGAAGTTAAAAGTTATTTTATTTTGAAATATTCTGCTTCTGGCGCTAATATTAATGAATGAAAAAAAATGTGCGTGTCAGTTACGACTCGCGACTGGAGTGTGATTTCTCAGATTGCAATCTGCTGATTCCATATCTGTCCCATTCATCATTCGACAAATGTATGGTCAGTATGGATTGGCTCGAATGCTGGCGAATTTCATCGAAGTTATGGTCTCCTGTTAGGTATTGTTGCACTCATCTAATTTTCCTTCTTTACTGACATTAAACGTAACGCTTTTTGTTAACGCTGGATTTTACTATCCATCAAATTCTCATACCACGGGCTTTAAATGAAATCGATTCTTAGGGAATAAATTCTAAAAAACCGCGAAATTGTCATCTAGCGTCTGTATCAGCCTTAATAATAATACAGCCTAATTCGTATAAGAGTATATATATTATCTGCTTTTCCATTCCAGCAATAAGGATCATTGCGGTGTAGCTCTCCTCTGGGTCTGCGAGAAAGGTGTTAAGAGTACCGGGGCAGTGCGATTGAGGAAAGTGAGTAAAACCGCCCTAGCGACTCCCTCGAGGAGGGACGCCGCGCGGCCGGCGTCGCGACGCCGCCGCGGTCGGGCGTTAAGTGTAAGATTGGGACGTGCGAATTACGGCCGTAGATTAAATTAAACTTTACACCTTTGTTTGGGGTCCCACCTTTGCGGCGAAACAAAATGCCGACAGGCCCGTATGGCCGCCTGGAGACCTGCGGCCGAGCTTTACGGCGGTGCTACGCACGGTAATTGTGTTGAGGTATGGACGGCCAATATAGCGGCAGCAACTGAGATTGCTTTTCCTGAAAGTTTAGTTCTTTATATACTGACTGATGTGAAAAATGGGACCACAGTTTAGAGTTTTGATGCAAAATTACACTAAACTATAAATATGAAATCGAAGACTATCACGGTTGTTTGGCTTTATAAACAAGACAAAACGGATTCACCTCGTGAAGTAGATTCACAGTGTGAAGTAGCGTAAAGTAACGTGAAGTGCAGCGTGAAGGAGGTGGCACCCGACGTTTCGGCGTTGTTGCGACCGCCCTTGTCCAGGATAGACTAAAATGCTATCGGTTATTCGTTGTTGTTCTGCGTTTAACGATAAGCATGTAGTTTCTCCGACGAAGTGGTTTGAAATGGCTAGAATTTAGTAGAATGTCACATTAATCCCATTTATAACGTCGAGGACTACTCTACTAAAATGGTTTCGGCTGTAGCATGAATTGATAATATTAATTGTCATTTTGATAGCCTTCGATATCTTCTTTTTTCACCTTGGAGCATCGTACTCGCCATCCAGAATTTAATTGAGCTATTGTAACATAACGTTTATATCCTTATAATAAGCTAAAACAAAAGTAATTTCTTATTTTGATAGCTTGTTTAAGACTCCAGTAACGGCGAAATTCCTTGCAGCAAAACCATTGACATATAACTACTAGACCCCGTGACCAGCCTGAGAATGCGTCAGCCGAATAGAAAAAGACAGCAGCATATAGTACCCCCTCCATCCTTATCTAGTCGTGCATTCACGGAGACACGTACATATATCACTATGGCAATGCGTTTATATCACTATGGCAACGCTACGACGCCATAAGTCTGCTATGCTATAGATAAATGCGCTTGCGCAACTAGACAAGGATAGAGAGAGTCTCATATGCCCCTATCTCTTTCTATTCGGTGAACGTTCACTCACAGCCCGCCTTCGCACTCCCGTTCTCTATTTTGTTACCCCTTTGAGCAAAACCCTTCTTGCAGTGTCCTCTAGTAGGTTGATGAGGAACTACGTGGTGAGTGAAAGCCATAGAGAGCAGTGCGCATGTCAGTTTGTATACTGATGCCGCGGCAGATGGCGCTGGTGTGTATTCGCTATACTAATAGCTAGAGTTGGCAGATGCCCTGTTTTCTACCGGACAGTCCGGTTATCTTTCTACAAAATTCAGTCAAGAAAATCTTGGTAAAACGGACAATAAAAGTCCTTGTCATACTTGGCGCTTGCTTGCCGACAACCGACAAGTAGGAACTATGTAGGATTCCTAATATGTGGTGCATAAAAAAAAATGAAGCAGCACCAAATTAGTTGAAAATCGTGCAGTAAGCAGTATGTGTGTAGTATTCCTATAACCATTGATTTTATACTATAAAATCAATGCTATAACTAATGCTTTTAGTGAAAGGATTCTTAACATCATGGCAAATGTATGGTCTGACGAAAGAAATTGTCACGCAGTAAATACTGTAATTAAGTTAATTTGAAGGTTTTCTTTAATATAAGTGCTGGTTTAATTTAATTCAAAGATGTTGTATCAGGCAATACATTTTTTATTAAAAGCAGTGTCATCGAATGCTAAATAAATAAAAAAATAGATATCCTATAAATTTAGCATTCAATGCCACGTAGTAGAAAATTAGTTACTAATTTTAGATTTGATTGTGACTTTCTGTACATTAATCTATATAAATAAAAATTAAATGCTATTCGTGGCTGTAATGGCATATTAGGTTGAACGGCTGAACCGATTTGGATATATATATTTTTAAAATGTTAGTAATAGTCCAAATAAAGTCTCAACGGAAAGGAAAACTGTGGGGTGCTTGGGGACAGATGGGGGGAGGAGTTGGGGGTGAAGATGGGGGGTTGGGGATGGGTAATAAAGGGGGGGGGGGAGGTGTTTGGAGTGGTGGGGGGGGGGGGGGGGGTTGGGGGGGGGGGGAATTAAGGGAGTATTTGAGTTTAGGAAGGGGGGGGGGGATTTGTATGATTGCCGAAAGTGTCTTGGGGTGACAGAACTAATTTTTCCTTTGTTTACATATTACAATAGCTTTTCACAAATTCACAAAATGAGCAAAAACGAATTTATTGAAATTTGGATAGGACAACGTCTGTCGGGTCAGCTAGTCAGTTAATAAAAAAAACTTGTTTGTTTTTTTAACACATCTGGCGACCCTAGGCGTAGCTGCAGCTGGCTTGTCTTACAGACTGGGTATTAAAACATATATGTAGGGACAAGTCGAAAAAAACTCTATGGAGTCATCATAGGTTATGAGTATTCTATTACAGAAGGAATAAAACCGGTGTTGCTCTGTCAACTATTTTAGGATCAAGTGTGCGCGATCTGCCGCTATCCCTTTATTGATGCAGGGGAATTGGCGCGACGCTGTATAACCTGCGTTTTGGCTAGAAATTTCGGCGGTGTCTCCCGCCCGCGGCGAGGCGCCGGAAGTGGCGAGGTGTATTTCCGATCACGTACTTCCGTTTACACCGGGGCCAATCGCGACCCCCGCCGCGCCCAAGGTGTTCCCGGGAAATCCCTTCGGCATACGTGAACGCAATATTTCCCTCATAAAGCCCAGCGACAAAATATAAATTTACGATGTGAGGTTTATTTTTATTTTTTTTCGCGAGTGGACGTCTACCGCCCGCGCCCGTGTACCGATTCTTTTTTTTCTTTCCAAAAAATGTACATACTGTTATACGAAGTACCTATGTAAATAGGTAGTTTCCGAGCAAAATATAGAATTCGTGTTTGCACCGGATCTTCGCATTTTGAGGTCCTGGGGATCCAAACAAGTGATTTATAGAAAATGTCTCTCTCTTCTGTGTGTAGTGCAAAGAGTGCCTCTGTACCTACCCACTGTATCTCAGAAACTGCACACTAATTAGGACCAAACTACGTACAAAATTAGTCGATATTTGAAAAGCTTATGTCAGATATCTGCAGTTTTTTTTCAAAATTTCTTTTCTTTCCGATATTTAGAAAAGTCATATAACTGGTAATACTGGTAATCTAACCCAACCTATTGTATCTCAGAAACTACACGACCAATTGGACCAAACTACGTACACAATTAGTCGATATTTAAAAAGCTTATGACAGATATCTGCAGTTTTGTTTCAAAATTTCTTTTCTTTTAAAATGTTAGGAAAATCCTATATGCGTTAATTTACTGGTTTAAAAAAAAATACAAATATTACTACAACTCTTGCTTGTGTCACTTGCCGACATCTTTGGCGGATTTTGAATGAAAATGATACATTATGAACATTGAATACTTCATAACTCCGTTAATATTAATGCTAGAATAGAAAATAAAAGTGTTTTAGAATCTTGCGAATAATGCCTCTAACTTTGATGTAGGTAATTTCCAAAGTTTTCCCAATTTCTTAGGTTTAAGATTTTACCAATTAAAGTTTTAAAATAATATGTAAAAAAAGGATTCGAAAATTAGACCTGATAATTAGGATTATCATTGGCGATAAATAGAATAGCGACGCCTTGTTTGTATGTTTATCAATACAAAATTTGAGAAGGTGCGGTGCGAAAAAATTCAAAGGTGTAAATAATGAAAAAGTACAATATGTAGGTATTTTTTCATTTATTTGATTATAAAAAGCTGAACTTAAACTTAAAGACTGCTAGGACAAATTTCTAGGCAAAGAGTAACTCTACGACCAAATAATCGATATTTAAATATTCTGCAATATTTTTGTAGCAATCAGAAATATATGAACGTAATGTATAATATCCCATTAACCACATAGCATAACCTTCGCACTAAACAATTGAATCCAACAGAAAAAAGCAAAAGTGATTGAAAATCGCTCTTGTTATATCCAATACCTAGAACATCGACACATTGTATGTAGCTTCATAAAGACGGAATTTGGGAGAGTATACGATACTGTTATCTACCATTTTTTTTATTAAGGCGACATAAGACCTCAGAAAAATATCGCGGAAAAATAGGCGGAGTCAAGTTTGTAGGGTTTGACCAATAAAAATCCAGCGTTGACGAAGCGTCAAGCGCAGATTCCACGTCCGCTAGCGCCGGGAACCAGACGCATACTGAACGGTCAATCGCAGCGCTAACACAGAATAACTATCTTTACGCAGTGGTGGCATAAGGGTGTTAATGGCAAAGCATATTTAACGTAACTCTCAGAACGCTCTCACGTTTTAATTGATTGTAATAAATTTAGGGCCTAAATAAAAAATGTGGCTAAGTGCTGCCCTAGAAAATTAACCAGTCAATATATGACATTATAATAAACTACACTCACAGCTTATATTGTAGGAGTAAACGCGCCTGAAAGTTTTCGAAGTCAGTTTAAAGCCATAATGTCCAAGGCAATGAGCAACTTTTTTGAGTCCAAATTTTAAATTGGTTCCTTATCGAGAGATTCACGTAGAAACTTTTTTTAAATTAATGCTTATATTTTTCAAAAAAATTCTCAGATATGGTCGTATCCAGGTATCATGTCGCCTTAAGAACACATGCCAAATTCACACAAATATTTGTTCGTCACTCGTATATAAGTTCAGTCACTGATCAAAGCACAGGTCTCCAAATTATATAAACGTTGCAATATGAAATATTTATAGATATTTATAATTATAGCCATAACGTAATATTGATCAATTTATACCAAGAAATTTATAGGTACGCTACAATTAATATATTTTGAAAGAAAATCGGTGATTTTTAATTTTATCTAGAACCTTTGCTTCAATAATAATAGGTTAGAGTGGGGATGTTTCCTGTAAGTAACTCGCAATACTAATTTTTGGGCTTTAACCAGTGATCCAAGTACTTGTTTCTACTTAGTACTCGAACCCCATGAAATGAAACCGTGCACCCAAATGCTTTAATGCATGTACACGTGCATGTATATCTACATGTACGTGCACCCAAATACTTTAATGCATATATTGACAGAGCGCCATGTACACATATTTTATCATCGGTTTTGCTAGAATGGTTTGAGTTCGGGTACGCGATGTAAGTTCGTTTAGTTGGTTCATCCATATGGACTTTAATGATGAACTTGTGCGGCGGGTCGCGCACGGTCATCGGACTTACACGTTGGAGCAGAGTTTGTAGGCAATCTATAAAAAAGACTTTCATTTTCTCAGCAGCATGAAGTTCATATTTATGTATAGGTATCGCGGTATTCAAAGGGCATAGAAACAGTCACTATAATGTTGATTGTCGCCCGTCTGCTCACTTATAGAAATAAACGGCCTTGTTGGGCGGGCGAAAGTAGGAGGTAGGGCGGCATACACGGCAACGGTGGCTGCTGTGCGTTCGGAATGATAAAGATTGGCCAGAAAGTGGGGAGCGGAATATGATTGGTAATTTCTCCTTCCGATGGCTTCTTTTCGACGCTCGTAAATATTGTTGTTCATACGTGAGTGTAAAACGAGATTACGGCTCTTACCGCTGCTGAGGTGTCGCTGCCAGGCCCGAATTAGGCAGCATTTCTGTTCTGCTTGATATTTATACCAGTTTTCACCTCTTGATGGCTTCGCATTCAGTGCAGTACTTGTTTGTTATAACAATTTAAAGTTTAGCCCCATTTGCAGTATTCCACGATAAGCCACGTTTCTGGTAGTATCTAGGTACTATTCTGTCTATCACCCTACGATTACAGGCCGTCCTGATCTTCTCCACCTACTCTTTGAATCTATTTAATGACTCGTAACTTGTTATATAATAATGGTTATAAAGAAATGTCTGTTGTCGACGAGGCGCATAAAATGCTGTTTTAGGCGATAAAACAAAAATATGCTTTTTCAAGTTAGGTCACTTTTGAAGCAAAGGTGCGATATATAAAAAAACCTTATATACCGCCTTATATTAATTAACAGCAGCCAAGTTGCGTATCTTCGCACTCGAAATATCAGCAATCGTTATAACAGAGATGCCTGAACACGCCAAACAACCACCAACTCTTGTTCGCAGCAGCAATAAGAATAGAAACATAAACCACAGCACCGACATCCTCAGCAGCAGCAAGGATGATGCTAAATCAACAGATCCACAATATGGCTGTGCACAATAATCAACACGCCCAACATGCTTCATATGCCAAGCGAGCAACGAAAACCATACTCAGTCAAGCTCACTACTACAGCTCGGAACTGGTGCACTATGAAGGTCAATGCATGTTCGCAGCAACCCCAAAGAAAAGCAAACGTATACGAGGACAACAATATGCAAACGCCTATTTTAACAGATCTGCATTCGAATGAAACGAACGACTCGCAACAGCTCGAATTATCCTTTCACCATGGCCAGTGTTTACGATCGGCTCAGAGTGATAACGAACGCAAAGCTTCGACTTTCGAGATAAGGACCAATGGATCCAATTATAATACCTTTATTAGATCAAGAAATACCACGATTACAACTCCACCTGGCCACTCTATCGCTAGACTCAGTCAGCGTAGAGTCAGCAGCATCATAATTAATTTTATTTAATTTATATTATCTTTCGGCAAAATAATTTATTGTCATTGTTTAATGAAATTTTATTCTAATTACAAAAAAAAATAAAGGGAGTACTGTACCGAATTGACCATACAGCAAATAATCATTGCAGTTTTCTTTACTGTGTAGGTAACAGTTTATTATAATTACGATTTCGATTTTTATTTAATTACTCGATAGTTTTTTGTTGATTATTTTAAATATTTTTTAATGGTATTTTAATTTTTATATGATGCTTATGACGAAGACATACTGTTATGAAATTTTTTTGGACTACATATTAAGGATTTTATTTTTTATTTTCATTAAATTTTAATATTTTTACTAACACCATGCTCCATATGCCAAGGGGGAAGGGTGGGGGGGGGGGGGAGGGGGGGGGGGGGGGGGGTAAAAGCCGTTTGTTTGTTCTGAAAAAGCCCGGATAGACAAAATAACGTCAGTCGTTAAAATATCTCTGGCAGCATTAACTGTAGCTACTTTCATATACATACAATGTGTTGAAGTGTCTGTAAACCGAACATACTATCAGCGATCAGCAGCCACAGCCACTGAGTCCTCGCCTGGCGCGTTTAAGGTGCGAAGGCGCGAAGGTGCAAAGGGTGGCGGCGAGGGGTTTCGCCACCACACCGCGCTTCCTCGAAGAATTCCCCTCCTCTGACGGCGAACGACACGTCGTTTAAGCGCTCTCTACGTGCCGAGGCAATGAAACTTTACTGCGAGTGATCGCTTTCGGATTGACATTGTTATTTTATCGAACTCCGCCAACGGGGGAATTGTGGCTTCTTAAGTGAGGTGGTTGAACGTGGACGTGACGGGCTTCCTGCGGAAATTCCTTGCGATTGCTTCGTCCCTAATTTTTTGGACAATAACTATAGGCACTTGGTGAAATATAAAGCATAATTCAGGTTAGCCAATGAAGGCCTATTATTATTTGACTCTCAAATTTGAGCAAATAATCAATAACTTAATTATTTGGACGCAACCGGCCTTGAGGGACCGAGGTACCTCATTAACGAATAACGTAGTAAACACTTTATTTATTTCTTAAGGTTGTAAAAACATCAGCCTAAACAAACATCAAGACTGGGGATCAATTTTGTCTCAGCTGGAGAATCTTAGTAGTGACCTACAGACAGGAAAACTTCTAGATCTAATAGGCTTCGGCTTGACAAAGGGCATAGATATTACTCACCTGAAGTGAGAATCTAGCTATCATCCAACCACTCATCAGTTATTATAACATTAAATAACAACATTCTACCTGCTACTGGACAGTGTACGCTATATTACAGTCGATAACATTACAGAAGCAGTTGAGCACTTCAACTACTGCATATATATACAGCAATCAGCATGGAGTTTTAAGCCACATAACACCCTCTTATTATATACGACCTATTCTCTATATCGCTCATAGAGTTGAAAAAAATTTAGGCTATTAGGACGTAGATCGATCCAAAGACACTCCGCTTAGGATGTCTTAAAGAGTGTGAGAAAAAACACAGACATATCGAAAATAGTAATAAATTAATAATTTAAAAAGAAACACTAAAAACATGCTTTCATAAATGCACGTAAAAACCAAAAAAGGTTTGTTAAAACCTGGAAACCTGATCGTGTTCAAAGTCCATTACGTGACCTTTCTCACAGTGCATACACGACTATGATACGATATTCCATCATGGAATGCCAGTTCCTGTCTTCCGGCTTCATCATCAGACATTGAAACTTAATCATGGTCAAAGTTCATTACAAGTCCTTTCTAACCTTTTAAAACACGGCTTTTATACGATATTTCATCATGGAATGCCAGTGCCTATCTTCCGGCTTCATTATCAGACCTTGAAACCTAATCGTGGTCAAAGTTCATTTCAAGACTTTTCTAACAAGTCCAACCACAGCTATGATACGATGTTCCATCATGAAGTTCCAGTTCATATCTTCCGACTCCATCATCAGATCAGTTCGATAGTACCATATTATTGCATTGTCATCAGAACTACATACAGCTGCCAATTTTCATGACGCTACGATCTTTGGAAGATGGTTAAATTAGTTACCTTAGATTCCATTACATAGTTACATACAGGTCGACCTAATAAAAGCGTGGTAAAAATCAGCAAAATCGTGTCGCAAAAATGCAAACATTGCTCGTTTGCATCTTGCACATCTTGCAGATCATTATACAATGCTTGATAGCCGAAAGAAGAGACCTGGGAAGAAGAAAGACATCCTGGCTCCGAAATATTCGTCGTTCAGCAGCAGACATGGCACTGGAAGAAGAAAAAGTATTGAACATAAGAGCATACATACCTAGTGATTTTATATCAATTAAGCGAAAAGGACGACTTTCATTATTTCTGTTAAACTAAAAAAGTGCAACTAACAAAAGTAATATTGTAGGAAAAAAATCTTCCTTGCTAAAATCAACATTTCTAACAAGATAAAAGATTTTGTAAAAATATTTAATTTATTAATTTAATATTTTACTACTAGTTTCGATTTCGAAATTTCAGTGGATCTACATGTTTGAGATCATACGAACCCAACAAAGTGGTTTACAAAATGTATGTCAGTCAGTTCCACGCTCTGAGTTGCTGGATAGATGCTTCCGCGATAGAGTCTGAACTACTGGTCAGATTTTGATAAAATTCGGAATTCTAAAATAATTAAAAAGATAAAAACTTCAGTTTTTTTTATTTAACCCTTAAATGGTAAAGTTGCAACCGAATAAAAATTAAAAAAAAATACGTGTGGCACTCGGGGACTGCCGCGGTAAAGCTATTGCATAGCATATTTAACAACTTATGCAATTATAATTATTTATTTATTTTATTTTTTCTGATATCAGATAACTGCGCTCTATCGGAAAACGTTTTAATTATTCTGAATCATCTGCGGAAGCAAATGATTCGGAATAATTTAAACGTCTTCCGATAGAGCGCCGCGCACGAATTTTTTATTCGATAAAGCAAAAAAAAACGAATTATTCAAAAAAATGCGTAGATAAAAAGATAGATAATTAAATTATCTTTAAAATGGTGCAGGTTTCATAATAATACGCCAGCAAGAATTTGGGTAGTAGTCGTTTTTGTGTTCGGTTAGACCTAATTTCACAAATTAATTACACTATGTAATATAAATAAAATCTAAAATATTCAAAGCTAAGAATTATAGGAAAATGTTCTTGTTTAACATATATTTTTTTTAAATCGTAAGCAGTACTCGTTTAGACGTAATTATCAGTTTAAAATCATTCATTTTCGTTAAGAAATTTCTTCATTCGGTCGCCGCGCTGGCCTAAGGCCCGCGATAAAAGCTATGCAATAGCTTCAAAAATCTTATTTATTTAAATGCGAATTTATTTAAAAAAAATAGTTTTTATATGATACTAGATGTCCCGGTGAACTTCGTACCACCTAAAATTTATTTGATTGTAGCTCATCATAAGCGTTTATTAATCCTAATCAACCTTCCAAATCTAATTAATTGAAATCTATAATATGGCCGAATCATGTACGGTTTGAGTTTCGTTTGGCGATTAAATGACAGTCGTTTGTGATTGAAACAAATTCAATGTATTTAATTTACATGATAATATATAAATGCAGTTCATATTCAACACAAAACATTCTGGTAAAATATGTTTTTCGTTTTGTTTTACGCTCGTAAATAAACAAAAATGACATTTAGATTTTCAGTTGTTTCTTTGAGTTTTTCCTAAATATTTTTTTTGTAAACCACCCCTGAATCAAGCCAAACAAAATGAAAGAAAAATAATTGAAATCGGTCGAGTCATTTTCGAGATCCTGCGAGACTAACGCACGGCGATTCATTTTTATATATAAGATAAAAAACGTTTTTTAAATTTTTAAATGAAAATCCTAAAGATAGTCGTGGAATTCCCGTATCAGTTATTGTATATATACGTAATATATGGAATCTTGCAGTGTCTAATAAATTTAACGAAACTAAACTCACAGAGAACATTTCATAAACAGTCTTAAAAAATAAGTATTTATAATAAATACAGGAATTTATGATTCAATCGATCTCAGCAGATTCGGCAATAGTTCGTTGTACCCTAAAAGGCACGCGACTCCCAATTCGGCGGCGGATCTTGCTATATTTTCTTAATCAATTCAAATGAATTCAAAGAAAGCGGTCAGGTGACCACAAATCACGGACGGAAGTGGGACCGTCGACCCGCGCGCGTCGCCGTCCCGCTGCCGGCCGGTGGGCGGCGCACCGCGTCCGCTTGATTTATTCCTGACATTTAGCAAATTCATACTTGGACAGACGCGCGCACACAACACACTCTGTAATTTTCTAAGTGCATCATTTGTGTGCGCGGGGCGGACCTAGGGCTGCTCCAAAATACGCTGATAAACATTTTTTTTTCACTTTCAAAATCGGTTGTGTCACCCCAAGATTTTCGCGGCAAGTAGCCAAGGACTTCTCAATATAATTTCATTCAAAAAATCGTTGAGCGCCCTAGCTCGGTCGGCGGATGAACCCGATTGGGTTACATTCAAGAAACGAACCGCGCCTTTCAAGGCGTTCATATTTGATTAAAATGTATTACGGAATTTAAATATCATTAGTTTAGCTTGTATATGAGATATTCCAACCAAACAAGGATCACTTGGCTCAACAAGGATCTGTGTACTAAATTTCAAGTCTCTAAGTTCAATATTTTGAGATTAGAAATAAACTAGTGTGCTAAATATGACGATATTGTAATATGACAGCTCAATCGGATTGAACGTTTGGGCGCTACCGTGGAGGAAAACACACGCACATACAGACATACAGAAGCGTCTTCACAAAACTTTCCCTTCTCGTCGGTTGGTAGACCGGGAAAGTAAAATCTGACCTTAATGAAGTTGCAGAGAAGAATTCAAATTTAGAAACAAAAAAAAAAACGAATGTCAGAATTTTTGAATTATGGGTGATTTACAACTGGGATACAATTTTTTCGATTTAATTTATATTGCAAAATTTACTAAGCATTATAAATAGCACCCGAAGTTTCGGTGACGTTGTAGCCACCGTTGTCCAGAGTAGACTGGGCAGGAGACAACGGCGGCTGCAACGTCACCGAAACGTCGGGTGCTACAAATTTCCCGCTGTAAATTCGTTATCTATCCTATTTATGATGTCAAACAACCGCGATAGTCTTCGATTTTATACTACTAAGCATTGTCTTATTTTTCTTGGTTTTAATTTTGTTATCGAAATACACTAAGATGTGCGATAATTGATAATTAGATCAAATTTCTTGATTAAATATAAAAAGGTATATTTATATTAATTACAAAACCATCCTAACTAGGCCTCGCCTGTACTTAGGTAGGCTTAATCTATATGCGTGTATTGTAGATTACTTATTGTGGGGTAATAATTATTTATTATTCTATGCAATTAATAAAAATATATGCAATGAATAAAATATAATATATTTAAGTAGATAAATATCCAATAGTAGGTAATAATATGAAAAATTAAATATATACATACATAAACAATTACATGCATATATTCATATTTATAAATATACATACATATATACCTACTTATAGATATATATTAAATAATACGATATAGGTTGGATAATACGATATAGATTCGTGAGTTATTTTAATATATATTTTAACATTGCCTTTGTTTCCTGCCGACCCTTAGTCAAAAGTGACTTAGTTAGGTTTTTCTTTACTCCGTGATTAGTCCTAGATCTTATCCCTGCAAAGAAACACTATTAATTTTGTTGTAAAGTCAAGGAGCAATGAAAGAAAAATGTTTCTGTGCAAAACTTGTTCGCCTATTTGGGATAAGGTGCTGTCTGTTTGCTGTTACTCTTGTAACTTTATGGTGTATTGCAAATAGATGATGATTCTCATGGTAATGATAGTAGAGTAAGAATAATGAATAATTATTATAAAAGGAAAGTATGGCCTCATAAGAAACCATTGAATGTTGAATTTGTTAATATTGAAATCGGAAAAAACCTTTTTGCTGTCATATCCAATCTAGTAAATGCGAATGAAACAATAATAATAACTTTCATTTACACCTAGTAAGTTACACAAACATTACAGAAAAATAATTCACATTATAAAATAATCCACTTAATAATCGTTAAAAAAGTAAAATATCCTCATTAGTCAATATGAAAATATAAGCTACACGATATAAGTATATAATATTGTATAATTAAGATCACCTTATAGTAAAGGTGCAAAACGAGTAATCAGGGTTTACAGCTTGAAGTTTGGAGCACCCGACGTTTCAACGAAGTTTGAACAGCCATGTCCATATATCATAATACAAGCATACGATCTAATATAGAAGAAACCCAAAAACAGAGCAGTTTATTCTCATCATACGTCAAGAGCGTGACAGATCGAATAAGTAAGATGCTGAACTAATTCGATATAAAAGCGATCATCAAACTGACCCAAAGTATAGCTCGGTCTCTTAGGCCTGTAAAGGATGTACTCGTAATACCACTCAGACCCCTGGTGTGTATAAAATCGAATGCAGTTGTGGGTTAGCTTATGCCGGACAAACAAGGTGACCCATAGGGACTGCACTGATTGAGCACATCAAGGCTGTTAAAAACGTTCAGCGAGTAATATCGGCGATCTGCGGAAACATACTGGATAATGGAATGAGCTACTGGGTGACATTTAAAAACCTGTTACAATATTCAAACACTAATTTTACTTTCTCTGCCAGATCCCGTAAGCCATTAAAATAAAAATAGCCCCGAAATTCATTAAAGACGAAGGCTTCAAAATTATACTACTTGCTACCCTCTTCATAAAAATGTTCTAAACGCCCTTCGCCGAGCGTAAAACGCGAAACGGGATAAAATTAGTGTTATGTGCACGACGAGATTTAAAAATTCGCCAGCCCCCCCCCCAACTCTATGCAGTATGCCTCTTACCCTAAGAGTAGCACCGAGCGACAGCTGACAGCACTTTAAGCTACACTGGACATCGGCGGTTGTAGCATCGCCGAAGCGTAGGGTGCTTCAAACTTCATGTGGTAAAACGTGGTAAAACAATCTTAGGTACATCAGTGTTTGAACAAAACACCATATCTCTCTTTAGATGATATACTAATTGCCATAAAGGCTATGATACTGAAATCGATGTAGCAGTGACGCTTACGGCAGATGATAAATCAAGTATTTTTTAAATAGGATTTGGGAGTAGTCAAACTATGTGGGTTCGCGGCTAGTCGGTATATTATCTGGTTCCTAAATAGGAGCTTCAGAATTCGAGGACTGGTTAATGACGTCATACATCAGGTTTGTTTAAATGTAGCGTTTGAAATGTATGCGTTTTTAATACAGGAATCGAGATCTTTGTTATAAAGAACTAAAAAGTAGTGAATCTTTGGGTGTTCCAGGCTAGTAGGTGAAATATGCGGTTTCTAGGTACTGTCTTCAGAATCCGAGGATTAATCGATTATGTCACACATAAGGTCTATTTTAACACATATTGTATAGCGAAACTAACCACTTTGTGCAGTTTCAAAATCCCATTGTGCTATCCAAAGACCAAATTTACTTTCTCCATATGATTCAGGAAGCCATTGAAATAATAAGAATCTCGCCTTCAATAGTCAACGGATTTAAACTTTCTACTGCGTGGAGCCCTCTTCTTCAATAGTTCTCAAAGTCCATCGCCGAGCTCAAAGAGGCGGAATAAGATCCAGTAAGTTTTGTGTGCACGGCGGTTTTTGAAAATCCCTCTTCCCTTCTAGTTATACGTAGTCAAAGACGTAGTTCTACGTAACTACAACATAGAAAGTTCTCATTAAGGGGAAGTACTGCAGGTGGCAACCCTGAACCGAGGAGTTCCCGTCCGCCCGACGCTGAAATAGACGATCGGGATAAAAGCAATAAGTCTGCGTCCTTTGGAGCGCGTCTTCGCATGTGTCGCATCCGGACAGTCGCTGCTGTTGTGTGTTCAGGTGGTCACCCTAATTACCTTGATGACTGGATGTTGCCTCGGAAAATTGCTCGCCGAATTTACTTTTCACTTTCATTATGTATTATATGTCGCATTTGCGGGGAAAATTTTACAGAGGGTGACCATGGATTTATTACTTTTGTACTCGCACCATATTATAATGAGAGATGTTTTATGAGCTCATTGTGGGTAATATATTCGTTGAATACCCAAATGTATGAAGGGCAACCAAGGTAATGGAGATGTTTTTCTATAATTAGCTTTAAATCTACTCTAAATAATGGGGCTCACTAGGATGTATCTATGTATATGTTGTTGAACTGTCTCATATATTTTTAAAAAAATATCTCCGAATTTTTTTGTTTGGTTTATTTATAATGGTATATATCCATCAATTATCTTGCAAGTAAATCATAACTGTTACTGTTTGCAATACTGAATATAACATCTGCTCATCTGTGCGCTTTTTAGTCGGCCGGTTGGCCGGTTGCGTATGCACGTCGCAAGTGCTTGGTGCTTTTAGAGTTAGTGCCATGCGGCCGGTTGCGTATTCTGATTCATTGACCATCTATCTAATGGGAGCTAATGGGCCCTTGTTGAGTTGGCCACGAAGACCCATTCTGTACAGGGTTGGTCACACTCACGGGTCAATACCCATCCGGCGGCCTCCACGCATGAAGTGCGAGCCCGGGCAGGACTCTGGCCTTAGGGCTAGTTTCCCCTAGGAGTCAAACTTCTGGCGCTCCTGGATGGTCTGCGCACCATGAGGCGTAAGCCAATCGATTGTGCACTCTGATTAACAGTCGGGGGAGTCTGGAAGCAGTACTGTTTCCTATAAAGCGGGGGTGGTTGCAGACCTTACGGCGACTGCTCTTGAAACGACCATCGGCTACCCAATCCTGGGTGAACAGCCGGGTAAAGGGTGAACAGCCGGCCGTTTCACCGCGAGAGGACCGCGCAAGCGACCTCGAACTTGTAAACAATCGAGAGACCGGAGTAATCTGGTCGCAATTGGAAGTAAGGGCGTGAGTGTAAACCCGCTGGATAACATACTCCGAAATTTTTTAGAATTTTTTTTTGACAATTTTATGTAGCATTTTAAAATTATTCTGACTTTTTCTGATTTTAATTTCTTGATTATTTTAATTTGTGGTTTTAGTAAATAAATCTTAAAAATTATTTTGATGCCCTAAAAGCAATAATGAAGTAACTGTATGTACGTGGTGATAAATTTAAATATTGTAAAAACGGACTAATAAACTGTAATTTAAATGTACCTAGATATTAAGTTTCTACAATCTGTTAAGATTGTTTTTGGAAATAAATTGAAATTGAAATTGAAAAAATATATGACCCAGATCATTTAGAATTCGTATGGCCAGTTTTTGAAGAGAAAAAATATGGAAAAATATTCAACATCATAGATCCGTCGCACTATAGAAATACCTACTCAATATCGCCAAATTTCGGTATTCTAACAGATTATATCACGCTAAAGTTACATTCTTCTGGATTATGGATATATTTACATAGGTGAAAACCTAATCACACTGCGGGGGATAGAATGATGATAGTTGCCAAAACACGCGTCCCTTTTCGGCCTCGTCAACGTCAGAAAACTATCAGTAGTAATGCGCGAGGATAATCTTGTCACATGTATTCACGTGGGTTTGACCGTCAGGTGGGTCGACTTGTAACTTAATCGTAATCAGAATAAATCGTAACTTACAATGCTCCCGTGATGCGATGCATCGCGTGGTATAGCGGTAAGGTGGCTCGACATGCCGTCTCTACACGTCTCGCATCGCCTATGTCTCTCGCTCTTTCCCATATATTTTTCACAAGTGACGAATGGTGCCGACTCGCTTTCACCTTAGCGATGCGGCCAGGCATTGTCCAACTTGTAGGGTAGGGGCATTACAAGAATGAAAAATAGCGTGGAATTTTATCACAAAAGGACCTTACGCCTGATGTCACTTTCTTGTCGTAATACATTAACAAAATATCTTTGATAAAATGATATACCAATATTTTACCACTCTTTAAATCTTACTAGTTTAGATTTTTTTGAATATGGATGTTATAAGTCTAACTTGTTATTGTGCTAAGAAATTTTATTATTTTTATTTTTTAATATCTACGATTTCCGTACAAAATGAAGACTTTAATTCCCACAAATACTAATATCTTTTCTGTAGTTAATCAAAATGTATGTATAATTTAGGTAAAAACTTCAACTATATAAGTGCATAAATTATAATGATGCAAATAAGTAGAATATATTGACTCCCTAATAGTAGATTTTTATATTGGAAACTGTTCTTAACTACTTTTTTATATTAAACCGTATTGTTTAAAAAAAAGATTTCTAAATCTATTCAGGTTTTCCGATTGAATAATAACACCTATTGGCAAAAGAAATTTTGAATTCGCACAACGCGTTTTCGAGTTATTATGCACTCAAAGTCACAGACACTGGTCTCCCATTTCGCACAGCTTCGCTTCGCAAAGCTTCCCTTTGCTCAACCAATTATTATTCCGAGGTAGTATATCTATAGGTACGTCTGTAGATACAGTTATAATAATTACTAGATTCAAAAATGTTTGTATTAGGTTTTCATCACGAGAAAAAGAAATTAAAAAAGAAACGAACTCATGCTAAAATAAGAACGAATTCTACCATCTCTTTTTCTTCAATCTTATATGGGTAGTAAATTTTTGGTACTACATACACTCTGATTGTGAGATTATGGGTCAATGATATCAAAAATAAAAATTTTCACTTCGGTCTATCAATACCTATTTAATAATAATTTGTAACTTATTATTAAAACTGCTAACAGGTTATCAAACATAATATTATGTTGTAGAAAATCAATGGAGATAACCGTGATTTAAATTACTTTTTGGTTTTACCTCGCTTTCCTAATTTAGGTGCGCGATTGGTATACAAGTACATTCTTTATTGGTTCACTAGCTGTCACCTGCGGCTTCGCTTTGCGTAAAGTTTCGAATCGATTTGTTAATTTAAGTAGGTTAGCGTTTATTTACCTTTTTAGACGCTACCTTAAGATATATAGTGCAAGACGTCCCCCCACAGATGCACACTATCTATATCGTAGACGTACACGTCTTGTTCCTCGCCACCCGCGCCGCCTACCGCTGAACGCTGACCAACAGCCGCTATCGCCGTCTGCTAGGTATTTCGGGGTGCTTGCACGCGTTACTAATTTCATGATATCTCTACAACTATACCTCCAAAATGACTAATTTTATATTTATTAACCATCGGTGATAATGGATTAATTTATTTTGATAAGCATTCTTATTTTATTGCTAATGTCTTCAACAAACACTGCCTACTTATTTTTCAATTTTTTTAGAATATAAAAGCTGTTATTGTAGCTTAAATATAAAAGTTGGATATATGCTATTAGTGACTTTTTTATAGATCTCTCTGAGGCCGATGTTTTTGTAATATATTTTCTTCACATGTATCAACCGTTTCGTCAGCGGCCCCGAAAAAACAACTCACCAGCTCATTTTTCTCCGACTTGATTTACAAATATTATGATTTCGTATTGAAAACCAATATTATTCCCAAAAAAATAAAGCCTATAGCACTAACCGATAATGGAACTTTCTTGGAGTAAAAGTATTTTTAAATCGGATGGGTAGTTTCGGAGATTACCCCGACTACATACAAACTTACAAACTATTAGTACAGATAAATCATTGATAATTTTAACATTGCAAAATTTAAGTTGGTGCGTCCCGTTTTATTGTGTTTTCGATTAATTTATACAGTATGGCTTCAGGTCGAGGTATCCGCAGCGCTCCACCGGGACTGAACAGATAACAAGGAGATTACAGAGGTCCGGTGTCTTCTGTTTTTATATCAAGTGGGCCGGTGTGCCTTAGCAAGCGATGCCATGCCCCTGAGTACTCTTTGCCCAACTGAGAAGGATTAAGGGTAATCGCCGGGATTAGAACACGCGCTAGTTGAGCACGTCACACTGAATAACGCTATCTGTCCTCTTAGTTATATATAATAATAATTATGTCCTTGCCCCAAAATGCCCGCCATTAAAAAAATACTATGACGTACAATTTCGTGCTGTAGGTCTGTAGGACATTTTTGTTGACATATCAGTCAACAAAAGCATGACTAACCAACGGATTCAATAGAAATTCATAAACGCAAATACAATCGATTCTATACGTGCACTACCATTAAATTCCATCTAATTTCGGAAATTAATGCAGTCGCAGTCGGTGAGTCATGCCAATTTCTTCTAATCGATCGAATTAACACACTTACTTCCACCACTCTTTTCAGCATTGCGTCAAGTAGCGTGGTATATAAACCAGTACATTTGACCAATCAATTATCATTCCTCGGGCAGTCATTCTCCGCATCATTCTCGAGCGGTCGTCCTCCGCATCATTCCTCGGGTAACCACCCTCCGCGATCATCATTCTCGAGTGGCCATCTGCCAATCATTCTCACTCTCTAACCGCGCGCCGCGATCAATATTCGGGAACGTTATACTGGCAATGTAGTACGATACGGCATCATATTCAATTCACTTAAAGAACCTGTTAAATCGATACACCAATATTAAATAAACTTTCTGATAACGCAAATTGCTTCTCATTACGGAGTTAAGGACTAGTTGAAACCTGGCTCTCACATCAAACATTTTGGGGTCAGTGGAAGTCGGCCTTCCGTCACAGGTCCCCCAATATTGTGTCATACCACGGACGACGCTGGTCACGTGTGGCTACTAAACTAAGAAAAAAACAAAGAGTGAGATCCTTAAATAACGATCATCCAGGCTGGAGATTTAATGGATAATGGAGATACTAGGACACGGTTCCGGCATATGACCATGTTCGATAACGTAAAGAGTATAATAGTGTATAATCATTCCTGGCATATAAAACTTCGTTGCCGATTTTACAAGTCTGGCAGTACTATACACGTTTCATATCTGCAATAAACTGACTGCCTTTACATTCGAAGCTTCGTAGCATTATTGCACCGCCACTGCGGCGCAGTGAGATGCATCCTGCCAATGATTTTGAATATAACGATGCTATGCATTACCTCAGTGTCATATTATCATTTTATAAACTCAATAAGGTTGAGGATTTTCTAGTTGGCCTACTACAACTGACCATCTACACGTTTAACCCTTTTTGTTGTGGTTCTATCAACGTAGGTAAAGGACAGCCAGGCTAGTGTCCGTTTGGTGTGAGATATTTAAAAAAAATATATTTTTTGAGGCTACTAGATATCACCTCGCCCAGTGGAGCCAGCTGTAGGGGTCCCCTTCGCTACAGGTAAGAAAATCATCAGGGACTGCTTGGAGCAGGAACATCGGGCTTCCTGGAAACAGAGTCAGGGATGTCGCCAGGCAAAAGCCATGATGGAGCAACCACTACAGAAGAAAACCAAGGCCCTACTTGACATGAGTAAGAAGAACCTTAGAACCACTATCGGTCTCCTCACCGGACACACGACCCTTAGAGCTCATCTATTCAACCTTGGCTTGACTGAGAGCAAGGATTGCCGAATATGTGGCGAGGAACCTGAAGACAGCATACACATTGTTGGCCGCTGTCCAGGGCTCGCCGCCAATAGACACAGTTTACTGGGACGAGCCTTTCTCGAACCCAGCGATCTGCCCAACTTGAAGGTCAGTGACCTACTTGGTCTGGTAAGAAGTACCGGGCTACTAGCTGACCTTTGACCTAACCACACAGTGGGTAGTTACAAAAGACCTTACAGATCTAGGTGACATCAAGGGCTGGAAACAAGCCCCCCACTCCATCTACTACTACTACTACTAGATATCACCTCCTGCAAGGATTAGGTTTTTTTACGGCCCTAAATTTGGGCTATTATTCAATAATTAAAAGAATTAAAAAACACTACTGCCGTTACAAAAAGTGAATTACTGTAAGTATTTATTATTGTTATAATCAAAATTTTAACAAAAAAACCGACTAAATTAAAAAAAATGTATAGCAGCCATGTCACTGTGAATCTTAGAACGGGATGTCGTAATTGAATGCATATACAAAATTTCGTTTCTATGCTGTTGACCGTTGAGGAGTCCCCTCGTCAGGAGCCAACCCTGGTTGTAGAATCAGGTCATGCTTACCATTAAAAATGCACTCTCATAGGAACTGAACCAATATGTATATTTTCAACTTTATATGATATTATTAGAGTAGTTTCCTCAATTCCTCATGGATCCCATAATCAGAATAGGATTTTGATAAAGATGGGACCAATCTGAAAGTATATCCTTTCAAATACAAAAAGAATTCAACCTCCTTTTTAGGTCGGGTAAAAAGTACGTAAATCCTTGTTTTTTTTTAACAATATGTACCTGTTTGTTAAAAATATACTAGACAAAATATGTAGCGGTTTATATAAGTGGTTTTTATATAGCGGTTTTATTAAAATTTTTATACATATATGATTTTTATATACGAGTAATTTTATACATTTTTCTATATGATAATATAGCGGCCGTATCATGTACGTTCGTATAGGCAGGGCGGTTAAGGATATACGTTAGAGGCTCTCTAGATGATCAAGCATGCTTGTCAAACATCGCGTCGCGGGCTGGGAGGGGATAGTAAACAGCAGGATAAATGCAAATATATTTTTTAATATTTACCAAAAATGCCTAATTTTGTAGTTGTATACCAGGGAGTCAGGTTAATTGGACGTATTTTATTGATGAATGACGTGATTCCCTGGTATAAACTACAAAATTAGGCATTTTTGGTAAATATAAAAAAATATTTGCATATTTCCTGCGGTTCACGATCCGTTCCCAGCCCGCGACGCGATGCTTGACAAGCATGCTTAATCGTCTAGAGAGACCCTTATATCCATATATCATATGACAATATCGCATCATTCAGTTTCTATAATAATACAATTTACAAAGTTTTCCACCGACGATTACAGACAATGACAATTTTCCACAATCGCCCAAATCGCACCTGCCCCTGAGAAGGTCGATCGCCGGCCACTTAAGCCTCTGTCGAAGACGTAAACGGCCCACGTGACGTGTTTAAGGAGAGGGGGTATTTTATTGGGCTGGCCCCTCTCTTTCACGTGGATTTAGTCGTAATGCGAATCGATACTGGCCCTAGACGGATCCTAAGCTATTTATTTGCTGCTTGCGCGTCCCGTGTCCGACAGAGAAGCCGATTACCTATTATCTATATCTGGTTTTATAGTAGTATTGTCGGCTCTTTAAACATTACTAGTGGTTTGAGCAAAAAGTGTAATATTTGTAAATCTAAAGATGATTACAAGGTGCTCACAACTATAAGTTGATGATAACTTTTTTATTTTGGTCATTACATATCAAAATCGCCGGAAAGTTGTTTCAGTTGCAGATGGACATCTGGGCTAAAGAATACGAAATCAAAGGCTGACGCTGTTGTTAGATATTAGAATAGATACAATATGTTATGTTAATTATTACTCTTTATTGTGAAAGTTCACAATGGGAGGACTTATTATCTTACGACAATCCCTTACAACCAACTAACGGAATTGTATTGTCAATTCTGTCGATCGAATGTAATAACAAGACACACACTTACAGACATATTACACGCACACATACATATAACACGTCATAGTAGGGTTGGCTTTAAGAGATTGTCATTATGACAATAAACCCGCCCATTGTGACATTTTCACAATAAAGAGTGTAAACAAACAAACAAACAAACAACCATTATGAAGTGTATGTTGGCATGTGTGTTGGCAAAATGTAATTCCGTTACATATACCCCAACAGAAAATGGTGACCCAGTCGGTAATGGAACCCGGAACCTTGCAATATAAGATCAGTGGACCTAACCACTATGCCAACGGGTCATGTATATATTATGTAAATAAATATATTTTACAGCGTAAAGTTTGAAGCATCTGGAATTTAGGCAATGTTATCATTAACCTTACCAGCCAGGCTCAGTTCAATAGTCGCTCGTAAATCGAGTATGCGACCTATACGATGATTTTTTTCGCGGATGACAACACATGATGACCTTAGGAAGAATGTATACGAAAAGTATCATCCATACACACGCACACGATCAGATATGGAGAAGAAACAGAAACTGAGAAGGTCACGAGCATTCTTACCATACATCAAGGGCGTGACGGATCGAATTGGTAAGATGCTGAACAATTTCAATATAAAAACAATTTTCAAACCCACTCAAAGCATCGCTTGGGCTCCGAGACCTGTACAGGATATAAAACCACTACAAATCCCGAATGTGTATAAATTCGAGTACAGCAGTGCTTTGGCTTATGTTGCACAAACAAAGGGACTCATAGCGACTCGACTGCTGGAACGCATCAAGGATGTTTAAAACGTCCAGCGTGTACATTCGGCGATCTGCAGAAACATATTGGATAATAGAATGAACTATTGGGTGACCTTGAAAAACCTATTGTGATAATTTTACTTTCTCTGCAAGAACATGGAAACCATTAAAATTAAAATAGGCCTGAAATCATTAGAGACGAAGGTTTCAAACTTCTACTACTTGGAAACCTCTTCATAAAGACGTTCCAAATGTCCATCGCCAAACGCGTAAAAAGTGAAAGGAGATACAATATCTGTTGTGTGCACGGCGAGATTTCAAAATTCACAAACGCCCCCACCCCACCTCTATGCAGTATGCCTCATACCTTGACAGTTGCACCGGGCGACAGCTGTCAGCACTTTAGGCTACCCTGGACATCGGCGGTTGTAACATCGCCGAAGCGTAGGGTTCTTCAAACTTTACGTGGTAAAATCTAATTGATCTTATTTACAATAAACTTAGGTACACCAGTGCTTGATCAAAACACCATATTTTATCTCTCTTCAGATGAGATGCTACTAGTAATTGCATTAAAGGCTATTATATTAATCCCGATGTAGCAGTGGCGTTAAGGCAGCTGATAAATTAAGTATTTTTTAAACAGGATTTGGGAGTAGTCAAATTATGTGGGTTCTCGGCTAGTAGGTGTGTTGAAGCTTCAGTCCAACATAGCCACAACAAAAAAGTAATGTCTACAGAATCGAAACCGCAAACTCGCTCAAATCTACACGAGTCAGCTGCAGTTGATTTCCAACTAAATTCGGCATTTTACGCACAGTCAGGTGATGACTAATGTCATTTCTTCTGATCGATACGAAATTAACTCACATTTCTCACCCCACTCACAACTATTGCGTCACTGCTTACAATATAAAACGCAGTACATTTCGATCGATCGATATCATTCCCTGGAGGGCAGTAACCGCGTATTAACAAGTACTCGCGCTCTACACTTCACTTCGAGTCAACAAATCACGCATAGTATACGCGACCATCATTATCTCCGAATCTATCGCGGCGCTTCAACTTCGGATACACAACCACGGCTTCACCTCGCGCTCACACTACCTACACAACGGCGAAATAACAATCAAGGCGTTACGAACTGGCAACCTACTACAGACCTTCTGATTAAATACTTCAACTTCAACATCCACGACTTTCAATCACGGAGAAAACTTCTTGATGAGAACCACCCTTCGCTCACAATCAATTGGATTCTAGTGAAGGGTGGCCACTCTCACAGGTGTAATATCCGGTTTCTAAATAAAAGCTTCAGAATCCGACTAGTCAATGACGTCATACATCAGGTTTGTTTAAATGCAGCGTTTGAAATTTATGCGTTTTTAAATTTTGGAATCGAGATCTTTGTTATAAAAGACTCGAGAGTGAAATATACTGTTTCTAGGTAAATTCTTTAGAATCCGAGAAATAATCGATAATGTCACACGTAATCTTTTTTTAAACGCAGCGATTGATGCGTTTGTATATAGGTTAAGTTTCTATTGCGGTATTAAGTAACACGATATAAGAGGCGTTAGAAGGATTAGCGTCGCCATTGCCATCGTTTTACCTTATCTCTCTGATTAACATGTAACCTCTAAAAATGAATCACTTTAAAACGCCGCGTTTACACACGTCATGTATGACGCCATCGACCGGGCCTAGCATTCTGAATCTTCAATATAGAAACGACATATTAAACCTACTAGCAGAAAATACGCATAGTTTTAATATTTACTGTTTGCTTAAAGCAACTTACACAAATTTACGATTAACATGCATGTTACTAAATGATTACGACACTTGAAGCAAAGCCAACATAGCCATCCTTAAAGTCTGTTTGACTATGATCCAAAAGACATTCGTGTATTTGGCCTTTAAACTCTCTAATAACCTTTTTACAATACAAGATTTAGAACCAAAAGGGTTCGAATATAGAGTTTAACACTCATCACATATGCTTTTTATAACAAGCATATTTAGCTTTTTGCTAATATGCGAATATGCTTATTATAAAAAGCACATTTTTTCGAGGTCATCGACTTGATATGGTCGACGACATCGAAAAATATTACAATATCTTTAGTATACATATATATTATGAAAAATAATATACCCCTATTATTCTTATGTTAAAACATACGTAAGCCTGGTAGTAATATTTAGCCTGGTAGTACATTATTACTACCAGGTAAGCCTGGTAGTAATAATGTACTAATGTTCGATTATTATTTTATTTAATATCGTTTCACGTATCTGATTTTTGAGAATTTATCTTTTATTGTTTCTGACGTTAGTCATTTTTAGCAATACTTTTACTAATTATTCCTTGCATTAGTTTTAGGCTATTGATTTGTTTGACTTTTTTTTTCATTGTTTGTTACATTTATAATTTGATTATTGTGTTGTAAACAATTATTATTACAACATGTCCAACTATTTTTGCAATTTTGGATAAATTAAATACTATCGACTATATTGACCATTTAGTATTTCGGAGTATGATCAAGTTCTGACTTTCTGGAATGTCCTGCAAGACCTTAAATATTCAGATTTAATAAAAACTATTTTATTTATTCTCTAACTGGGATATTAATGTTGGTCATTTATTTAATCTTCCCCGACAATGACATATTCGACCCTCGGTGTCTGCTAAACGCAGGGGCCTTTTTCGCCCGGGTAAGGCATCGGGTATAAAGACCCGCCCGTGTCAAAGATAAATTAGTTGTCAACTACCTGAGCGCTTTATCTTGGAATCATTGGAAGCTCGCTCTCCCCTCGGAATGTGGACTGACTTACCTCTGGGCGGGACCAGTCCTTAAAAGCCTCTGGATTCTGGAAACGCGACGTTACACAAGGAAATTTTGAAGATAAGTTGGAGATTTTTGGATGTGGTTTGAGTCTAGTTTATTCCATACTCGTAATATACATAGTTGTTTTAATGAAACGATATGATTGCCACTCATTTATACCTGAATACAGTCAAAGTTCAGTTGAGAATTTGTGAGTACTTCGACAACAGAAATGTGTCTTGTACATATAGAAATAAAATCAATGAAAGAATACGCCAGAGATACCTTAGTATACATTTGTGGGACACTCTTGCAAAATTGTACAACTGGCTATACTACAGACTTAGTATCTTGTAAGTATGATACCTACGCAGTTGATTTTATCTGACTTTTTATATGTATATTAATGTGCCTACAATAATGAATTTAACGAAGAATTTATGCCTGGCAGATTTCTCTATATAGCATATCTATTTTGACTCTATGATCAAGCATGTCTAAAGTCAAGTAAGTAACTATAACATACGGATGACGTACGGATACGGATGATGACATACGGCACTGAGACGTGGTCGCTAACTATTGGCCTTTACACAAGCTTAAAGTTGCGAAACGAGCATTTAGAGAGCTATGCTTGGACTTTCACTGCATGATAGAAGAACAAGGTCACTGACATTGGCAAAATTTGTATCTTGAAATAACAATGGGTAGACCATATCACTCACAGCTCGCAGAACCGACAACCGATGGGGTAAAAGGTTCACGAAAGGCGACCACGAACCGGCAGACGCTGTGTATAGAACGGCCTCCCAAAGATGATATTGCCGCGGTTGCAGGCAGTATTGAATGGAGGCGGCTCAAGACCGTTCGCGTGGTATTCTATGAGCGAGGTCTATGTCCAACAGTGCACGTCTACCGGCTGATGATGATGATGAGGTTATGTTGTGTAAGCCTAACACTATGACGTCCTGAAATTGGGTCATTTGAAATATCAAATGTAACATGAATATTTATGCATAATTTAACATGAATATTTATGAATATATACGCAATAGCGTATTTTAATTTCAAATAATAAATTTTATCGAAACTTGTCCTAAATTTATGACTTTTAAACATTTTGTCGGAAGTAACTTTGAGGCGAAATCAAATATTTGAGGCTCAAACGGTTTGGAATATATATATATATATATATATATATATATATATATATATATATATATATATATATATATATATATATATATATATATATATATATATATATATATATATATATATATATATATATATATATATATATATATATATATATATATATATATATATATATATATTCATGTTAGCCTAGAACGACGGATATCCTAAATTTAGTATGCATAGCGTGCACATTTGCGCTGAACTGAAATTTCGTTTTTCAATGAAAATATTTCAATATTAATATATAACAAAATATATGATATACTAATATACTCTGCAATTTAAGTCATCTGGCAGTTTACGGCTCCATCATCGTTACCCAGAGGAAAATTTCACAAGGAAACTACGTCCTTACCCTTGCCAAAAAACCAGCCAAATATTTCTCTATCGCTCGTCCGTACAATGCACTAGAGGATACGATGGAATCGTTGAAAATTCAAGTGCCAACCTCATCTAAGTCAGAAGATGGCCGACGGCAGGAGAAGATGGCCAAATAAGATAAAATTGTAAATCAGGCAAAAGTACTCTGGTTTGCGCAAGTTTCAAAAACGTAAAGTGCAAGCAATGTGTAAAGGAGATTTCAAAAAGCGTAAAATGTGGTAAATGCGTGCAATAATGGTTGTCTAAATAAAAATATTGTTTTACTTCTTTTCCCTCCAAATATCTAAATCCACATTTTGCAAAAGAAAGACTAAACACTGAGAGCGGTATCATCCAGATTTTAAAATGAGCGAGGTAAAGTTACACAAATATAAGCATCGACTAAATTCGTTGCATTCGTCCTAAAACTTAAAAAAGAAAATAACAAGTGAAAAAGATTAAAAAAAAAAAAACTTAATGGGAGGAAATAGATAAACATTCTAGTCCTAAATTTGAGACATCCGTCGTTCCAGAGACGTTAACATCCTCTTTTCTAGTGCTAAACAAGAACAGATGTAAGGTAATGTAAAGGTTAAGGACTTTTACAAAAAGGGGACCATTATATATTTGAAATATAGATACATATTTAAATATAGGAATGAAACGACCGAGCTAAGATAATTTGAAAGCATTTTTGATGTAAACCTAATCTTAAAAGGACATTTTCAGCTCTCACCTTTCACCTTCAGTAAACAAACATTTGTAAAACATAGGAATCACTGAAGAGTAAACCAGCTGATTATATTAAATTATACTTGAGGAAATAGGAAACATTGATACACAGAAGGATATTGAAATTTATCCCTACTTAGGTACATCATTAGTTGGTCAAAACCCAATATATTTCTTCAAATGCGGTGCTGACTAGGTTAATGGCTATTATATTGATCCCTAAGTAGCAGTAGTGTTTAGGTCAGCTGATAAAACAAGTACTTTTAAATAGGATACTGGAGTAATTAAATTAAACTTGGAAATTTGAACGATTGAAGATTTTAAAACTCTTTTTCCAACCTCTTTGGATTTCATGGTGTAATATCAGCTAGGGGGAAGTTCGGCGGTCATCTCGGTGCGTCGAGCCAAACGAGCCGAGTATAGGAGGTAGAAAAACATCTGCCGCGGACTTGTTTAGGTCGAGCTCACGGCTAGCCGGCTAAACCCCCGTCGATCGCGGGTAGGATGATGGCACACTGTGCGCCGAGGGTGGCATCGGTCAAGGGACGGACGAATGCTCACTTGCTTACCTTGGCCAGTGGTTGAAGTGTAAATTATAGGCACATTGCTTATTTCGAAAACCCTCTGCAAAATTAGAATATTCGACAAAGGTTGAAGGATTTAACGTCCATAGACGCGTTGAAACACTGGCTCCCGTCAGATCGCCAAAGTTAAGCAGCGTCGGGCGCGTTAAGTATTTGGATGGGTGATCTACGTGATATCATAACAGCCAGCCGCCCGTAAGATAATTGTCGTTATACATTAAAGAGGGCTGTTACCGTAAAGGGTACAAAAGAAGTATACCGATAATGAGACATAACGTTACTTTGTTCTAGTTCTAGAGTTCTGTGTACATAAAAGAAAATGCGCGTCAGAATCTTGGCGACGAAGAACTGGTACGTCTCTAAAGCAAGCCATTGGGGAATGTTCCAGAAGACCTGGTGCATCGTCTAGGTTGCAAGACGAAGCGCGCAGACATATCTACACTTTAAGTAGGGCTATAGGTACGAGAAGCTACTTATCTATATAATTTAATTTTTAATATAATTTTATTTTTCTTAAAAACATACAGCATAAAAAAATACGTATAAGCATAATATATATACCAGTAACAAAGCCAATGATGTTTTAAATTATTTGCTATATAAGGATTAAATATTCTAAACAATACAAAATAAATAAAACCAAAAAGAATTTAAAAGTAACAGTTAAAATCGCTAGGTGCGAGTGTATGGATGTTAGTGTGTGTTTGTGTGATGGAGAGCGTGTATGTGTGAGTGTGTGTATGTGTGTATTTGTATATGTGTGAGGGTGTATATATGTGTGTGTGGGTGTGTGTATCTGTAGTGCGAATGTGCATGTGAGTGCTTGTGCATGCTAATTCAATCCGATCTGATAATCAGCTTTTCACGTACCTCCTTAAATCGGAGGTCGTCGATCCTGATGATTCAGATTCTAATAATCTTTTGAGCAATTTAACAGCAGATGAAAGAGTTAGTGTGGTCAAATTCTCCGGAGAGACTGGATTCATTAAACCAGAACTAATCGAAGGTGGACCGCACGGAGGCAGTAATATTGGTGATAGTGAATCTTGTGTTGGAAGTGGTAAATCTTTTGTTTGTCCGGAGTGCGACAGGGCGTTTTCTCTGAGGGGTAATTTAAAGAGTCACATTTCCGCCGTTCACAAACAATTGAAGAAATTCGTATGTGGAGAATGCGAGAATGCTTTTACATACCAAGGGCCCTCATATCAATGAAAGGAAGCAGTCAGCTCTTTCCTATTAGTTGGAAAGATTACCTTTAACCTAAATGGATTATTTACAATGAACGAAACATAAAATATGTAAAAATTCAAAATTTTGAAATATTTGATAGTTTTGTGTATATATTCTTTTTAGAATTGATCAATAAGATGATTATAAAGTATATAATTATAAAAGCCACTTACATCGTGACATGTCACGCTTTTAGTTTTAAGTTTTCAGCTGAATATTGATCGCAGCTTCTTTATATCGCACCTTTAGAAAATAAAAAAACGAAATTCGAAATTTTAAATTCTTCCATCTGTCAAGTAGCTCGTCTTGTCTTGTTATTTCCCTTGAAATAATAGGAAATTGAGTGAGTTTACGTATAAAGAAGGATTGTAGCTTAATTTTTGAGATAATTGGATGAAGGGTGAGCGTTTACTAGTTGAAAAATGGGCCCAACTTAAACCTACTCCTCTTTCCGCAAGTGAGAGGCATTCATCATTCTCGTTAACACCTAAAGCATTCCCGAATCCGATCAAGGGAATCCTTCGTCACGATGTAAGTGGCTTTTATAATTATTTACTTTTAAATCATCTTATTGATCAATTCTAAAAAGAATATATACACAAAACTATCAAATATATATATATATATATATATATATATATATATATATATATATATATATATATATATATATATATATATATATTGGTATATATATATATATATATATATATATATATATATATATATATATATATATATATATATATATATATATATATATATATATATATATATATATATATATATATATATATATATATATATATATATATATATATATATATTTATATATATATATATATATATATATATATATATATATATATATATATATATATATATATATATATATATATATATATATATATATATATATATATATATATATATATATATATATATATATATATATATATATATATATATATATATATATATTCAAATTGAAATTATGTAATTATACTAAATAAATTAACGTATAAAATAAATGAAGGGAGACTTATCTGGCCTGTGTAGACCAGGAGCGACTCCACGCCTTTTTTTCTTCTCTATTCTTTCAGTGTTGGTCAACAATCCCTGCTGTGGTATTAGAAGTCTGGCCAACCGGACTTCTTCCTGCCTCATACAGTGGTGACACAAGTGAAAGTCGAGAATCTATGCTGGAAAGGAATAGGCGATTAGTATATCTAAAAACTAATGATTAATGAAAAATGTTGGTTCTATATTTCGGTGTACCTAAACCGTTGTCAAAATAAATGACATTTCTGAAATCCTTTGACATTTCTGAAATCCTTTGACATTTCTGACCATGGGTTGTCGGGTTGAGATCGGGGGAGTTTTTGGGTCATTCGAGTACAGTAATTTGGTTATGTGTGAAAAACTGTTTCAGTTTTTTCGAAGAATGGCATGGGGCGATGATCAGAGCAGTAATTAGTCAGTAGTGCAGTCTGGTTTCACGATGACGAAGTGAAAGGAAGCTGTCAAAACCTGGTAAATTCTTTACATGCAGTAGTATAAGATATTATCAACACAAAAGGAGGACACATTCTATATTAAAACTAACAATATACAACTACCAGTTCTGTTTTTGTATGTGTATATCCAATAAAGCACTTTTCGAAGAAAAATACTCATTGTTCCAATTAATTCGCACGGTACTGTACTTAGGCTGTTTTGAGCAGTATAGTGAGCGTTATAGTGCGAGATTTCCTGTACTGGGAAAGATTGCCTTCAACGCAATGCACACAATGAAATAAAATGTGATTGACTGGCAGCCTTCCATTCTTTGATATCACCTGTCCCGCACGGACGTCGTGTCTCCACCTCAGTACCGGTAAATGGAATGCCAACCGCTCGTCGCCGCGTCTTTTACAATTTTTTAAAATTAGAACTGTCATCTTCGGACCGCTCGTCGGGGAGACGCTCTCTGACGCTGCGGCGGCGGCGCAATTTATTCTCTTTGTGTTTTTAGGCGGGCGGGGATTTCCTCGTTATGTTTTTTCAGAGCGAACAATCGCCGACGACAGGTACCCGCCGTCTGCTACAACCTCCCCTCCCCCTCTTTTCAGATGAAGTGCTTCGAAGTATTTGATGGAAAATTAATGCCTGTCAAGCGCGGATCACAACGTTCAGATTTAATTTATCATTCAACGTGTTTAACATACAATCGGTAAAATCCAGGGGCTCCGTTTTTTAATCGATGGAGAAAATGTCATACGCGAGATCTGTAGGTATCACCTTCGCTTTGCACGTTATAATTCCAATTTAAAAGCGATAGAGAATTTCGGCATCCAGTATACGATATTTTCTTTATAAATAGGATAAAAACTAATTTACCGCGTGAAGTTTGTAACACCTGACGTTTCGGCGATTTTGCAATCGCCGTACCATTTTGAGATGGAAATGTTTGAGCCCCTTTGAGACGATAACGACCTTTTCCAGTCTGTCTGTATGTGGCTGCGTGTGTCGTGAGTGTCTGTGTGTTACTTAGTTTGTGTGTTTTCCTCCACGACAGCGCCCAAACGGTTAATCCGATTAAGCTGAAATTTGGTATGCAGGCATAATTTGGTCATAGCATAAGTTGAAAAGATTATGGTTGAAATCGCTCTACCAGGGGGCGCACTAGTTATATATAATTCTCGAAATATTGGTCTTAGAGACTCCAAATTTGGTACACAAATGCCTTACTAAGCGAAATCACATCGTTAAAATATCTCATATACAAGCTACACTAATAATATTTAAATTCCGTCATACATTTCCAATAAATATTACCGCTATCTGTGAGTCACAATGGAACTCAACCGGGTTCATCTGCTGGCCGAGAGAGGGTGCTCATCGATTTTGATTATGAAATTAATATTATTATAACAAATTAATATTTTTATAAAATATTTTTAAAACAAATCTGTGCCTCCTGTGACCGGTGATACAATTGAAAAATCACTACTTTACAGGACAGCCCAAACAATATTTAAAAAATTCTAGTTCATGAACGAAGTGGGTTAGGTTACATTTAAGTACCTTCTTTTGTAGATCGAAACATCCACTTTCATTCTGTTTTTATATTTTTGTGGTAAATATTATACTTTTGAAGTAATTCATGAAAAACTCGCAGTTGTACCCTTTTTAATTTCTAATATGTGATAAAATTACGTGATAAATGATACAAGTACAGTTAAATCATGTTGCACATTTATGTTGTCTTTGTGTAAAGTGATATACAAGAAGTGAAAAAATCCAATAACTAATAAGAATATGTTCAAAACACAATGTAGCTCAAACAAATGATAAAAATAATACTCCAAAGATTCGAATTTTTTACTTCAGTCTTCTATTTTCATATTTTACCTGAATTGTATCAGTTTGCTAAAATTCTAGTCTTTATAAAAATGTGTTAAATGATACAAGTCCAGTTATATCCTGCATTAAAATACCTATGTATGGTGGAAATGAATACAAGTTTTAGAAAAATACTTAACGTTTATTAAAGTCTTCAAAATTATGAAATTACTTACAAATAAGGCACAGTTTTATCAAAATTATAAGAAGTAAATAGAGATCTTTTTAAATGCAATTAGTCTTAAACTTAAATACTTAGAAATGACACAGATCAATCTTACGCAGCTATCACAATAATCAAAGTGAACCTACTCAGTACAAAACATAACAGCACAGCCATTGTGTGAATCCTTAAAAAAATCTAGAAAAATAATAAACATCAAAATTGCTAACACTTTAAAACTTACACAGTACAGTTAACAGCTGTTAACCTATCCTATAGGCAGTAATTCGACTCTATGAGTGAGGTAAAAGAATGAAGAGAACAAAGAAGTACGTAGGTACCTACTTAAATCAAAATAAAACCTTTAATAGGTCTTGGGAGTTAGATGAACATAACTATCATATCATAAAATTACTCATCATCAGAATCATCATCATTATCCGGAGCAGTGTCTTTGACATCATTCTTGCAGCTCAGACTTCTGTAAAACTCATGAGAGCTCTCATGAATAAAGCACAGCAAATCCAATAGATCCTTCTTCTTTTCGGTTGAAATAGTAATCTTGGAATGGTAGGCTTTCGGTACTGTATTTATTGTAATCATATCGTAAGCTTTACCCCGCTTAGAACAATCCATGTTCATGTACTCAACATTCTTGAATTCTTTTTTGTAAGAAAAACGGGACATGTTTTCTTTGGTATACAAAACAGATCGAACGTCGCACCACAGAAATTTTTCATTGTCTGTATTGGTTTTCCTGAGAGTATAACATTGTTTTGAAAAAATGTTGAAATCGTAGAACATATCACGAGTCATCTCGATAACAGTGAACTTCGCTGTTTTGTTTGAAGCTGTACGCACTAGCTGGTACCAATCTCTTGGCAAGTGAATATCCATACTCGTGTGCTTCTTCTTACGCTCAATCAACGCATGGTCGGTGTCAGCCTCCATGTGAGTATGACCGGGTACGAGAAATTTATGTTCAATAGATTGTAATTGAGGGGATAGTTTAGCCACTAGCATCAACATTGTTGTAACAATCGAATTCTTGTTTTGACCCGGGCAACTATCTGAGTACATGATCAGCTTCTTGGCGTTTGGGTTTAAATGCGGCAGTTGATTTATGATAAAATCGTATAGACATGAAGCTATGTCGTTCGCTCCTCTATTCCCTTCACACTCCGGCCACATGTAGCAAAACGCTTTGTTTGTTTTTAGATCATGTATGGTTAGATTGTACGTCCATAGCTGTCTCTTGTAAAATGCTACATTCGTTTGCAAGTGTGGGGTGGGCAAACATTGTTGCAAATCAAATGTTATTACCATTACATCATCGCATGTCTGAGCCAGGTGTTTATCTTTTTTCTTTTCTTCGTAAGCAGCCTTAAATGCTTCTTGGTGCTCTTCGAGTGCCTTCGTCAAATCTGCAGCCTGTGCCTCGGTTGCGTACTTAAGTTTCATATTTATGGAGTCACATTTAGAACAAGTATCTACTGATGGTTTTTTGAAAGACAAATTCATGGTATCAAATACCTTTTTGAAAATGGTTTTGCTGACTGGAGTTTCTGTCTTCAATTTGTACGAATTATAAAGAACTTGTAAGTTGAGTTCAGAATTCAAGAATTTCTTAGTCGTTTTGTTACGGCCGTAGTGGCTTTCTGTGCAAGGGAAACAGGCAATATGAGCTTTTATTTCCTTTAGTTTGAAATCAGGAATCGACTTACCGACTCGACGTTTACGTGGTGGAAGGTGACCGCCATTGTCCCGTAGTTTTTCGCAAATCGTTTGTAGAAATTTATGACTTTCGTCGAAAGTCTTCAAAAGACATCCTTTACAAATTTGATGTTTTGTTAGATCAGAACTTTGAACGAAGTATCTAAAGCTGACGTTGCGTTTTTTCTTTGGAGAAGACCTTGACGTTTTTTTTCCGCAAACTTCAATGCATTTCGCCATATAATCGATCCTACTTTCATAACTTCCCAGACTCCAATATGTATCGAAAAGATTTTTCCTTACATGCAATGGTAGCCTATCTTTGCACTTCTTACGACAGTTGTCTAGATCACGTAATTCACGACTTTTCTTAGTTTTTCCTGACTTTGTTGTGTATTCCAAGCCAGTGTTACGAAAAAGTTTTCTCTTTACTCTATCATGTCTTCTTTCTTTCTCACTTTTTCTTGTTTTTTTCTTTTTTCCGCCACTATTCATACCGCTATTTTTCCAGAAGGAATCAGCGGGAGCATTCTCTGATATGCTCGCATTATTTGGAGATGGTGTTTCAGGAACCGTAATATTATTTTCTGATGTAGCCGTTTTCTTTCTTCTCTTTTTAACCGGAGTTCTTTCGTCATTAGTGGATGAGGAAGATTCATCAGTACCGCAAATGTAATCATCACTGCTAGATGATCCAAAATCACCATCGGTTGATGAACCTGCATCTGTCAAATCATCTAACAGGTTTTCGGAAGCATTTACATTTGTTTTGTTCGTCTTATCGTTGTCAATAACCATTTCTGTTGAATTATCTGAAGATATTGGATTCTGGTGTTCGTTGATAGTAGGGACTGGACTTTCAATAGACTTTTCTGGCAGTGATCCTTCAATTGGTTCTCTTACTTCGTATCCGTAGCCGCATTCATTGGTATTATTATTTTGTTCTGTTCGTTTAATTTCAGCTTCGATGGGGTATTGAGAACTCATGTTTGCTGCGTCATTAGTGGCTAAATCCATTATTTTAGCTATTCGGGATTTCGGAAACGTCAACTGAAACAAAAATAAACGTCTGTACTGTAAGAAGGTACGTACTTACCGGTTTTAATTGAGCAATAATTGTAAGAAAACTCTTTAGAATCAGAGTACGGAAAAAATAATTATGTATCTCTAAACTACTGATAGTTAGTACTGATAGATAGTAAAAAAACATCAAAAGTAGGTTAACCAAAAAAGCGGAAAATCACTTTGAGTAGGTAGTCAATCGTGAATCAAATTAATAGGAACAAAATAGCAAAAGTAAAGATTAGTACCTTGACTATGTTTACATTACAATAGGTACCTACCTATCTATTTTGTGTCAAGTGATTTAATTCAATAATGAAACAAAAATCCAAAACTATGCAATTTCGTGTAAAATGATACATCTAACAACTTACGCGTCGATCCATGGCGACTTCGGACGTGACCAAGCTTCATAAAGGCCGCAGCGACACTAACGCCCGCGCATCTCCTACCCCGCGTCACGCCCTCACTTCGCCTCGCGCACCACCGCCACTCTCGTCATGTTCGTACTTGTATCACATAGCACATCTAGTAATTAATAAAAAAAAACAAATCTGGTTTGAGTTTTAGATACAACTCAATTTATATTCGTTTACACATAAAAAATTCTTTGTGTCGAATGATGTAAGTCGAGATGCATCACTTATCACAAATCAGGCACAACTTTAGATTCGGATTAGTAGGTACATGTTGAGTTATACCCTAATCAGTATGGAGAAAAATTGGTGCAAAGTGATATAACTCTAAATATATCAATATTCACGATAAATATACTGAAAAATAAAGTGTGTAAATTAATATAATCTCTCTTATACCACGAGGCACAAAAAAAAATGTGTGAAGCAATGACCTAAAGGGGTTACGACTTGACTTATATCTAAATTCACGATATTTTTTCCGAAATTCTGTCAGTTATATCACTTGGCACCAAATTATCTCCGAAACTATAGCAGATAGAAGGACTTGAGTTGTACCAAAAAAATCGTAATTTTTTTCTGACAATTTCTATGTAAAAATCACAAAAAGGGTACAACTCGAGTTAAATCACCTTTCACAGGAGGCACAGAAATTATCTCCATCTTATCGTTTGTTATTTACTGCAATGTCAACACTGACAAAAAATATCGCAAGTTTTATGAACAGGCAACATTGAAATATGACAGCTATCTGTCAAATCGTTTTCCTTCGCGAGCTCGTCGTCAGAACACTTGAAATCGATTAACCTTATTTAATTATCGAGTCAAACGCTATTTCTTAGTATATATAACACTTACGAAGATGGACACCGTAAGAGTGAATATCGAAGGAAACGTCGCCATTAAATCGGAAGTCGTCTATCCTGAAGATACAGTTTCAAATATTATTTTGAGCGATTTAATGGCAGATGAAAGACGGAACGTGGGCGAAATCTTCAAAGGAGAGACTCACGACATTAAGCCAGAATCAGTCGAAGGTAAACCGCATGGAAGCAGTAATATTAGTGATAGTGGATATTGTGCTGGAAGTGTTAAATCTTTTGTTTTATCAGCTAACGAAGAAAACGTCGCCATTAAATCGGAGGTCGTCGATCCTGATGATTCAGATTCTAATAATCTTTTGAGCAATTTAACAGCAGATGAAAGAGTTAGTGTGGTCAAATTCTCCGGAGAGACTGGATTCATTAAACCAGAACTAATCGAAGGTGGACCGCACGGAGGCAGTAATATTGGTGATAGTGAATCTTGTGTTGGAAGTGGTAAATCTTTTGTTTGTCCGGAGTGCGACAGGGCGTTTTCTCTGAAGGGTAATTTAAAGAGTCACATTTCCGCCGTTCACAAACAATTGAAGAAATTCGTATGTGGAGAATGCGAGAATGCTTTTACATACCAAGGGGCTTTAAAGAGGCACATGGATACAGTTCACAAAAAAATGAAGAAATTCGTGTGTCCCGAATGTTATCATGCATTTTCCGAGCAAAGCAAATTGAAAAGGCATTCAAATACAGTCCACAGAAAGCTGAAGAACTTTGTTTGTCACGAATGTAGTCGTGCATTTTCACATCGAGAAACTCTAAAGGTGCATTTGAATACAGTTCACAGTAATATGAAAAGATTTTCATGCGGGGAATGTGATCATGCATTCACACAGAAAGGAAGTTTAAAGAAGCACTTAGAGACTGTCCATCAGACAATTAAGAAATTTGTCTGCGACAGATGCGACCGTTCTTTTACACAACAAGGGGATTTAAAAAGGCATATGGACTCAGTTCACAGAAAATTAAAGAAATTTGTTTGTGGTGAATGTGGCCGTTCGTTTTCACTTCAACGAAGTTTAAAGGTGCATTTTGACAAAGTTCACGCGAAGAAATTCTCATGATGAGAATGCGATCGTAGTTTTACTCAACAACAGACATAATATGGCAATTGTAGCCTTATAACACGACTGCCCTACAAAAAAGTATGTATGTATTTATGTTTTCCATTTCTTTATCCCACCACAACTTTTATACGCTTTCACCAAATTAGAAGTGTGTCGTATTGTTAGAACCGTTATGTCATCCTAAGTGTGACAGGGTACTTATAGGGAACTATCCAAATATCAAGTAAGTAGTTGTCTAAATTTCGAAATGTCAATAAATTAAGAAATATAATCGTTTTTACTGTCAAATAAAAGATCTGATTGAGTACATTCCATAAATATGCTTTTATCTATATAGATAAATACATAAACTACACATATTTCATTAAAAACCGTAATGAAAATAATTATAGGTATATACAATAGGTAGTACTTTCTGTGAGTCATGTTTTTTTATTCCTTTAAATATATTTACTTGTTATGTATCTATAGAGGATGGAACGTTTTCATGGAAAGTACGTATAAATTGAATCGTCAATTGAAAAAATATATAATTTAATATTCGGGAAGACTTTTCTGCCCTGATATGACTGCGTCGATTAAGCAAATGACCATTTTTATGCAACTTTGTATTTTTTGTCCAAAGTAATGATTTTATTCACAATCCTCCAATGCAGTTATTTCTAACTCGTCAAAATAAGATAACGTCTCCTATGAGTAAGTTTTCGTCCATTGAGTTCCACCGTTATAATAGCTGTCATATTTCGTAAAAGAAATAATTAAAATAATTGTTCTAATTAAAAATATATATATTCATATAGTAATATATTTATATGAATAATATAGTAAAAAAAAAAAACTCACTCCGTACTTTTCATAAGGGGAGTTCTCCTAACGCCGGACGGCACCTAGCGTCGGACACTAATAGTATATCAACAAGTCGCTGCGCGATCGATACAAAGGTGCGATAAAAGGGTGCGGGGAAGCATACGCTTTTCCTTTCCCTACGTCTTTGTATCGATCGCGTCGCGACTTGAGATACTACTAGTGTCCGATGCTAGGTGCCGTCCGGCGTTAGGGTAGTCCCCCCTATATTTATTTTATATTTTTAATTTATACCGTTCAATTATATCTAAACGTATATCTATATATTCGTACATACATATCTATATATTCGTACATACATATCTATATATTCGTACATACAGTGGAACCTATCACAACGAGCATAATTCGTTCCAGACTCTTACTCGTTAAGCGAAACAATTTTTCACGTACTCATGAGAGGTGCAAATTACTGGTTATGAGGAATTACTGCGAATTACTCTTTTTGAATAGAATTACTCGTCGCCTCTATATGAGAGGCTCCACTGTATTAGAATATTATATATACCTACTATTAACAAATTTACACATGTGTTAGGGGCTCACTAGACGATCAAGCATGCTTGTCAAGCATCGCGTCTCGGGCTGGGAAGGTATCGTAAACCGCAGGATTTTTTTTTAATTATTTACCAAAAAATGCCTAATTTTGTAGTTTATGCCAAGGAAACGCGTTATTTATCAATCAATTACGTCTAATTAGCCTGACTCCCTGGTATACAACTACTTAATTAGGAATTTTTAATAAATATATTTTTTTTAATGCATATTTCCTGCGGTTTACGATCCCCTCCCCGCTCGCGACGCAATGCTTGATCGTCTAGTGCGCCCCTAACACATGTGCCGACGCAATACCGATCAAGCATGCTTGTCAAGCATCGCGTCGCGGCCTGGGAGGTGATAGTAAACGTGCCTATCTTTGTAGTTTATACCAGGGAAACACGTCATTGATCGATCACTTACGTCTAATTAACCTGACTCCCTGGTATAAAACTACAAAATAGGCATTTTTAATAAATATTTTAAAAATTATTTGTATATTTCCTGCGGTTCACGATCCCCTCCCCGCCCGCGACGCGATGACACGCTTGACAAGCATGCTTGATCATTTAGAGAGCCCATTACAAACATATAACTATAAATAAGTATTTACCTATAATATGATAATATAATATTATATGATAATACGTATATTGATGTAAAGAATTGCCTTGATAATAATTTATATTAAAAATATCACAATTTAGAATGCTATTTTTAAATATAATATAGAAGTTAAGTTATTAGGAATTAGTATATAAAGTATAGCCGTAGCTTTGTAAATGTATAGGATTCTCGCATAAAATGGCTCTAAGGATTATTGTTCGTGTTTATATACATAAATAGCGGGTTTTAGAATATAATATCTCTTAAGTTGTATGGTCAATGTAATAGTGTTTACGCTAAAATAAAAATAAAATATAACCGTGTTTTGTACTTAAGTCATCCAGTAGGAGAGGAGTCGGATAGGGGGTCTCGAAATTCACTCCGCGACTAAAGAATCAGTCGTAACTTCGTAACGGAAAGGGTTGCATATGTGATTTTTGTATCGTCCTGTTGAATTATCCTAAAATGTGAGTTAAGCTCAAAATAACCAAGTCGTCGAGGAAAAGTCATACTGAAAAGTTGTCTACGACAGACGTTTTCACGCAAACTAGATTACGGTACCCACCCAATTTCACTTTCCCGGCCGACCACCCGAAGAGCGTAGGAAATTATTATGAACGCGCTAAAAAAACGTTGTTTTCCCCCACTTAGTCGTCTCAGTGGGGCTCAAATATCCATGTTGAGCCCCACTGAGACGACTAAGGCCATTTCCAGATTAAAATCTGGCTGTGTGTCTGTGTGTGTGTGTATGTGTGTGTGTATGTGTGTGTTTGGGTCTGTTTATTCCTCCACGATAGCGCCCAGATGCTTAATCCGATTGAGCCTAAATTTAGTATTCAAGCATCATTTGGTCACGGTAAGAGTTGAACAGATTATCGTTAAAAGCAGTCAAATCAAATCAAATCAAATCAAATAGTTTATTGTCTTAAAAACTAATACATAGTTGTATAGACAGTTGTATTACATTTGGCCGTGATATCATTGAATTCTTTTTTAATGATCAAATTCTTCTAAGTACTACTAATCAAAACATAAAAGGTTACTCGTAAGAATGAAGCAGGTATTATTGTAGAATTAAATCGAGTCTCACCATTTAGTTTACCAGATAAAAAACACAGAATAAATTATTCTTTAAAATACCCATAAAAATAAGTTTTTTTAGTATAAAATTATTAAATGTAATGTCAAAAATAACAAAAAAAAATGTGACGGTTGTCAAAAAGTAAAATAAAATGTCTTAGTGATTATATTGTAAATAAAAATAGTCAAGGTATAATTAATATGTGCCTACCTAATAATAGAAATAGTCAATACATTTTAGTCAAATTGAAAATCGTTTTAAAACCTATTACAGAAAGAGATATAGTCGAGATGCAAACAGTTTTTAGACATCGTTAATGTCGTACAATTCTCTTTCAATTAGATATAATTTGAGTTTATTTTTAAATTGGAGCATTTTTCCTTCGCGGCATATATTTTTTATACTAGAGGGTAGCTTATTGTAGCATATAATTCCGACGTAGCTCGGATTCCTTTTAAAAAGCCACCTGATTTAAGTCCACCAGGGGGCGTGCTAGTCATATTATCCTCGAAATTTTGGAAGTAGAGACTTGGTATTTAATACGCAGATGCGTTGTTATACTAAAATCGCAATATGAAGTTTTGGCTAGAATAACCCATATACAAGTTTCACTAATAATATGTAAATTCCGCTGTATATTGCCGGTGAGCCGCCGACGCTAGCCGAAAATCGAAACGCACAATAGTACCCGACCAGGTTTAACCGCCGGCCGAGAGAAGGCGCTCATCGATTTTATTTATGAAATTAATATTCAAATGAAATCAGTCCTTGGCTACTAGCCGGGAAAGTCTTTGAATAACAAAACCGATGTTTTTCCAGAACTATCTCGATCGGCCAATTAAGGGAAGTCCCAAGACTAAGGGGCCGTCCACATATTACGTAATCACCGAGGGGGAGGTAAGGTTGTAGCTGAGGCTTACGCTAGATACGAAGGGGGTGCCGTCCTGATTACGTAATCAACTACGGTCATGGCATCGCAATTTTTTTGGGTCCAAACCTGCACGGAAAAACCGCAGTGCCGCGCCTAAAATACCCCTTCGCGCGATGTGCGTAGATAGTCCACGCGCTCGTCTGCGATTGAGTCGCCCGGGTGGCCGGGCCTGTTCCTGCGCGCGCTGGCAAGCCGGTGACCGCTCTGCGTCTCGGCGGCACGGCTGCAACTCTAGACTAGCGCGCCGCTGCACGTTCCAACTCTATCGCGGAAAGATGTTCCAACTCTAACGTGGTCGTGTGGCGCATTAACTATGGCGGATTCACACATGGAGCTTATCAGTATATACGCCAAAGCGTTTTCACTCCTCTCGGGACCGGAGGCACAACGGCGGGCCGACGAGGAGTGGGGGCAGATTAAAAAGAAATACAAAAATTGCACGAAAGATTCGGAGCTATGCCTCATTGTTGAAGAGTCTTCAAACACTTTACAAGCGTTAGCTTTCGAGGGTTAAGTAACGCGTTATATTATAGATAGTAATGAGATATAGTCGTATATCTGTACATTGAAGCACCTAGCCAGTATTGTTATTCGGGTCGGTAAGGGAGGGTATTAGCGGGCAAAGAGGCTACGTGTAGCCCTCAGCGGGCGTCTGAAGACGTTGATTACGAAAGGCAGCCGCACCTGAGAAGCCTCCCGCCAATTTGCATGCAGATTTGTCTGGCTAACAGCCCAAGGATTCCGTCTACCCGCGAAACGAACCAGAGGTACACATCTGTGACCGACTCGAGGGAGTGTTGCCAGCGATCCACAAATGGCCCCCTGCGGACGGATAAATTCCTTTCGATTGCGGTATTCCATAATAAGCTGAAATTACCTCCTCGCCGAAATGCAATTTAGGCCTTTATAGGTAATCATTCGGAGAGGTGTGGTTTCTGTTATTTAATTTGATGATGGGTTGATTAAGTTTTATCATCAAAATTATAAAAAAGGATCTTTGAATATCAAACTCTGACTTTTAAGCACAATACGAAATGTGGCTTTTTTAGACATCGCTCATATACTGAACAACTATATCAATACAAATTTTATTCACATTTTGTTGTTGTAAACATAATAAAATCATGTAAATATTTCATAAAAAGCTTAAGTTAAAACTCTCAATCCAGAACAATGGCTTGATAATAGTTTCTTTTATTAAAACGAGCATATCAAGCTTTTTTTATTTGATTTAATGGCTTGACTATAACACCCCAGTAATTAAAAAAAATATTTAAAGTAAAGCACGAGGTATAGATACATATTACTGCAGCATTACAAATTATTCGTTCTTGGACCAATAGCAAAAAACAGATGCACAATGTAGCATCTTCATCAGTATGTCAACGCCGCCTAACTAAGTCTAGGCTTGTACTAAGGCAGAATTACCTTTATTTATCTGTTCTTACGTTTAGATTTATTTTAAAGTAAAAAAGAACAAAGAATTCTAGTTAGTTCTTACAAGTATTTAGGAAATCATAAAATATAATTAGAAAAAATAGATTAAAGAAGTGATTAAAATTAGAGTGATAGTTTAAAATAGTCAAAAGTATCCAAATATAATAAATATCTGAAATATAACTCCAAAAATATGTTAGTGTTATTAAAAATATTAAAATACAGTCAAAATTAAAAATTCAATCATCAAAAAGCAAACAATATGAATTTAAGTCTTACTCTAAAATAATACACATATAGGTTTCAAAGTATTATAAACATAATTAAAACTATCATCGACTAAATATATAAAAATCCAAATAATAATAAAGTGTCAGACTGATACCTATTCAAACAAATAAAAAAGAATTCAAGCTAGACAGTCAATAATTTGTGGCTCTTTTCACGACCTCCATTTAATATTCACAATACAATAAAATACAATACAATCAACTACTCCAGCAGATATGTAGGTATTCCTATTATTGGTAAAATTTAAATCCTTAAAAGTTAATTATTAAAAACATAATCGTGATAGTTGTAATATTATATTGTTGTATACATGATAGTTGTTATATATGATAGTTGTAATAATATATTATAGTTGTAATATTGTAGGCTGTAATATTATATTCAATATTACGTACATACAAATAATCAAAATATACTAATGTGATTTAAGAGTCAGGGAGAATAATATATTAAAATAGAAATGCAAATTCTATCTAGAATAATCAAAGATAATTTATTTTATTGTCAATCCAGCAATATGCCTTCGTATTTTTTTAAAATAAATAGATGTATAATATATGGCTCAACTTCATAAAGACCTTTACTCTGTAACGATTTAATATTATCATCTAATAACTTATATGCCCTGGGACCCAAAACAATAAAATGCCGTTGACCAAAGAAACTCTTCATTCGCGGAAAATCAATGAGGTTTGCAACGGATCGCAGTATCGTATGCACTTGTTAGGAAATCATTTTTTTTTAAATGGGAGACCCTTGCCAAATTTTTCGACACTACTGAGAAATAAAAAGATACACTTAAACCAGTCAGATTGATGATATCACAGACAAGGCTTTTAAGGCACTGACTTCTTACTTAGAGCCTATAACCGTTCCAAAATATCGAATGTATGAAACAGCGTATTATGCGTATGTGCCAATTGTTCTGTAATCAATAATTTGGTTACCACACTTTAACATTTACAAATCCAGACTGGAGCGTATCTAAAATATCTTCATTGAGCACTTGAAATAACGGACTGTCATTGATTAAATTCATACAGACAGTCTAAAACAATATGTCATTGATAGCCTGGAAGGCCACTGATCTCTCAGTGATATGCGCTTTATCCATAATATTATAAACAGGTATTATAAAAGGTAGACAAACATTGTCTATTGTCACACATATGTCTCCGTGCGCCGAGCGGAAAGACCAGGTCCACAAACTTACTTCATATAGATTTGTGCCAAATTAACAATGCCCAAAACGCGTATTTTTATAGGATGCTCAGTCTTTACATCTGTGAGCAGATATTTTTTTCAAAAGAAGTATTCTTTCTCTATGAAAATCCGTAGATTCCATAGATTTCACGTCAAAACAAAAAATATAGTTTGATCAAAAAAATCTTGCATCTTTGAAATCTTCCCTGAAAGCCCCAGACTTCTTGATTGATTTCTGTTTCATGTATGTCTAAAATGAATTTCATGTATGTCAATATGAAACAGAAATCAATCAATAATTCAATAATCAATTTTATTTTATAATGTAAGAAAAAAAAATATTATTTTTATCATACCCTCATTTAAAAAAGTATTTGTTTAGATACTAAATTCCAAAAGGTTTCCGGCCCTCCAGTTTTGTGTGACCTATCCTGAATGAATCAATGAATGAATATATAATTATTGACGACGAGGTATAATAAAACACTTTTACTCTACAATACACAGAGATGGTCTAGTCACCTCTATGCGGAGATAACTCTGCATAGAGGCAGCTTGGCGCGAAACTCCGCCTCGGAGCGTGAATAAGATAACTGATCAAAGATTTGAGTCACGTACTGACGTTAGTAAGAATTGGAAATGGACCAACTCACCGGTAGGAGAGGGTTGCCTTTATACCTTAAAAGAAGCCAGCGCCGGACTGGGGACCCCATGTGTCGCTGCCGCATTCCCAAGGGACATTTACATTTATAAACATCATCGGCATTGCTTTTCCTTTTTTTCACCACTCCCTACGCGAGAGGGTTGATTCGCACACTTCATTCGAGCGGCTTCTACGTTGCACAGTGATACACTGGACCTACCCTACTAACATCTGAAAATAAATGAGAAATGATAGAACAAGGAAAGCAGACATTAAAAAATAAGAAAAGTTATTCATATTTGATTTACATCAAAATCATTACTCTGGGTAGATTGAGATAGTTGTACCAGTAGACCCATTCCGACAATTAATTTATTAAAATAACTAATTAATTATTAATTAATATAAATTTTGTTTAAACTTCGTATTAAATCAATTATTTTTTAAAAAACAAATTGGTTTAAATTTTTTTCTGAATCTTTTTTTTTAAATGGCAAAAATAGTACTTGGAGTGATAGTTATTTACAGGAGATCGGCGTAATTGCATAACTATTTATAATCAGTTACGAATGCAACAAAAATATGTTTAATAATAATTAAGACTTTTTCTTTAATCCTAATTACCATTGAGTTCATAGAAATCACTGAAATCTGTAAACGCATTTGTTCAGGCTTTTAAACCCTTCGACGGTCGTAAAAATTCCTACCAGCTAATGTAAAGCAGACCGCAGTGAAAACACTGCTACTATCCAATCTAGACTATTTAGATGTGTCTTACCTCGATGCGAACGAAGCGATCCTCGACAATCTAGAGCGACTACAGAATGTCTGTGTGAGATTTGCCTTTAACTTGCGGAAAAGGCGAAAATATTATCACGTCTCAGCCTCTCGTAATAGTATGCAATGGCTGGAGATTTAGACAACGCAGAAATATACACTTCTTATCCATGTTACACAACTCTTTGACTTAGAGATTAATCTGCATAGTGTTGATTGTCACTCTTATACGCGCAGACATTTGCCAGACTTCTGGCAATCAAACGTTTTTTTTCTATATTTGTCGGGACATAAATAACAAATTATTTTTTAAAAATATTTCTATAGCGTTTACTCTTAGCGGATACTAATAGGAACAATTTCTGTGAGTATTTTTACTGCATTTGGTTCGTATATTTCAAGCTCATATACATCATGCTATGTAACCATATACTGGGTAATTGGGTCATAAGGCGACTACCCGCTCTATTGGGACGGGACCGTCTTATTACTTTTGTCCGTTGTACTCGCACGTGCCCCACCGTAATGCATAAAAAATACACTTCCGACTGATGTGACCCGTCCATCATTGGATGCAAGCCTACCCGCGGCGGAATGTGAGCGATCCAATATTGGATATGAAATCCAATATAAACTATCACACGCAGAAGTGACGGCTGAATTTTTACCCCGCGATAAGAGGAGTGCATGAAACGCAGAATGTTATAATTGCATTAGATTAATTATTACTGTAATTAATCTTTTTCAAAAATCGTCTTTAAATTTTGTAAACTAAATATTAGTACATTTGTTATTTTATTAAAAGCAATTGTAAAAGTTTTGTGCGATTTATAGATCTTTGTTATCGTTTTCATTTGAAGTAATATACATTTATTTGAAATTAGGACGCATTTTTTACTTAAATCGGATGAAAAACCAAATTTACAGAAAAAATCAAATGTCTCGAAAATGCTAGGATTTTGTATATAGGTAAATATATTTCAATCGGTTCATAATTGATCACCCTGTTACTCCTCCAGATTTTCTATCGACCCTTTCAGTATAACTTATAGCAGAGTCTTTCGTAAGAATACTGCTATTTCCCTCATGGGGATGCATCTTGTAGCTGGGCCATTAATGTTACTATTCAATAAAGTGTTGATTAAGCGTTGGCATCGCTAACTCCTCTCATAACGTCGCGTGTTTTACCACTCTAAACAAAATATAACCTTTAAAACATCATTAATTTCAAATGCTCGTTCAAAAGCACTTGATGTGTGGTGTGGCATCATCGACCATTAAATTGCATATGGTAAATTACATTAGTAGAGTCTCCATATTTTACCTACTCGTCAAGAAAGTTTATGATTTAACACGTTAAATGCAGTAAAGTTTACCGGTGATGCGCAATGGAGACAGATTAAAACGCCATGAGGGGCACATGTGATCTTATGTAATAGCATTCATCAGGTCGGCCTTGTGAGCCGTTGATCATAGTTCTCGTTGTTGTTGGACGCACGCATTTGACCAGCTATATTAATTGTTTGAACGGTAGTGCAGTATGAAGAATAAGGAAGATTATCTTTGCAAAACGTAGATGCAAAGCGAAGAATAGTAAAAATCCAGAATATTTTTCTAAATATGTTTGGATATTTTTCTAAATATTTATGTTTTTACAATCTCCTTCTGAAATTTTTAATTAAGTATACACAGAATCCTACATCTGAATTAGGTAAGTATATGATAAATTACACACACCAAATTATCGATAGTGTTATGCCAAAAATATATGAAATATTTTTAAAAAATTATTGTATTTGAATTACTTAACTGTATTAAAACATTTCAAGCATTTAAAATATTTTTTCCTATTTACTAATTTACTCATCTCAGATAGTTTTCTATGGAAGACAACCTTTATATTAAAAAAAAAAGTTTTTTATACCGATCTAGATATATAAAACGTATGTGTATTTATTTTTTTCCTTTTTGTTTTTTTTTTTTGTTATTTATATACACGTTTATTAGGTCCACCGCTGTGTATGTATGTAAGTAACCTGTAATGGAATCTTAGGCACCGAATTTCAACCACTTCTGATGTTTATATAAATATGAAACTTGACGATTGTGTGTACGATGGCAATACAATAATGTGGTAAAATCGAGCTGATTTGATGATGGAGGCGGAAAGTAGTCACAGGAACTGCATAACGGAACAAAGTATCCAAGCCGTGTTTGGGCTATGGCATGTTACCCAACGGGCTTACACTCACGCCCTTACTTCCAATTGCGACCAGATTACTGCGGTCTCTCGACTGGTTACGAGTTCGAGGTCGCTTGCGCGGTCCTCACCCTTAAGAAGCGGTGCGGTGTACCTATACCGAATTTATCGCGGACCACAACATCCTTTGCCCGGCTGTTCACCCAGGATCGGGTAGTCGATGGTCGTTTGAAGAGCAGTCGCCGTAAGTTCCGCAACCAAACCCGCTCTATTGGAAACAGTACTGCTTCCAGACTCCCCCGACTGTTAGTCAGAGTGCACAATCGATTGGCTTACGCCGCACGGTGCGCAGACCGTCCAGGAGCGCCAGAATGTTGACTCCTAAGGGAAACTAGCCCTAAGGCCAGAGTCCTGCCCAGGCTCGCACTTCATGCGCGGAGGCCGCCGAATGGGTGTTGACCCGTGAGTGACCAACCCTGAACAAAATGGGTCTTCGTGGCCAACTGAGCAAGGGCCCATTAGCTCCCATTTCAGTGTAAAAGTGCGGGTTGCTTTTTCTAACATTTGTTTAGGTTCATAATATTTCATAATGGCTTGCTTTTAAGATCGTTTATGTCTTAGAAATCGCCAGCAAATAAAATTAATGGTAGGAAGGAAAAAAATCAAAATGTTTGATTATAAATTTCTTATGAAATGTGAAATATGATGTTCACAATTCAAGATGTTCACATTTCTAGAATCCAATATCAATGGAAGATTTACTTTTAATCTATGTTTACTAGGGTGATCTAAAATATAAGCGATTTTAAAAAAAACCCTTTATGAAATATTATGTACCTAAATGAAGCATTATGATGATTTTATTTGAAGAAAAAGCGTCGCAAACTTTTACACTCAAATAATATATTTAATTAAAAACATGGCTCACACTTAGTCTCTTACGGGGTAAATGGCGAGAATAGAGCGGTTAGTTATTTTTTGCTCTTTAGGGCAAAACTTGTAAAAGTGTGTTGTTTTAGTTTTTAATCTATTATTTTATTTACACGACTGCCCAACTTAAAACGAGTGTAATGTGTTCAAGGTTCATATATGTATGTTTTTCGTTTCTTTATTCCATTATAACTTTTAATGAACTAATTTATAAGTGTGTGGTATTATTATTTATTTATTTATTTATTTTTAGGAAAACCAACAGCTAATTATAATTTAACAAAAAGACAGAGTAAGATAACAGAGAGCCAATTAAAGGTTTTCACGTTTAAGTAACGTTGTAGAAACATCAAAAATTATTCAATAATTAATGCTAAAGAATTCACGGTTTAGCCGCTGCCTAGCTGAGTTAATACTCGTACAGAATAGATCAAAGTCAAAGCGTAATCAAGTCATTGAAATTGTCACTTGTTCGCCACAGAAATGCATTTTGCCTATAGTTGGTACCAGCATGAGGAACATGAAGAGCAGGGTTAAATCTATTGAGTTTGGAAGGAACACGGTGATTAATTTTATTTAGTAAGTCAGGACAGTTAATGTTATTGGAGGTCATTTTTAGCAAAAAGGTTAAGTCCGCGGCTTCACGCCGCTTAATCAAGGGGAGGATATGAAATTTCTTGCATAAATTTAAATAGTTAGAATCGTTTTGACATCCGAGTGTATTAACATAAATATGGTATATCATTTTAGTGTCAAATGAAAGGTTTGATCAAGTAAATTCCGGAAATATACATGTATATATGGATAAATACATTAACTACAAATATTTCATAAAAAAAACACTAAATCAAATAATTATAAATACAAAAATTCACGTTCTGCAGTCGGGAGTCGGGTTTTTACTCGTTTTAATATATTTACTTGTTTTTCATCTTGGAAGTGGCGTGATTTTTTTACTGTCAGTTACAAAATGGACGGTCGGACGGTAAGAAGTCTTGTAATGATATCATCCAACGTTTTAACTATTAACCGTTAAATTTACCGTTTAGCCACGATAGTTCAATCGAGTTAACTATTGACAAAGATGTCAAAGCAGAGTTATGAAGTGTGAGTGGCATATTGGTGATGGTTGACAAGTGCTGTCACTGAAGTGCTCGCGCTGCGCCAGGGGCAAATGAGAAAAGTTGCCGGGACACCTGCAACCGAGGCAGGCGGATGACTCAATTTCCGCCTTTGTGCCACTTACTGCCTGCGTCTCTCTTTCAACCACATAGGGATGCACAGACTAGGGTTGCGGTAACGGGAAATGTTATAATAGTATAACAGAAGTTGCTGGTTATATCTGTGGCTAAGTAACAATTTAACTGTACTTTTCCCCTCTATTATTTACTGACTATCTAAACTCCTGAGTTCCAGACGTCATTTTTTCGGCATGCTTTTTAAAGCTTCCAGTACACTTTAATAATGACTTATTATGAGAAAAATAGAAAAAACTCATGCACTGGAAAATCTGGTATTTCATATTTCGGTGTTGCCATAGGTTAGCTCTAAAATATTGCCTGCAGGCAATAAGCTCGCCTTTTCGTACGAATAAAGCGTTTTATTATTATTAAACGCAGAACTCAACATTATTTTTTTCTTATGTAAGTACTATGTATAGTGCAAATGTACCCATTTTTATCTTTATATAGTTTTTCCTTTTATTTTAATCACATTTTATGTATTATTTTTTAATTTTTCTCATCGGTTATCAAGTATTATGTATCATTACACGTTATTTAATTATCTATATTAAAAACACTCTTGAGATAAATATTGCTTATTTATTAGAGCTAATAGGTACGAGTACATTATTTTCTTTCTCTTAGTTATAATACTTTAATTGCACACCGCACACAATTTACAATGTTCAAATAACATAGTCGAGTCTACCTTGGTACTGACTTCGGCCTAATTAGCCAGACTTTTTATATCGCCTCATTTAGAAATTTATTTGGGAAATAAATTTATTGTTATTATTATTATTAGTAATTTCAAGAGAGAAAAACCAATTTTTGAAGAGAAATATTTATGTTCTTATTTTGGTTTTATTTCCAAATTAAAATATTTCTGTAAGCGTATGGGTATTTTCATCATATCCATCTACGCAATATTACTTTTTTAACAAAAAATTGCATATTAAGGCTTCAAAGGGGATGTTTAGAACTAACTCACGTCATAATCTGTAAGTCACATATATATTGCACATTGTACTAAAATCGAAAGAATGCACTAAATTTTACCTATTAAATTACTACGTTTCCACATAAAAACAATGGAAAAAACAAAAATACGTTTTACAAAAATGTGTTTTAACGGACTTACAATTGTATGTAGTTCTCACATATAAATGTATAATAGCAAAATATTATATGTGGAACTTACCACTATATGCATTCCAAAAAGTGGTGGACTTACAATTACTAGAAAATGCTCAATTTCGTTTGTATTCGTTATTAGACTTAATTGGGTATGCCTCTGGGTAGATTCGAAATCTGCGATTTCGAATAGGTACACAAGTCATTTTTTGCAAAAATGTTACTGTTAATAACCCTAATTAAACGATTCATGGACAATACAGTAGACAATTCATGGAGCGCTGAAAGATAATTTAATTTCTTTAAAATCTTTTCCAGTTTAATTTAGCAAAATAATGTCCAGAATTTTATTGCTTACGAATCTCTAACGTCGATTCCTGAATTAAAGTTAATTTTGGAGGTAGAGTTTGCTTTAGGTGGATGTTCCCAATATAATTTAAAACCTAAGTTGTGAGTCGCGACTTCTTAAAAAACTTATCTTGGAATTTCGTTATCCAGTAGTTCACTCAAAGTGCATTTATTATTATTAACCACAGAATCAATCAATGGTAGTCATTGTTATCAGACGTTACGATGTCCTTCAGGTTTTGTATAAAGAATACATTGAATGATTTAATTTATTTTTACCTACACTCTAGATTTAATATTCAAGGGCGAATTGGATTCGTCTGCAACATATTTGAATCGCTCTTGAATATTATTAGTCGAATAATATTCGTATAATATGAATCGCTCTTGAATAATATTTAAAACTAATAAATCATAAATAATAAATAAATTTCAACTGCTGTTCATTTTTCATTCTTTTTGGCCATCGACCGGTGTAATGTGTTATGCCGTCGATATCAGACAAGAAAATAATATCGTTATTAGCAGTTTTCCCCTATGCCGAATCTCTCAATCCAGCGAGTCTACGATAAAAAACCGCCAATTTACCTATTCTCGACACGTCCGCTTACCTCAATACATATTAAATGACTGGCAATACGGCCAGACGCACATGTTCCACCTTGGTCGCGGGGCGAGGTGACCTGCCGTCTGCCGCACGACGAAAAAAGAGCGCCCCTTCATACATAAAGAAATCGTTGCCGCATATTAATGTGACCGCGCGAGCGCCACCTGACCACCCCGGGGCTGAATATAAATTCGACCGGGTCACCCCGCACTGAATACGAACGGACAGGAAATCCAAGCCGAAGTGACTGCTGGGGGTGCATTGATTTCGCCTGCCAATTCATCCCCCGAACCGGCGAGCGGGCACGTACCCATTTTGACCAGCTAACGCGACCTTTACGACGAAAATACCAAGACAAATTCAACAAAGCCCTCAAAAGACAACGCCAAACCTATGACTATAATTGTTAAGGAAATGCGAATTTCACATATTTAAGGGAATAGATACTGCGAGAGTTACGAAATGTATTCAATAAATCGATGATTATATAGATAAACAATTAGATATTATACATATTTTCATAACAAATATCAGAAATGTCATACCCTCAAAAAGTATTCTTTCTTTACTTTCCCGGCCCACCAAACAACTAGGAGGGAAAGTTTTGTAAACGCGCATTTTTTTTCCGATATGAAGACAGATGTAAGTCTGTCTGTGGGTATGTGTGTGAGTGTATTCCTCCATGATAGCGCCCAAACGCCTAATCTGAAATTTGGCATGCAGGCATCATTTGGTCATTGCAAGAGCTCAAAATGTTGTGGTTGAAATCGGTCCACCAGTGGCGCACTAGTCATATTTCAGTGTCTAAATATTGGATATTCTAAATTTGGTATACCGATGCCTTGTTCAGCCGAAATGACATTAAATTTTCGTCGGTCAGTATATTTGCGTCAACGATTGAATTTAACGTGTTTAATGCTTCGCATTCTCACCATCCGCGCTCTTCACCGGCTATCCCTTTCAATCAGGTCAATCCCCTTCCGGAATGGACATCACGCTCACAATCCTGCCATACCCTACGCTACTTGCCGGATAAGTCTTAGGGGTGACACAAGCGGTTTTTTTATTGTATTATTAAGAATAACAATAAGAATAAATTTATTTTCGTAAGTAATTTTCCAAACCATTATTCACAAAGTCTGCCTAACTAGGCCAAAGCCCGTACCAAGGTAGACTCGACTAAGTCACTTGTAAGTTTTATATTGTGCGCACACTTATTAAAGTACCTACTATTACTGAGAAAAAGGAAAAGTTAAAAAAAAATAAAGTAAATCTAATAACTCTAATAAATACTTAGTCTTAATTTCAAGAGTTATTTTAATGATATTTAATACCTAATTCATAATCATGTTTTTTGTAATTTTTATCGATATACATAAATAATGCAAAATGTCGAAAATTCAACATGGGCTGATGCAAGCTACACATAGCTTAAAAGTACAATTTAAAATATTGAAGAGGGACGGTTCCAATATTGGCTTCAAAGACGCCCTCGTTTAAGATTAATTCTTAGACTGATTCTCAATTCTTAGAAAAAATCTTAGACTTCAACCTTGACTGCACCTTCGAGATCGACCTCGACTAGACTAATCCCAAATGGCGCAGCTGTATCTATGAATATACCTATATATGTTGGAGTCTCATGCTTCAGGATTATAGTAAGATAACTACTGCGCTGAAAAACCTTAAGCTGGATGTGAAAAACTGAAGAAAAAAAAATACTCAAAGAGGCCGGTAAAGAGGTAATTCTTCAAGCAAAACGCCAATACAAAATTACGCCTGAATAAAAAATCGCAGAATCATGAAACTTCGCATAGCGTTAGATCTCGACATCATACACGGTTGTGATTGAGTAGATGTTTAGAAAATACGTTTAATATGAACCTTATTAAATAATAATTTGAAGATTTTCATGTAAATTTAAAGATCTTAATAAATTTGTAATTAAAATTTCTTTCGAAAACCTATTCAATGAGCACCCTGTACGATAATATGATCGAACGTTATGGCAAGTTTCATGACACTGCGATTATTTGTTCGAGAACAATTTGTATTGGCGTTTTGTATGAAGAAGTAAGGGTTACTGCTAAAGGGATTAGCGGATTCTTTAGCAGTTTGACCCTCACAAATTCGCATACGAATTTGGAAAAGTGTAGGTGTGGTTAGCTGCGATTGCCCATATCTAGTATTGAGGATTTAAATACAAAGAAGACACATGGTGACTGTGTGGAAAGTCTGGCATCTGCAATACAGACTCCAATTACAACAGCATACGAAAATTTGAAATTAATGAAAAAAAAAAAAAAAACAATATTCCTGAAACCCACATCTGAGATGAAAATAGCCAAATTTATAATCTCTTTGAAAAAGAAGTTTTGGAGAAATTTAGTGTTTAGAGAAAAATAATATTTTGAGCAACACACAATTTGGTTTTATGAAAAAGAAATCGACACAACAGGCAATGTTGAAGTGTTACAACCAAATACATAGGTGTCTAAATATAAAAATGTATAAAAAAATAAAAATAAAAACAAAAGAGTATTACCAATACATCAACGACCGAAAATTAAATTGATGTAGGCACCACTAAGTAAACATTTAGGAAAAGCGAAAAATAGAAAGACTTCTTTATAAAAAAATATCCTAAATTCATTTCAAGAAAGATTGTAAAAATCTTGTAAAAGACTTTATACAATGCTAAGAGCAATTAAAAAATAATGTTTCTTCTATGTGCAAGTAAACTAAACATGAATATTAATTTCTGTGGCTCGACGCATTCCAATCATGTAATTCCGTCGCTCAGGACATGAATCTTTTGTGGAAACGAGTTAATAATTTCACGATTGATAATTGTTAACCTCGCCATAGCGCCTAATTATAATGTGAATCATAAAAATGATATTTATCTGATAGATCTAGCTGTCAAAAACCCAGTACAAACGCCATTTTGTTCTCGACCCAATATTCATAACTTAGAGACACTTAATTTCTGTAGAGTTTCTACAAGAAAAGTGGCTAATTTATTAGTACCATTCCTAAAAAAACACCTGTTATAGACGTTAAAGATAGTCGTCCTATCAGCATTCTCTCTTGTTTTCTAAAATTCTGGAAAGACCATCTATACCCAAAATCTTCTATTCATCATTGAAACAACATACTCCCTTTGTTTCAGTCTTGCTTTCGCCCCCACGATAGCACCGTTACCTCTCTGACACATGTTATCGTTACGTTCCTTACCAATATGAACGAAGGCATTGCCATCGCCCTCATACTTTCTTATTTTTTTAAAGCCAGGATTTTGTTCTCTGTTGATTTGATTTGATTTTTGTTCTGCAACTTGGATTTTCAGTGTCGTTATCAAATTGCTTCCGACCTATCTATCTGATCGCCATCACAAAGTTGTGATAAAAGATATGTCTAGTCGACTTTTTTTTTACGCTCTTCACCAAGTCAACACAGGGGTACCACAGGGATCTGTTCTTGGTCCCATCATGTTTTCGATATATACCTCGGATATATCAGCAAACTTCGAGCCCAGTTTGTGTCATTGGTATGCAGATGTCACTCAGCTCAGGTACCCTCAGCTCATCAACCTGATTATTCGAAGAGACCAATAAACTCAGATTTTTAAGAACTCTCCACTTGGTCCAGTCAACATGGTTTAATAGTTAATCCGACCAAATCTTGTTTTATAATTGTCGGATTGAAGAAGGCTAGAATTAAATTAATGTTAACTATTCTCTTCGCAGGGTATAACGATAAACGGATCGCAGTTTCTTTGTCAACTGTCGGAAATTTGGAACTACTCTTGGCCCTAATTATCGATTTGAAAAACACACCACCAAAAGAGTTGGGTGGGGCTTCGCTCGTCTCAATGGCGTCTAGAATAATTCGATAATTTTGGAAATATGACTCAGATATTTAAAAATTTGAAATACTTTAGACTATTTTATACTAATTATTTAATTTTAATTTCATTTTAAATCTTTTTTTCTCAATGATAATTTACGATTTTTTAAAAATAATTATAAGTACATAATTTAATTTATTCTGTTTTTTCTTTAAATTATAACCAAACTTGTGCACAGGTTAAATAATTTTCTGGTACACCCGCCTAAGTACATACCTAGGCCTAGATAGGTAGGGTTGACGTAGTGATCAATATGCTGCAGTATGCTTTCTTTTTTTCTACTGCTCCAAACACGAATATTTTGTTATTTTATTTTATTTTATTTTATTTTCATTTCTTAGGAAAACTTACAGCTAGTTAACCCCTCACGTTGCGAGGTAAAAACTCACCGCGCCCAAAAACATCACTTTTGCGCGCGACATATTCGCGCAAAAAATCGACGCGAGTCAACGGCCTTGAGAAAAACGATCATAACTTATAAACCACTAATCGGATTAAAAAAATATAAATAGAAAAATGATCGCATTGAAATTTGACATATAAAACATTATAACCTTATCTCGTAAAACAATTAAGATAATAATGAATAAATATTACAAAATTGGCAAACTGAAAAAACTCGCCTATAAAATCATTTCGATTTTTTTGTAAATACAGTTTTTGTAAATATCAAAAATTGTAAATACAGTTATGTTCTTTATTAAATGCTTTACCAAAACGATATTTTTTTTTTACTTATTTGCATACAAAAATACGGAAAAAATATTTATTTATTCAGCCAAGAAAAATTGTATGTATTCTCGTAAAAAAAAATTTTTTTAATTTTTAATTTGTGACTACTTATGGTATTTTTTTATATGAAATTCTTTCAAAATAACTTTATTACTACATCACTTCTTCTTAGAAATCACACCAGAACTTTGAGCTTTGTCTGATATTATAGAAAAATCTAAAGTTTTGAGAGTTTCCGACTTCCGAACCTAATAATAAACTTTGAATGCCCATAATATAAAATTCGTTAGATTTTTTCAATTATATTGTCTTATCATAGACTTATTATATGTCTAATAACTAATTACTATACTCCAAAGAGTCACATTTCATCGAAAAACTATGGAAAATCGCACTTTTTTCTCTCATAGTAATTATCAAAACAAGTTTCATTTTCGCGAGCCATATTAGAAAACAACATATAATGTTCAAAATACGCATAATTATGTGATAACTTAGGATGTAAATGAAGCAATACCTATTTTATTAGTAAATTAAAGCGACATTACGTCATGTTTCGCGATATAACGGGATATTTCACAAACATTACAAAATAAAGACGGCCATTTTTCGAGAGCCGTTTGGTTTCGCCAAAGTGTTTTCTTCGAAAATTCGTGAAAAACAGCAAATGGGCTGTGTAAATTGTTTAATCCTAAGGCCTAAACTACTTAAAAATGGAAATTACTTACTTTTATCCGGTATACACTTCACTTATATACACAAAACAATTCACAACACAAACACGTCGCGGAATTATACGCCGCCAGCGGTGGGCAGTTCGCGACTGTCGTCAGAAATGAGGTCACCGATTTTGTAAGGGATGTAGTAATTCATATTTCTAACATCGCATGCGGCAATCGAGCAATTTCATAGTGTTGCATATTTGGCTATATTATGGCATCATTCGATAGAATATACAATCGCATTTCGAAATTTAAACGACATTTTCTTGAGCGGCGAGCGCGATATCCCGTATGGGATAGTTTGGATTTCAGCCGGCCGCCATACATATCCCGCAAGGGATGTTAAGTGCCGAGCGGGTTAAACATATATAGGTACACATTGAGAGATATGTGCTGAAGGCCAATTAAAAGTTTTCACACATAATAAAAAGATACAACAAGTGAATAAACAAACAACTATAACTAGATAGACGCTAATATTTCTAAGAAGAAAAGAACATATTGTTAAGTATAAGTTTCAAATTTCGAGAAGAGGTATTGAATAGGTCAATATCAACTTCTCGTGCCAATACATTAAAACATCTACTCGCTCGTATGACATAAGAATTATTCTTATAATTCGTTTTTGCAGTGGGCACGTAAAGCAGATTGGGATACCTGAGACGCGCACCAGGGGTACGTAAGCCCAAACGTCCAAGCAACTCGGGACAGTCAACCTTTCCATTTGCAATGTTTAGAAGATAGGACAGGTCCGCTATGCTCCTTCTTTTGGATAGTGGGAGAATATGGAATTTCTTACAACGCGTTGAATAGCTAGGAATGTATGATTTAATTCTGAATTGCAAGTACCTGAGGAACCGTTTTTGAATGCCCTCTATGCGAGTTATATAGGTATCGTAAGATGGGTTCCAAACCTGAGACGCATATTCGAGATGACTTCGAACAAATGCACAGTATAGTATTTTGAAGGTTTTAACTTTTTCAAATTCTGCTGACATTCTAATAACAAAACCTAGTGCTTTGGACGCTCTCTTGACAATGTTGTCAATATGTTCATTAAAAAGCAGCTTAGAATCAAAAGTCACACCTAAATCTTTAATGGAGGAAACTCTAGTCAAGGTGCTATTTTGAATGCTATAGAATGTGTATCTCGTGCTTTACTTTACATAAAGAAATGACAATTCAGTGGAAACTAGTATCAGGAGCCAACCTGTAAATAGATAGCGACCATGTTATCGGCCGCACAAATAACGCCGCCCGTCATAATAAAAGCGAGATTACCTATCACCGTCCGGCGAAAATAGACCAAAGCGTCGGCGCGCGTTTTGCTCGCGTAAATAACGGCGTTTCACTCAACCGGCCGCCTCTATTAAAGCGCATTTTCCGGCGGCTCAATTGCCAGGGCGGAGTCCGGCCGCAACATCGGCATCCACCTGCCCAACCTGCCTAATTGGAGGGCGCCCGACGCCGCGACGCCCGCGCCGCTTTTCCCGCTCATCTTACAACCGCGCGGTCCGCGACTGTGAACCGAACGACAAATTTTGATACTTTTACTCCCCTGGCCCACCAACCGATAAAAAGGGAAACTGGCGATGAAGACGGAAATATCTACTTTGATCCACCCTGAGACGATTAAGATCATGTCCAGATAGAAGTCTGTCTGTCTGTCAGTCTGTGTCGCTAGCGAACACGAAAAAATATGTAGTTTATTTTACGAGACGGCCGTTGTTAAAATAAGTTGAATAACAAAGGCCCCAAGTTTGATCCTTGGCTAACCCCCGATTGAGTGTTGTATAGTTTGGATTCAAAATTGCCAAATTTAACGAATTGCTGGCGGCCCCTTAAGTAATCTGCGAAAAAATTCAACAGTTTACTTGAGAATCCAACAGCAGCCAGTTCTCGGAGTAACGCATCGTTATCGACTCTGTCAAAGGCCTTCTTGACATCCAAATACTAGACATCCACTTGTCTCCTTGGGGTGCTATCCAACTCACCAGTAACATAATCTGTAAAAACGGATAGGTTGGTAGTTGTGGAACGATTAGGACGGAACCCGTGTTGGGCATCCGATAGTATACTGCATAGTTGGGTATAGATTTCTCGATGGAGAATCGTCTCGAAAAGCTTAGGAAAGGCTGATAACACTGCAATCGGCCTGTAATTATCAACCTTCACCTTATCGCCACTTTTTGGTACTGGAGCTACTCTAGATATCTTCCACTTATAGGGGTATGCTGCAGATTCCAACGATCTGTTAAATATATGCATCAGGGATTGTATAAAAGACTCACAACATGCTTTAATAACATAAGGTGGAACTCCATCGGACTGATTTCAGCTTGCGTATTGCAAACGGAATATCATCTTTAGTGACACTGCGGACGTTGACGCATGAAGAATTCGCGTCACTCGACATAATAGTAGCTTCAGCGGCGACGGCGTCTAAGGCTGGTATGTTCGGTAGAAGCACTGATGAGAAGTAATTCGCAAATACATCAGCGGCTGCAGCACCCGAATATGTAGCCTCATTATAGACCACATTCTGGGGTACCCTACCAGCAGTTCGCTGACTATGAACATACATATTCCCAAAAGCGTAAACTGTGTTCTTGAATAGACGTCTCAATATTGTGCATGTACAAGGAGTCTTTTATTTTATGCTTAACTCTACACCGTAAAGTTTCGAAAAGGTCCCTGTGAAACAGAACCGGTCTGCTTCCAGCACTTGTGATGATACGATTTCGATTAAATGTCACAGATAATGTCGCCATTAAACCATTTAGGATAAATATTTCCTTATACAAACGTAACGTGTTTTATCGATTAAATGAGTGTCAACTGTGAAAAAAGCGCGACCGCCCAGTTTACAGTCAATTTAGGCACATTTACGGTATGTCGCCTCTTGCGGTCACTACCACACAACTACTTGGTATTTGAGGCTAAGAACGCCGAGTTTGAATAGGAAATGATTTATTTACATGGTCAGCACGGAGCGATTGTCGTACTCTACACATTATCATTACCAAAATCCATCCATATCTTTATAAATTTAATGATCGGTTTAAGGCGAACAAGCTGTCATATAACAGTTGAAAACTGTCATTTTAAATTGTAGCAATAGATGTGTTTTGGATCTTGGTATCCTGTTGAAATTGTGGATTCTGTTAAATTCCTGAAGCTATACACGAATAATGTCTTGGTAATTAAGTAACTCGTATGTGCTATACTATGTGCCAATGGCAATAAAATAAATACCGTAAACTGCCCTGACTATGACCTCCTGTCCAAACGATGAACCACTCCTAATATTTTTATAAAAATAGATCATCCAATGGAAAGGAAGACAGTGTGTACGATTATATTCATTTTTTCACGAACATGACTAAATGCTGAACGATTCGCGCTGTGAGTGATCAGTCGCCTACGTGCAGTGAGATTGGGAAGGCATTTTTTGTGTTTTGGAATAATCAACGAACCTCGTCAAACTTTGTCAGGTGGATAGGATCTGATAAGCAACCTCTCTTATAATTAGACTTTCAGATAACTTATCTACCATCTAGAGTTTTGTTTTTGTAGGATTTATCCCAAAAACAAGCATTGCCGTAAGCTGCATGACGAGATCTGGAGCATTCTAGAAATGTCCAGAAGATAAAGATCAGATACTGTATAAGCCAAAAAACGTGTTAAAAAATAAAACCACAAGCTCTTATGTTTTCTAAGTGCAAAACATATAAAATATCGGAGTTGCAGAACATCCAGGGCATTTGATGTATCATTACTCTTAGTTTAATTTTGTTTTCTACATATCATTCAACTGATTGGTCATTTTTTTGTAATTTGAAAAAAAATATTTGACGTGAAACATTTTTTTGATTGCATATTATTAAGGATTGTCTACTGTTGACAATTACATACAAAGAAATTCACCAGCCAAACGAATTGGTACTGATTCAATGACATTTCTGTGATGATACATTGTTGGGCACATTGCCACCATTCAATGTACCACGTTTCAAAAAATCATAGAAACATCCTGGGATACTTTTTCAAATATATAAAAACTTTGCCGTATACCTTTTATAATCTGTTTTAAATAAAAAAATGCACCAGATAAATATCTATAAACTATACAGGGTTATCGCTAAAATGAAATGAAAAGTGGTACATAGTTAGGGCAGATTACGGTAATTAATAAATAAATATTATACATCGGTAGTGCAATTATTTTAAGACTGATATAACAGTATATTCAACATAAGGTGCTTAATAGATTATAAATTAAAAATCGAAATGCATGCATTTAAAAACCATATTTCCACACGATTAATAATGAATGGTAATAACTAATTTTGATACTGGATCAATGCAAAACATAATTAAATTAAATATAACATATCAAAGACGGTTGATCGCGCCGTATTCATTGCGCATTTTAACAATCCGCGTGGGGTTCTTGATGGGCCATGTGGTTTAAATCAAGGTGTTGCGCCGGCTTGTGCTACAGAGCGAACACGTGGCGCTCACCGCGGGAGTCTAGAGTCCACTCAACCGTGCAACCAAACACCACCTTAGATCGACCCAACAAGTATGTTACAAGCAGTGGGTTAGCTTTTATATACCTTGTCATTAGGGGAAATTTCGGAATATCATTAGTGATTCCGAAATTTCACGTGCTTTGTTTATAGCAGTAGACGTGAGTATTGTTATAGTCAACACTGTTTCATTAACACCAGTAATAAATATATTTACTTTAGTCAGATTCAAATTCAGATGCTAGATATATATGATTACATTTCGAAAATCATATAATCAACCCACTTGGGTCTCCAATTTATTGTATATCTACATATCTTTAGATCTAATCCTAACTTATAATACACAACTATGGAAAATTTTCTTTCAAGGACATTTACTTATCTATATATATTTTAATTTTATGAACCCTACGAAAATATTAATTTATTCCGATTTTTAAAGACATAAAATTGATTAAAAAAATCTAAATACGAATATTAAAATCGGAAAACGTTTTGGCCGATTTTAAATAAAAGTGCTTAAATGGCAATATATTTTAATAAGATAAAGTCCAACAAAAAAGGATATTATTCCGGCACAAAGCTTGATTCATTTCATCAGACTAGTAGAGACAACTTCTAAGATATAGACTTGGCGTGACGTAACGAGACAATAACTTAAATACTTTGTATATATCAAAGTGTATCAATACCAATAAAGAGTATTTTCAGAAACTCTGTTTTAGTCGAAGTTCGGCACCGTGGAACAATAAGCTGACAAAGCTCGGAACCTAAAAAGATAACTTACGAATATTTATTCAAAAATATATTAACGATTTTTTTTTCGTCTAGTAAGATAGCAACCAAAATGTTTATTTTTACTTATACTAAACCAATTTAGTGATGATTATGTTTATGTAATAACCAACACCTAGGTTATTTAGCCTCAAAATAAATCTTGCTCAAGGTTATTAAATACCGCAATATGAATAATTACGACATAACCTTCCAGTTAGCTTTTATATTATCCTTCCATTGTAAAAACCCACATGTTCTGTTCTACATCAAATTATTCCAATATTTTACAAGTATCTTTCATAACATTTAATAACGTCCTGAAATGATATACACATTGCTGAACGAACACTACCCGTTCACGCCAAACATCGATCAACAAATATTTATACAAAACTTCAAAGCTAATCACAAAGGAATCCTAACAGAAATTTAGCATGTTAGCAAAGTAAATTAGTCATAAATAAAGTACAAGTAGACCAATACGATGGATATTTTTAAGCACAAGTGATAAATGTGTACTGTATCATTTGCATCGAGGCTATTCTGGATATTGAATGGAATGTAACTTTTGATTAAGAAATTAAGGTTTGATCTTAGCAAGTCGATAGTTTTAACAATGAAGATGGTGGAAATATAAAAACAATTTAAGAACAAAAAGCTACCTATCAGATATTACTTCTGCTTGTCTTGTAATCTATTTCCAGAGCCCCAATCTCAATCCAGCCAATCACAATAACAATGAATCTTGCCACGTAAACCAGATTTTTCACGAAAAAATATTAAAATTTTGTTTATTTATCAATCGTTCCAGACAGCGACTCCCAGTGGCTTTCAAATGCCACCTTTCCCCCACCCCTACTCTCGGCAATTTTCCTCATTCACCATCGGCCTCAGAAAATAAGAAAGTAATAGAATTTCAGCGCCGAAGAAGCTGTTTCAGGTATTCGATTGAACGTTTTACAAATGCTACTATTATGTGTGCCTTTATAATTATTATATATTAGAAATTTAATCTAACTACATACGTTTTTATCTGTAGTTCGTTGTAGTGTACTTGGCGCGTAGCAAAATTTCGAATTTATTGTTTGGACATCTTCGACATGGGCTTTCTAGTTCAAATTAGAGTCGATAGTTATCCCCAAAAAATTGAATTTTTGCACTTTCTCAAAAATCTGAGCGTATTTATTTATTTCGAATTCGTATATTTGTGCATGGTAGGAATGAAATGCATGCTGTTTCTTCCGTAAATGCGGAAGAAGTAAAATGAATTTGTACTACAGGTTTTCTAGGGACTATTTTCATCTAAAGAATTATTAAAAACAAAAAAAAACGGTTGTATTTTTATTTTTGCTTTTTAAATAGTCTGAACAATTATTACAAGCAAAAACGATGATATTTTAATTTTATAAATTTTGCCTCGATAAATTACTCAAATTTAATAAAAGAAGTATGGAAATCTTTTCGGGCATATCTCTTCTTATTTATAACTTTATTTTTGTCGTTATTTTAGTTTTAAGACTATTCTGTTTAGCATTATCGAATGTTACGTTAATGGCGATTATGTAATGGAATCGCGCTTTTTTTTGACTACTATATTTTAGGGCAATATTTTTATTAGCATGTTACTAAAACTTTTACCTAATTTATTGTGTTATAAGAGTCCTGTCTACCCTAGAACGGGGTAGTCCCAGTTGAGTGACAGAATCAAATAAGCAAAAGGTTAAGGTTTTCCATTCGGTTCCTGTTATTTTTGTAAGCAAAATCAATGTTTTATATTAAATATTCCTTAAATAAAGAAATAAATAAATATACAAACTAAAACTATACTAAGGCCATAAATCTGACTCCGCAACATTCAATATAAATAAATACTACTTTTTTTTTAAATATTTAAACGTAGTCTCTGATTGCATTCGTTACTGACAATCGTACTTAAAGACGGTTGTCAAATTATTATATTCAAGCCTACATTTCAGTAGTAATGTGCATATATCAAATGCTCACTATCAAGTGCAAGGGATATTTATTTTAACAATTTAAACTTTTAAACTGTGCTTGCTTGGGATATTTATTTTAAGTATATCAATCTATATTTTTTGCTATTGTTATATTTTATATATATTGCTTGCAATATATTAACTATTATAATGCAATGCAATGCAAATCATATTAAATATACGGGGTGTTATTACTGCACGGGCATTTTTTTCTGTGGGTGAATCAGTACAACGTGGTAAGCAACTTTTGATAAAAAAAAACTTTAAAAAAGACAAAACATGTATTTTTTGTCTTTTTTAATGTTTGAAGAAGTTGACTGTTAAATAAAGGTTTGAGATGCGTTTGAGCGCGCTGCGCCATCTAGCGGTAGGTAATAAGTCGTAAATAAACAATATAAGCGACATTTCACCAACTGCAAGATAGCGCATCGTGATCATAGATTTTCCTACTACCTATAAAAAATACCTTTTATTTAAAACAACTTCTTTTTTTTTTTTTTTAAAGTTGCCTAGTTTGTTGTACTGATTCACCCACAAAAAAATGCCCGTGCAGTAAGACCAGGGTGTACGTATGTTTTATATATTCTAGAATTACCGTAGTCAAGTTAAATATATTCAGAAGATTTTTTCTGGAAATTTTAGGACAAAAATATATTTCGATTTTTACTTCTATTGTCCACGTAATGAGGATTAATAATAACGAATAATTTCAATATTCTTTCCAATGCCTTATGTTCTTTTCTTTACTTAGTTTTTATATACATATATTTATTTATTTTTTAAATGTCTGCTTTAGAACACGCTATAACCTGAACTGAAATTAAAAATAGGATCACTGGAAATAGTTTCTGGCATATCAAAGTTTTTGCTACTGAATTTTTGTCTATGATATTTTTAATGGTACGTGTTGTTTATTTAACTATGTATTGTTGTGAATTTAAATTAAATTCGATATAAAAATTCTTCTAAATATGCTGTAGTCGATCACAGTAACTCTATAATATCTACTTAATATAATAATAGCACACAATATTATTTTATTTTATTTTATTTACATATACATATACATTCAAATTCATGAGCACAACAGAAAATGAAATGACAATTTAGAAAATGTTCAGTTCAGTTCAGTTCAGTTTATTTTCAAAAATCTTTACAGATTGTAGAAACATATATACTAAAATATCCGAATTAATTAAAAACCAAGTTGTGCAATTACAAATTTAAAGAACTTACAGAAAATTTAAACCTAATTAAGATAATAACAAATCGATTAAGTCAAAATATTATGTTTATGTAGTTATATTAAATCCCATTATGTGACCAAATAAAATTCAAGAAAAAGTTCTTGAAAAACCAAAAAAAAACGAAATAACAGGTAATAATATTTGAAAGCGTGAGAAATAACTTAAATTAGAAGAATAAGAAATAAAATTAGTATAATTTAACGATTAAAATTTAAATTAAAATATCATAATTAAATTAAAATGCCGTCGTATGCTTTTAAAGTTATATACACATAATACATCTGTCTGAGCCCAGGTTACATAGCGCATACATTAAACGCCAATGATAATATTTCTATTATGCTAAGCACATTGTATATACATTCGTTACAATAAATATTTAAGGGTATTCTTGATAGTTTAAGCTTATTAATTTTGAAAATGCCAATTAGTAGTGAAATGTATGCTTGAGAATAATAATTGTTCAAGAATCTGTCTGTATATCAGTTGCTTAGTATTTGTAAAGCTGAAATCAAGCTTGCGGTACCTTTAATGTACTGGCTTGCGTATATTTTTATATGGTAGGAATTCCTTCGTCCGCAAATACAGAGCGGGCGCCGAGGTAGAGCGGAATCCCCTTCTCGCCACTTGAAATGGTTTGTTTATGGGTTCGATTGGAAGTGTCATGATTTAAGAGCCACAGTGCGGTTACGTTTAAAACATTCGCTTTTCTTTCGACCGCGCATCAATTTCACGAGTAAAGAATTTTAAGCAGAGAATTGTGGGACGAAGACCTTTGGTTTGTTAGCTTATATGAGAATCTCACTTTGCTTTCTAACATTCTTTAAACTTAATTCTAGGTGCCTATCCAGCAGTTCAAAATTCAAATTTAAAAGTTCAGAAATGTTTACGCAATGTATCAATTTTTATATGGGATACATTTTAAGCTGCGGACATATCATGCTAAATATCTAGATACAATAATAATATATTACAACTAATATTTTTTTCAGAACATTCTATTAAGCATGACTATCAATTCTATCCTATTAAGCATCCAATCAATTCTACACAATTGAAGACCATCGCGGTTGTTCGACATTATAAATAGGATAAAAACAAATTTACCACTTGAAGTTTGTAACATCCGACGTTTCAGCGATGTTGCAAAAGCCGTTGTCCAGAGTAGACCGGACAACGGCGGTTGTCCAGTCTACATTGGACTCCTCTTTATAGGTCCATTTTTATGGTCAAGTTTACCTGGATATCTGTATGATCAATCCTACACAAACTGTGATCCTGCACAAAATTTGACTGTGAAAAATCTGTGCTGTTAGTGGATCCCATACAATTTGGCTGATGCTCAAAAAGCGAGACGCGTCACTTGATGCAATGCCATGCTTGCCAGATTCAACGAAGTGGCGTCAAATTGGGTGTGGAACATAGTAACAGGGAACGAAATATGGATTTATAGCTACGACCCTAAAACACAGCAGCAATCGATCATTTGGGTCTTTCAAGTTGAGCTGAACCCAAACAGATATGCATCGTACCCTGAATGTCGATTGCTACGCGATCACTTGCTTGCCGTGAGGTATTGACTAATCTGAAAGTTCTGAAAAGCAACCGTAAACGCTGAATTATTTTGCATCGCAAGATAATGCGAGCTCTTGCACTGCCAGACAAACAAAAATTTGTATAAGGCGAAAAACGTAGAACCTATAAGCCATCCTCCATACACAGAGAAACGAACGCTTAACCTAGTGCAAATTCAGCTCGATAGAAAAACAGGTTAGACAATATAAATCAGCAGTTAAACTTAACCAATCGAATGTTGTTAACAAGTAGCAACCTAGAAGTTTTACATACAATGGGATAATAATAACACCCCGATTGGTTGTTGTAGCCAAATTAACTTGGTTAGAATTAAAAAACCGCTCCGTAGATTTAAAGTCGCGTCTGGGTTGTTATAACCGAGTTGCTCAGTAGAAAACAACCGAACCGCTCGGCTATTTTTAACCCATCACATGTTTGTTTTTATCAGAGTGGCTCTTAATCACTTTAAATAATTCCTTAATATTAGAGTGATGGCATACATTTTATTTTGACAAAAGTATATCATTTTGTAGCTCTTAGCTTATTCCACAATATTTTTATGAAGTAGCCTAGAAACTACCACAAGGAAGTAGTTGCCATTTGAGTTCCAACCACACACTACCCAACCATCCAACCAATTAGGGTGCATTAAAGTATGTTAACTATAGCCAAGGACATTGTCTTAAATTCAGATTGTTGATCGAAATGTGAATTTTGAGAGCGAAATTAGTCTAATGTAGTTATCTTTTCTTGTCCTCATACTTTTTTTTGCTAACGCTGTGACAATAACGAATATTTCAACAGCTTGGATATGGTATGTTCATAACATTGCTCTATTTCCTGCTGCGCAAATGACAGAAGGCGACGATCTCGGACCATATATCGCGCGTATACGAATTGAGCGGATGCAGCAGGGAGAAGCAAAGCGAAGAAGAAGATACAGACACCTTATCAGTTTTAAACTCGAAAAAGCATTAGGCTTCCTTCCGAGTTGACGCGACTAAAAATTTAGATATTTTTGCAATGCTACGCGCCCTCGCGCTTTCGATATATACATAAATATGTATAGGTATACCGCGGCGACAACGGAATACATCCCACCGTTAACAGTGGCAAATTACGAATGAAGATTTCGGCTTCGCGCGTCGTCTAATATAGTCGATTTGTCTTATCAATTATTATATAATAAATTATCAAATGAATAGTTTTTTATAAAGTAAAAAATAGATTACAATAATGAAATAACTCAAGATCACTGTGTTATTTTTTATATAACTCAAAAGTATCTTTAATAAATAGAAAAAAAATAATGTTTGGCCATAACATTTCTGGAAATTACGTAATTTCAAACATTTTTTGTAGGTATGGTAGTTTCAAAAACTGTATTTGTACTATGCAAATAGACCATACGCTGGTGTAAATAGTATTTTTTAATATTGAGAATCATCTCTAGGTTTTTCAAAAACTAAAGACAAATCTCGCTCGTTTTTATTTTTTTGGAAAACAGTAACAGAATAAAGATAATTTAAAATTAATATGGAAATAATTTACCGATTTCGTTTTGGCGAAATGATAGCTTAAGGACCGTGTTTTTGAAATCCGGCATAATTGTATTAAAATTCTTTTTTGTGTTCTCACAACCAGACCACAAAGTTATGCTTCATACAGCTTTTGGCCGCCACGGCCGGTTCGGCCTCAGACCGAATAAATGGCAAATTCCACATATTTAGTTTTGCAGTACCGCTGCTCTAGCCAGGAAGGCCTAGGAATATTTGAGCCATTAGACAGTTGTTTATCTTCCTCAAACGCGGCGACTGAAATCCCCCTCCCCCTCCCCCCCCCCCCCCCCCTCTCCCTCCTCAAGGTCTACAGATGCGAGTCAAGCGACCCCCACCTTTGCCGCCCGACCCTCGCTTGAGTGACGCCGATACCGCTCAGGCCGTAAACATACCTCACCTTTTCAATGAGTATTGAGTTTCTGTTTTGTTCGAGCACATTTAGAGATACGCCAGTTCCCGCCAGACGCCATTTGTTAGTCGGTATAGGCCAGCGACAAATGGTTTTACTTAGTCGTCTGTAATTGATACAGTTTCAACACTATCGTATATCATTTACGAGTTAAAGAATATGAGGGTTGTAGGAAAATATCCTAGAGTTTCTTTTGTACCTACTTAACTACGAAGTGTTGATTCAAATTACACATCTAGTTGCTATCTATCAATAAATCACTAAAAGTCGCCTGTGAATCTAAAGAACAACATGAATTTATTACGAATCTACGTTCCTTAAGTAAGTGTTGGTATAAACCTGTCTAAGAGTAAAAATTATAAAAAAAATATGAAATAAGAAAATACGAATAATAGCTAATGAAATTATAAAAAAATCAATACAGAGTTAGGTATAGCAACAATAGAAAGTAAAAATATGAAGAAAAAAAAAACAATAGTACCTAATCATATTAACGGTCATCAAAGCGATTTTAAAAAATGCCATAAAAATGGATTTAAATTAATATTCAAAGATGAAATCACAACCAAAAAAAAATTTAAACGAATCTAAATACTTACATCAATTTAATAATTTAAAATTTGGGAATAGTAATGTGCAGATTACTGAAGAAGGAATGGGCAACGATTCTCGACTTCATTTTCCATTAAACTACGAGGCGTATCAGCAAAATTAACACATTAATCGATTATAATGGTAAAACCTTTATCCATTTTTTTTATCATAACAGTTTTATGATTATATTGTCATTCATTACTTTGACTATATTCTAAACTATTCTTGACGATTTTCTAAAAGTACTAGCAGTAAATAGTTAATTTTTATTTTATATTGATAATTGACATTTTGTTTCGAATTTTATGTAAATAATTAGGGTAATTTTATTACAAATAATTACGATATTATTTAATAGATTTCTCAACATGATAATGATTAAGATAAATTGTTTATCTTAGGACAGACGGCAGCTTAGTTAGGTTTTGACTATTGTAAATCATAACTACTGTAAATTTGAAGATGAATACATTAATTAAAAAAATGGAAATACCGATTTTTCTTATAAAACCTATCATATTTTTGATTTGTTAACCTCGAACTTAAAACATACTCATTGGGCATGCTTATTAAAGCTGTTGTCTGGATAAAAAATGTGGCTTCTATTTTGTATAGTATTCAAAACAACAGATTCACTCCAGAGTATCTAGTTATGCGATATTTTCTCTATCTTGTTGTATCGATACCTTTGGATGTTATTTCTTTTGTCATTTAACACGAGTTTAAAAAGTTCAATTTTGAAGTTTAAGTTTATACACGTCTAGCACTAAAATTCATGTGCTTATAATATCTGGACTTACTTAATTAAATCATATTATACTTTTGGAGTTCGCCTGTCGCAAACGTCATATTTCTCCCTTATGACTATCTCTATAACAATTGCCAGTTCTCCCTAAGCACAGCCCCCGTGAAAATCTCGTCGCAAACTGGCCAGGCAAGACATTAATAATGGCCAAAATTACATTTCGGTTGAAATCGCGTTATCGCGTCCGGTGCGCGAAGAAGGTGTGAGCAAAATAGATGATTAAGTGAGAAGGTGAAGGAAAGATGGATGATTAAGTGTGCGAATGGAGGAGATAAGGTTCTTAAGCACTTTTCTTCTCTCGGCCGGGATGCAAAGCTGGCACGGGCCACCGCACTGCAGCCCGCTACGTGTACTGGATACCCCGAAAAACGTTGATTCATTATAAATCATAAAAATATTAAGGTATCATTCCGTATGCTAGAAAGTCTTATTTCGCGTTAATAATTATTTTTTTATTATTATTATTTAACTTGTGGCCACCACTGCATTGACTGGACGTACGGTTGACCCGCACCCCGAACTGTAAAATGTAAAGCATGATTTGTCTTGTTTGTCGGCCCAACTAATGTCTCAACTCCTATCCAGCAGCCTTCTCAAAGACGGAACTACTAAGGACCTATTGAACTATACATGTAGCTATGAAATCAAAGATTAATGCGGTTGTTTGACATTATAAATAAAATAAAATCGACTTAACTGCGTGAAATTTTTAGCACCCGAAATATCGGCGATGTTGCAAACGCCGTTGTCCAGGTCTACTCTGGACAACGGCGGTTGCAACATCGCCAAAAGATCGTGTGCTAAAAAACTTCACGCGGTGATTTCGTTTTTATATTATCTAAATGCGGCTGTCCCCTACAGTTTCTAAGCAGTTGTGATCTGCAGTGCATGGGAGAACTCATCGGGCGGCTCTGGGCGGTTGTGCAATCTGTGCAACCAAAATATTTCTGGAGGAGCCTGGAAATGTCTATTTCCTATGACAGCGGGTGTAGATGTTGACCTGATGTCAACAATCCTTAAAAACTAGTCGTTGACTCATCGATCCCGAGTGATATGCGGGCAAGGGACGACACAGAATCACGACGAATTTACCGCTAACATCAAGTAGAGGTCGACGGACGCGCGCGGCACAAGTGCCGCGGGGACGGCTTCAAACTGAATCCGGGCTAAATTCGTCAACAGGTCAACATCCACCCTCGCTGCTTAGGAGACAGTGTATTTTCATAGTCTCCAGACTCCTTCAGCAAATAGTCAGAATGCACAACCGATTGGCTTCGCCGGGGAGAAACCGGTTTACCAGCTTTGAGGCCTGAGACGCGAGAGTCTTACCCGGGTTAGTCTTCCACACGAGGAGGCTTCTGAATAGGAGCTGAATCGTGAGTTCAGCCGATCCGAGAACAAAGTGGATCTTGTGACCCAAGCTGCACAAAACCGTTCACCACCTAACGTGACCGGTCACATAGACATTTGCTTATTTAGGTACTTGTTTCAGTACAAATTCATATGCTAAGCCTTTTAGTACCTTATGAAGAAACCATTAATAGCCATTAATAGCATTTTAGTACCTTATAAAAGCAACCAATAAAGAATAAGTTGAAGTTGACTTAAAATATATTGTGTTTATATGTATGTATGTGTGTATATGTGTATTCTAATGTATTTAGTATTTTTATTTCCTATATAATATTGTAATTTTTATTAATTTTTATTATTATATATATTTATTATTATTATATATATTTTTTAATTATTATTATTAATATTGTGTTTGGTTGGTTCACCGACCCTCGTTTTAGATGTAAAAATATAAATTGCTTGCCCTGGAACGGGTATATCCCAATTGGGCAGCACTAGCCAGTGAATGAAAGAGGAAAGTTTTTGCCATTTGTTTTAATATTATACTTATTGTAAATGGTTAATTTGATAATTCCAATAAAAATAAATAAATAAGTAGCCGTTGCAAACAGACCATTTTATATAATAGTTTGGTTAATATTGCCTATTCCAGAAGAAAATAAAAATATTTTAAATCCTGATTTCGTAAAATGTTAATAATGTTAGCATAGTAATAGCATTAAAATTATTATAATACTCGTCCCTGAAGGTTTTTTTAGGGCCACCCACTGAAGCAATTTCAATTACGTTAAAACTGACAGAAAAACACTTTTAAAAAGTGTTAGAGAAAACGCCACGTGAATTATTAATAGCTTTTTGAGACACTGGCTTCCGTCTGCCGAGACCTGCCGACCCCCCTCTGGCCTGCCGCCCAACGCGACTGGCTGACGAGAGCACCTTTCACGTCTCACCCCCTCCCCCCGATCCACCACCCCTTAAAAAGGGGGTCGACGTTGAGACTCCTGTAAAATACAGTATTCATTTTTCAACGAGTCTCAAATAAACGCGATGAAAAAATTAGGTGACGCTGTAAACAAGCTGAAACGCGAGGGAAAAATTGTAATGCTAACGGCAACTCCGATAGTCGGAGAGCTCGCTGCATGTACCCTTAACTCATTTTATGTTTGTGATAAAAAATATCAAGTGAGCACTCAGATAAGTGGCGGTCTCAAATCCACACAAATGTGTTATATTTTTTTTAGCTGCATTGGCGCTGAAAGAACACGTCTTCACACTTTCCAGGTATTCATTTCAGGCAACTTCTTTAAGGTACATTAGACAAATTGATTCCGCTGAGGAAATGCACACTTCGTTGACTTAACCATATAATATGATCGAAAGGTCGAACAAAATTGTAAAATCATTGAGATTGAGAGAGAACCCAATACAAATATTTACAGTAATTTGTCGGCAAATTTGAGTTTTACACATAGTTTTTTTATGACTTAGATACCTGGCCGATACAAATGCGTTAGTCGTTCCTTATTTCGCAAGATCCCAGTTTACAGTCTTTACTCGTTGTAGACAAGCGCGTGCATTATATAGAAAATATATACACTAGTGCCATTTTTTCTAAACAATTTTTATAAATTCGGTTAACTTCACAATAGTTTATCAATATTACAAGAAGTTTATATTAGAATTGACTGTTCCATGGGAATCATGTATCCCAAAAGACCACGAGTACAAATTAAATAAATACCATGATCTCGCAAATGCCGTCACCAGGAACGTCTTCACTGTTCACCTTCACGCGGTGGAAGTTGGCGCTCGTGGCCTGCCAGCTAAATCTCTGTTTCACCTTTTTAAAGATCTTGGTCTCTCCAGGAAAGTAATCAACTCCTTCTTAGAAAAATTATCTAAAACTGCGATTTCCGTATTTCAAATTCTATGGCTTCGAAGGGGGAGTGAATGGGTGGTAAGGTGAACCTAATACTACCACAGCCAGTCGTTAGTCCGGAATCCACTGCTCACCCCCCAGAAGTGTAATAACACTATATGATGGGCCTGACTTCGGTCGGTGAATTCCATGGCAGCTCCGTTTGTATTTTATTTTATTTTATTTAATTATATTTGTTTTGTATTTAAATCAAAGTATGATCCATTGCAATTTGTATTAAAATAATAAATTTAAAAAAATCGTTTTGTTGTTTTTAGTAAAACTTAAATATCACAAAGATACTTTATTTTTAAAATTCATACAATTTTTAATTAATTAAAACATTTTTTTTTATATTTGGTTGGATATCCTTTTTCCTTATCACTGATTCGATTCTTCTTAGCATTGAGTATACCAGACGACTGAGGTCTTCTGATTGGATCATTCTTTACCAAGCCTGGCTGATAACAGCTTGGCTGATAAGAGCTGGCTTCTAACAGCTTTCTTTTGTTGCTTGGATTGCAACGTCACACCAGTAATTTCTGCCTTGGCCAGAAGATTTTCTATTGGATTATGGTCAAGAATGTTTCCTGGCTAAGAAGGTCAGTGATATGATGATCACTGAACCACGTCATGCTACTTTTGATACTGTGACATGGCGCTCCATCTTGCTGATAGTCGCCTTCAAACAAATTCCCACTGGTAGGTAAAAGTTTCGTCTCCAACACATGCCTGGTATTATTGTGCATTTATATTGCCGTCTATGACTGACGTCCATCATTATGTCTGGGAATGCATGTATGTGCATTTTATGGTGAATGCTTTCAGCTTCAAAGGACATCGTCGGTGAAGTACCACAAATTGTGCACCATATACGCAACAGTTTCGATTCTGATTCGTCTTTTATATTTTATATTATAATCGTTTTCGTATCGTTTACAGAATGCGCCCAGAGAAGGAGGCGAGGGATTTACGAGAGGTGAAATTCTCTCAGCTGCCTCTCCTCAAGTCGGCGCCGGTACTAAACATTTTTCATCAGCTGATTGCATCTGGCAATTCATCCTGGCGCCAACACTTCTCAATTGTCTTTTTTTATGTCCTCGCATACTTTCTGCACGACCTCTGCGGTGCAGTGCAGCAGTGTTACGCCGCTGCCAACGATGACGCACTGCTTTAACTTTAAAAGTTAACACCTATTTCCTTATCGTTAACCAAGAGGAAGTTTTAACAGACTTCAAAGTTTCATAGAGCTACAGTTTGGTTACAAATTCGATGGAATATTTTGCATCTACTTACCTAACAAAAATAAACCTACAGTCCTTTTTAAAAAGAACATCTTCCCGTTTTAAAACAGCAACTATGTACCTTCTAGAAACATGGTAAGTTGTTTTAACATCGGGCAGTGTCGTTTCGTAGTTTGAAAAATAAGAAAATGTAATAAATTGATAAAGAAAACCTTAAGCGATGTGTGTTGAATATTATAGAGTTGTATAAAGAGCATGCTGTATATGGGTATGGATGTCATTTAAAAGGAATTGTATTTATTTTTACATAACATAAATATCCTAAATAACAGCAAAGTATTATGCAAAATATTGTCACTTTTAAAAATGAGACCGAAAAACCGTTTTTTTCGAGAAGCTTCTAATTTGATAACATTTCCGGCTATGTCCTTAATATTATTTGTAGGCTCCACATACTACAGGCGACTGAAATCTATCGCATTTTGCTCGTGTAAAATTCATGTCAAATTTCAATAATCGAACTGATTAATTTATATTTTCTGTTAATCATTAAAATTAAAAAATCACGTAACATTTCTTTTCATTTAAATAAATATATTTTCGTAATAAAATTAAAAGTAATTAAAATTTCATTTTCACCCCTCTGTTGTTTCACTTACGGGCCATTATGGGAGTCCACCGCAGTCGATGGGTTAAATAAAAATAATTAGGATGCCCACTTAGAAGATGTCAATTCTGATGTGCCTGGCCTTACACATATTTCCTCTACAGACAACGCATGAGAACGGTTGACTGACGAGGATTCTGGACAAGAGAATTATGTCGAAATTTGTAATCTTCCTAGCAACAAACTCCGAGAGCCTGTCGAAGTAATCGAGAATACTGACCATCACCTCGACTTAAGAAGATCTATAGCGACTGGCCTAATTGAAATACGTGGAAAAGAAATTGTAAGATGTCCATCTAGATCCACTGAACGAAATACAGTCATTCGTAAAAAAATATTAGACGTAGGTATTTATCAAAATGATATTTCACGACTTTAGTAATAAATATTAGTACCCGATTCGATTTATTGCTGCTTTTTCCTTTAAATTATATCCAATCGTGTGCACAGGTAAATTACATTTCTGGTAGGCCTACCTTAGTACAGGCCTAGGCCTAGATAGGTGGCGTTGACGTAGTAATGAAGATGCTGCTGTGTGCTTTTTTTTGCTACTGGTACAAACACGAATAATTTGAAATGCTGCAGGAATCTCATGCTTTACTTTAAATAAATAAAAAATGAAAATAATCTGACTGTTGTAGACATAATGAAAATAATCTGGCTCTTGTTTTTTGACAAATTTTGCCATATTGGATATTTTTTTAATAATACCTATTAGTTCCGAGATATGAAAAAAAATCTAAATTTATCGGAACTGTTTATCGGAACCAGTCAAATAAAACAGGATATCACGAGAGATCACAAAAGACTAATAATCTAGAAAAAATTCAATATTATAGGAAATCGGTAAAAATGGCGTCGATAGAAACCGATGCCTACAGTTGGCTCGTTCTCATGAGCATTCATCTCGCATTTTCACCTCGAATTAAACGTATGATAACGCGTTCGGGAAAGTCGCGACGGGGAACCGGAAAGTGGCGCGTAACCATCTGCCACCGGAGTAAAAAAAAGCGTCAAAAGTCCCAATTTCGGGGGTGACAAATATGCGGGGGTCGTACGCGTCATGTTAACGCGAGAGGGAATCCCCGACCCCCTCTCTCGCATAAGGGAGTTCCCCCAAAAGTACGTCGAGGGTAGGGGGGGGGGGGGGGAGAGTCTGGTATGGGACACAATACCGACGCTAACAATAAACGTCAAGGTTCGCAACGGTGACGCTCTTATTGCCGCCTTTTTCATATCTTGTCTACGGGAGGTTAAATTGTTTATGTGTCACAGGATTCCCCACGTTGAATCACCTCAACTGCGGTTTCGCTTTTATGGGGAGGTACGCTAATCTACTGTGAGTTCCATCTCAGAAAATTTTCAAGAATTGGCAATTATGGCGACAGGAGTAATAGTTTCAGACATACCGGTCAACGAAATTTCAAATTCGAAGAAGGACTCATTATTCATTTTCCATTCTGCGTGAATCATTTTATTGTCTACATCTATACTGTATCCTTTCTTTGGTTCTCTTACTCAATGTGGTCCTCCTCTTATGCCCTCGTCAGTAAAAATGTGGTTTATGGTCCAATTGTCGAAAGTGACGATCCCTGCATTGCAAGTCTATCCGCTTCCTCATTCACTATTACTCGACCTTTTTCCTTTACACATGAGGTATATAGGGGGAAGTCCCCTAACGCCAGACGGCAGCTAGCGTTGATCACCAATAGTATCTCGACAAGTCGCGGCGCGATTGATAGAAAGACGTAGAAAAGGAAAAGCGTATGGTCCCCGCGCCGCGACTTATCGCGGCGATACTATTAGTCTGCGATGCTAGGTGCTGTCCGGCGTTAGGGGACTTCCCCCTACTGTTGTTAATTCATGTTTTTCCTAGTAGGTACCTCATGGATTTTGTTGGTATCTTTATATGTCTGCCTGTGGCATGTATATATAGGAAGTTATCTTAGTTCGGGAATAACTGGTAACCATGTGTTAGGTACATTTATGTGAACAAAAACTGAACATTTCAGTTAAATTGTGTGAGCGGTTTTACAGATATTAGGATTTAAAAATTCCACAGACATTTCTATGAAACGGTGTTTATTTGCAGTTCATTCGAATTTCTCGCATTATTTTGCGCCCTTAGTTTGCTGAGATCGTTCGACGAAGGTAGTCTGGTTTCAAAAGTTGCCGCTGACGGGGCATGCACGGGGTAAAGGCTTAGGAAGTATTTTTAGATATTCGAAAATTAGGTAAGTAAGTTGTAAAACAGGTGATGTACAGCCATGACGGTACGCCGCGGAGTGATGTGTACGCGTTAGCGATAGAAATAGTGCAATGATATCGGAGGTTTTTCTGTTGGAAAACATAAAGAGTAAGGTGTATAATATGGTTTATGGTTTTGTGATTACAAATTAATGCATACAGTAAGCACCTACCTCATAATTTATTTAATGCGGGCGAGTACAAGCGTGCCGTAATTAAGAGCCTTGGCCTAATTGTAAATATTTTTTACATAAACAACAGATTGATTTCGATTAATTTCAGTGATCTCTATAATTAAAAATATTACTACACCTGGGATTTATACCATACATATCGGAATCGCTGCAAATTTTCTATAAAAAAATGTTTAAAAAAACTTCTGATTAATCAGAGATATTGCATAAATCAGTAAGGCTAGGCAGGTAATCTCCTTGTAAAAATCAATATTTTTGTGTGTACTGTGTACCCTCACAGTTTTATTTTATAATTGTAATATTAGCGGTTATTAATTTTTTGACAATTTTCAAATATAATTTTATTATTAAGCATACAACTGAAAAAATGCAAATGAATGTATTTCGAGAAGAACGACTTCTAGGCCATCATTTATTCCTGACCTGATGTCTCTAAAACAATGCCACCGAAAATGACTAAAGATATCAAAGTTCTCGCAGCCAATGCGAATAAAGTAACATTATCGCCAACGATCCATTCAATTTCTCTCCCTGCCCCTGCCACGGTTACCCTCGTTTTATTATTACCACGTTAAAAATCGCAAGGTAACGCCGATCTCATCCCCGCGCCGCGGGCTTTATTCCGTCCAAAATCGCCCGTCGAAGCCTTTTTATATTATGAAAAGAAAGGAGGTCGTTAGATAAAGTTTTCCTTCCCTTTTGAGGGTAGCGCGGCGCTGCGCCGCCGCTTCGGCGGGGTGTACTCTTTCATCCGCGGTTACAACACTGTGGCAGGTACGTAATGAATCATGCACCTCACAATGGGGAGACTGTACCTTTAAACGGCGCCGATACCTCCCGCTTCGGCTGGCATTCAGGGCTGTGTATTTCAAATTTATTATTTAACAAAACTTGCAGTTGAAGTTTGACCAATGCGGGGGCGAGCCCGCCATTTCAGGATATAATTACGACTGAAATCGTCTTATCACCTTGAAATGAGTCGCATAGATTTTGAGATAAAGACGATCTACTTATCAAGTTCTAGAACAAGTGCAGCAAGGTTTACCTCAAACCACGAGGCACTCATGCGCTGCCTTGGAGATTTGGATGAATTTCTTCGCCCTATAATCTGGTTTCAGTTCGAAGTCCCTTAAGCTTTTTATTTTTACATTCTACAAGTAAAAGTAAAATTTGATCCAATACGTCTGTGTCTGTCTCGTAATAATTTCCGTAACAATTTTTCCTAATGACATCATTGACATGTTCCATCTCCTGCGGAAAATATTCAGCGTCGCTTAGATCGCATGCTCGATTATCGACTGATGTTTGCACTAAACGTAAATGGTAGGAATGTTAGTATGAGCTGGCATCCAAATATATGTCCATGTGTCTAGGCTTCCGATATACGAAATCTCCCAGGACACGATATACGGATTACCATAGTAAAAGTAGTAACAGCAGCAGTCTGCCGCCTACCCGCAGAAAAATATATGACGATTGACAGCACTTCAGTCTACCCTGGACAACAGCGGTCGCAACATCGCCGACACGTCGAGAGCCAGAAACGTTATGCGGCAAATTTATTTTGTCTTATTTATAAAATCAAACAACCGCGATAGTCTTCGATTTCATATTACTCTTAATCTATTTTGTGGGCTTCTACTCAACAGAGCGTTTTTGGGCGTTTTTTCTTAATACAATCTGTGTATAATATACGATATTGGAGCGGTGTTTTTTGATAGATCATTAGATTCTCGTTTGAGCATGCACATACACACACACGCGCGCAGTTACAGCGAAGTGACGCCTTCTTCGCAATTTGCAAATCGTTATATATTTGCAACTATTTGTATAGAAATTTCAAGCGTTTATTAAAGTTGGCAAATGTACTGCTATCTGACTAAAACGAAGCCTAAAGTGGCAAGGTGGGAGGGAGATCCATACGCCATATTTTTTTTAACGCGACAAAGAAATTTAAAAAATCAATCGTCTTCTCTCTTCTTCTAGATGAAAATGTTTAAAAATACAGGTCCAGCCTTATAAAATCACTATATTTCAGCGAGCATGCGTTTGAAAGCAACAAACGATTGCAAGTATAATCTTGTCGATATCACACTAAAAAAACACTAAAAACACGCTTTTGGGCTATGATACGATATTCACATACACGCGGCTATGGTACGATATTCCATCATGGAATGCCAGTGCCTATCTTCCGGCTTCATCATCAGACCTTGAAACCTAATCGTGGTCAAAGTTCATTCCAAGACTTTTCTAACAAGTCCAAACACAGCTATGATACGATGTTCCATCATGAAGTTCCAGTTCATATCTTCCGACTCCATCATCAGATCAGTTCGACAGTACCATATTATTGTATTGTCATCAGAACTACATACAGCTGCCAATTTTCATGACGCTACGATCCTTGGAAGATGTTTAAATTAGTTACCTGAGATTCCATTACATAGTTACATACAGGTCGACCTAATAAAAGCGTGTTAAAAAACTTTGGCAACCCTGTTCTCCGCTCTTTTCTTAGTGTCTTTCTCATCCACGCATAATATGAAACTCTATATGATAACCAATCGTCTGCGAAAATCCATTGGCGGCGATTAATAAAACATTTACTATTGATAATTTTAAAAAACAATTTTAGCAGTGTAGTAGATCATAACTTACGGTTCATGCAATTGAAATTTTTATTTACTTAAAATATTTTGACCGATGAAACGCCACTGGTGAAAAGATCAACGGATTTCACCCCTCGATAGAAAATAGCGAGCGGATTCTTTCGCACCGCTGAGCCGCCACTGTCAGTCGGCCGCTCCCCTCGTCTGAGGGGAGACGTATAAGTCATCGCCACTTCTTTTTCCATTCAATAACCTCCCTTCTCCATACTCTCCATTGGAATTGAGGCGCTCAGGTGTGATGTGACGCAGCAATTACTGGAGGAATTTAACTTGCTCCATGCAAATTCTTCTATTATATTATTTGGATTTACTAACAGAGAAGTAGGGCAAAATAAGTTATAATAATATCAACTAATAACAATTTTTAATCACTAATAGTGATATTAGCAACTATTTGCATAATTAGTAAAGTTCATAAAGATATTGTTTTAATAAATCTACTATTTCTGATTAATTAAGCAAGCAATCACTGCAACAGAAATTATAGATGTGATCAAAACAACTCAGATTTAACTTAATTTTGCGTTTATTTGTGAGATTGCTAATAGACCCGGTTGTTTCACAAACGTTTTCTTCTCGTGCAGACTCTACAAGAAACCCTACCTTTTTTATTTGCATCGCCATAAGCAATATGTACAAGGTCTCGCCTCGGGACGCACGTTGCTCGCACCTCTTTCGTCTGGAGTATATTATTATCAGCTACCGTCCGGCTAATGTTATTATGTTATAAGGTTTTTGACTATCCTCTTAAGGGGTTGTGTCTTTACAAGAATCGTTTAACCATTGGTTGCTGCTAAAGTGTTATAGTACAATGCCCTGTTGCTTTATGATTTAGCAATAGAAACGTGCATGACAGAGTATCGTCAACACCAGTGTTCTGGATCCCACCGCGTTGTAATGAGGAAACGCTAATGTCACTGCAGGGTAAAATGTATGATATCCAGTCTAGACTGTTAGAAACGCAACGGATAGTGCTGAAGGAGTCTGGAGACTATGGAAATATGCGGTCTTCTAAGCAGCGGGGGTGGATGTTGACCTGTTGTCATGCCACTCTTAAATTGACCTTGGGCCACTCGATCCCATGTGGCGCTACGAGCAAAAAACGCCCAGGTCTGCGATAAATTCTATTTGAATTAACGCTGTAATACAACAGGTAGAGGTCGCGTAATCGACTTTGGACCCGTAACCAGTCAGGAAGCCGGAGGTATCCTGAAGGTTTATTCCAGATGGAGATATCCTACCAAAACTGGTAGTTAGGGGGCGACGCTGCCCGCTGGTTACCTTTACCGGTGCCTTACCGTAAGGCAAGGCACCGGTAAAGATAACCAACAGGCCGTCTCTAACAGACTGCTGGCGAGCTAGACAGTAGATTGTATTGTATCTAAGTATTCTACGCTCATCCCACGGCTGAAAGAATGATTACATGTCGTTATACCAGCCTGGGATGACGGGTTCGCCCGTTGTAGTCGACACAGCCCTACCGAGGTTCCTTCATAAATTTAACTCTACGCTATTGCTTGTTAGGATATAAACGTATGTATATTCACCTCAATCATTCTATAAAAGTTACATCCGCTTAGCTTAAACATAGTCTAAAACAATCATCGGACCGAGTTAAAACCGTCAAGCTAGCATATTGACGACCGGTAATGCGAAAGTTCGCATGGAGAATTTATTTGCAGTGTAGTTGGGCAGATGACGTGAGCGCCGACCTGGCATACGAGCCTGACGTCCGACTCCCTTTCCGCCCTAGTCGCCGTGCCGCGCCCGGCGCCCGCCCACGGCAATCAAACGCACTCACGCGTGTTATTATCCATGCATCACGTCGGTAGCGGCCACTCTGCTCATCCACCACATCGGCTATATCGCCGGCCACCGCATGCACATAAAATTCCCGACCAGGTATGCCACTATTCACGTATCGACAGACACTTTTATTATCGTATGAAGGAATAAGTCTGGAAATGAGTAACTTTAAGACATGATCCTATTCGCGATCGAAGAAATTTGCATACGTTGTCGCTACTCTACAACATACTCAATAACTCCACTTCACGCTCCTATCTCAAGGAGAATTTACACCCTTTGGGAGGCCACGGTCTTCCACTTCGATGAAGCCGGGATAACACACTCGCCATTCCAATACATCATTCTTCTGTTTACACGCACTCTTTTACAGTCCATTCTGCTCGTTTATGGAATCAGCTCCCTCACTCTATCAGGCATGCATCTTCGCTGCATACTTTCAAAAGTTGTTGAAGAAACATTTATTTTTACACAGCCACTAACCAAATACCTCAACTTGTCCTCTCCTTTATCCTTCCCTGGGCAAACTTAGCATAAGTTACTTACATATATCTGTATAAGTTTATTTTAAATTTAACTTTACTACTTCTTTGTGTATTGTACGGTGAAAATTAGGAATTATTTTATCAAATGGTTGACTGTAAGATATCGCTATAGCGATAAGTCCGCCATTTGTGCATAAATTGTCTTTTTTATAAAACCAGCGTAATAATCATTAAGTTATGTTTTTATAACACAATAAATGTATTCTATTCTATTCTATTCTATTCTATTCTATATATCATATGCAGCATGGGTCCCAGTAAGTCGTTGGATATTGTATTTGGTTTACGCATCATTATTTAGGATTAAAAATAAATTAAAAAAGCATTAAAATTTTAAGTATTATATTTAATATTTTTCCGGCCGAAAGTCCAATGAAAACGAAAAGTATTGTGAAGGCGCAATTTTTTTTTTTTGAGATGAAGACAGAAATGTCTTGTTTGAGTCCCACAAAATCGATTAAGACCATTTCCAGATAAATTGTCTGTCTCACTGTTGTATGTCTATCAGTCTGTGTATATTCCTCCGCGATAGCGCCCAAACGCTTAATCCGATTGAGCTAAAATTTCGCATGCAGGCAGCATTTATTCATGGCAGGAGTTGTGGTTAAAATCGGTCCACCAGCGGGGGCAATACTCATGTTTCAATCTGGAAATATTGGACTTAGAGTCTTGAAATTTGGCGCACAAATGCATTGTTGGGCCCAAATCATATTGTGAAATTTCTGTTGGGTTATCTCATATACAAGCTACATTTACAACATTTAATGCAAATATTAACGACATCCTTTGGCGCTTGGCCCAACCCCGCCTTTAGACAAGAAACCGCCCGAGACATTTCAACGGAACCCAACCAGGTTCGTCCGCCGACCGAGAGAGGGTGAAGTAATACGTCTTGAAAAGAGTGAGTATAATACATGATCATATGCAATGCAAAGTGAGGAATCGTTGGATATTGTACTTGGTCGCGTCGCATTATTTATTTAGATTAAAAATTATAAAAGAAAACCTATAAAATTACAAGATATATAGGTATTTTAAGTCTAATTTATTACTTTTATAAAATTACACTAATAAATTAGATTTTGAATGTCATTTAAAGGCGATACCTATTACTTCCTGCTCTGTTTCCTTAGTCTTTCCCGGTTTAGATGTAGATATTATTGTCGACAGATTAGTTGCGTGCTTCTTAATTCGTTACCAACTGAGATAGACATCTTTTGTATTCCATCTAAAAAGGCAACTCCCTGCTATATCAATTTAAGAATAATTCAGTAATATATATTGCTTTGTTTGTCAATATATATATTGCTTTGCTTTGTATATTAATTTGCTTCTATAAACTTCATATATGTATATTTGCTTTGTTTTATTTTAGACTCCAAAAAAATGAGGAAGTTATCAATTCGGTTGTATGTTTTATTTTAATGTTTGTTACCTGAGAACGCCGACATTTATGAACCGGTTTTGATAATTCTTTTTTTATTTGAAAGGATATACCTACTTCCAGATTGGTTCCATTTTTATCAAAATCCTGTTCTGATGATGGGGTCCATGAGGAATTGAGGAATATTCACATGTTGGCTCAGTTCCGATGACAATACATTTTTTTATTGTAAGCATGACCTGATTCTATACCCTGGGTTGGCCCCCGTCGAGGGGACACCTTAGCGGTAAACGGCATAGACACAAAACTTTGTATACGCATTCAATCATGATAGCCCGTTCTAAGTTACACCATGAAATGGCTGCTGCACTTGACAGGCAAAAAATGGAGTCGGTTTTTTTTTTGGTAAAATTTTGTCTAGTATTTAATTTTTTTTATTTGAATATACGTCAGTTAATACTTACTTGTACACTTTATGCGTCATATTTAAAATGCATAAATAAAATGTAAAAGCGGAAAAAACGAACTCTTTCAAGGTTGGAAATACTTATTTTAGGCCTCCCTGAGACGATTATAAGTGCAGTCACTTTAGCATAAAAAGGGGGTAAATCTCGGAATGAGGGATAATAAGCTGGAAACTCGTATACACCTTTATTTCGGCGTTCTATAAGTTGTCTCAAAAGTCTCATAAAATCTCATGTCTGCGTCGAAAGTTATTCAAGGTCAAAAGTCACCAAAATTGGTTTTTCGCGATTATCTAGGTTTCTATAGCTCCAATGATGTTAACATCTAATATAGAAAATGTAGAGCATACGATTTGCGACAATTTTTGCGTCAAACATTTTTTCATGCTCTTAACCGTTTTTGAGATAGAGGGCGGAGGGTGTATACAAGTTTCCAGTTTATTATCTCTCATTCCGAGGTGAAACCCTAATTTGACTGGACTATTAGGCCATTTCCAGATTAAAGTATGTCTGTGTGTCTAAGTGTGTGTCTTTGATTGTTTGTGTATGTATTCCTCCATGATAGAGCCAAAATGTTTAATCCGATTGAGCTAAAATCGTTATGGAGGCACGGTATGCAGGCATCATTTGGTCATGGCAAGGGTTGAGCCGATTGTGGCTGAAATCGGACCACCAGGGGCGCGCTAGTCATACTTCAATGTCGACATATTGGACCTAAAGAATTGAAATTGCACGGATGTCTTGTTAGGCAAAAACTACACAGTGAAATTTTGGTTGAAATATCCCATATACAAGCGACACAAATAATTTTGAAACTCCGCCCTCATAATGGAAAAATACCATTTTATTACCACGGATAATACTACAAATATAGTACGAAAATACTAGGAAAATATCAGTGGGTGGGAGGATTGACGCGCTAAGGGAGGTGGTTAGGAGAGGAACGCGGGGGGACGGTTTGTAGCGGGTGGGGTTGGCGGCGGTGTGGGGGGGGGGGAGAAAGGAGGCGAGGGAGGGGGGCGAGTGGGCTGTCTACTTGCCGGGAAGGTTTTGGGTGTCCCAACCGATGGGAGCTAACGGGCCCATGCTGAGTTGGCCACGATGACCCATGTGTTCAGGGTCGGTCACACTCACGGGTCAACACCCATCCGACGGCCTCCACGCACGGGGTGCGAACCTGGATAGGACTCTGGGGGGCGATCCCAGTTTCCCCCGGGAATCAAACCTCTGGCGCTCCTGGACGGTCTGCGCACCGTGCGGCGCAAGCCAATCGATTGTGCACTCCGACTATCAGTCGGGGGAGTCTGGAAATTGTTTCCTATAGAGCGGGGGTGGTTGCGTACCTTACGGCGACTGCTCTTGAAATGACCATTGGCCATCCGTTCCCGGTTCAGAGCCGGGCAAAGGGCGCCTTGGTCCGCGATAGATTCGGTGTACACCGTTTCACCGCTTCGTAAGGGAGATGACCGCGCAAGCGACCTCGAACTCGGAACCAATCGAGAGACCGGAGAAATCTGGTCACAATTGGAAGTAAGGGCGCGAGTTTCTCAAGCCGCCGGGAAGCAATTCCTGGCTTCTCGCGGTAAGGAGTTGGTCTCTTACGGGTTGTGGCGTAGCTAGACGTCGGATTTGTTATGTCCAAAGTCTTCTACGCTCACTGCAGGTCGATAGAACGACTAATCGTTAAAACGTCCTGTGGTGCAGGGCTCGCCCGTTGTAGTTGACATCTCAATATGTCCCAACCGATATTTTTTTTTTCCTGGCAGAGGGAAAGTATTGTGATTGCAATTCTGTATGTGTGTGTGTATCCTTCACAATAACGCCCAAACGCTTCATCCGATTGAGCGGAAAGTTGATGGACTTAGATACTTTAAATTCGGTTGTGAAATTTTGGTTGGAATATCTCTTATACAAGCGACAAAAAACGGCGTATTTACGAAAATAATACATCATATTTGAATATAGCCATTTTATAATAATACTACGAAAATGTTGCAAAAAAAATACAAAAATACTATATTTGCGATTACAATCACTTGACACAATTACTTTTGGAAGGGGAGACTAGTGGGCAAGGGGAGTTAAAGGGTTTGGGAAGAAGGTGTCAGTGGGGCGCTACGTCACGTCGCTAGTCAGGGGGGCGTTAGCGGAGGAGGGGTTTGTCTGCTTGCTGGGAAAGTCTTGGGGTGACACATCCGATTTTTAATTTTCTATTATCCCCAGTGTTAGTTTATAATCAAAAGCTAATTTTTCTCCGAAAGAGGTTGAAAATCCTTTCAAACTCATTAATTTTTCAGTAAAATTCAGGAAAAATTTCAACAAAAATAAGAATACCACAGAAAAACAACCATTCATCGGTGTATTATGGGTCTTGCCTAATTATCTATGTATATTAATTATCTATGTATATTTATCTATGTATATTATCTATGTATATATTCATAGTAGAATCGTTTGTAGGAACGCTAATAACATCAAGTATCTTTTACCTGTCTCTAGGCCTTAATCGACTGGGCATTAAACAATTAAGACTCACTAATTAGTTTTTAAAACTATAAGAAAATATCGTGAGATTCCTCAAAAAGTTGCCAATTCCAAAATCAACTTTATTCCAAAATGTCGTCCGAACCTTTTGCCAAGGATTAAAATACCTACTAAATCCAGAATATGGTAACCCGAACAAATGAAACAATATCTTGCAGCCAACCATTTAATGAAGCAAAGGTGCATCAGGGGGGCTACAATCCGCTATCGCATTCCAGCCGAAACCGCGTCCGTAAAACCGTAAAGCGGCCGGACTTTGTTTCACGTTTCGGCGCGGTGCGATTCCGCAGAGGCAGTAAAACAAGTCGTATTTCCATTTTATAAACATTTGCATCGCGCCATCAAACTGTTATAACCGTGCGATGATTACTTTATGCGCCGCATCCGACGGACAGGACACGTGGAAACGTCCGTGAAGTCAGACCGACCCAAATCGAAAGTTGGTTTTTTCCTCTGTTCAGGTTCTGGAAATCTGAGCGACGAAACGATATACGATTGTCGTCTTTCGAAGGGGGTTCGAAATACTATTATCGAGGGTTGACAAACTGTAAATTATCGCACTGCGCTTAGGTGGCTGATCGATGTTAATCGATAAATAGAGCAAGACATTCTTTCATGTCTGCATCAAACTTGTTCGGGAGATTTTTGAAGAGTTACTGCATAATAATTTTCTTATAAAACGCGTAAAAACACTGCAATAAAATCTGCTTACCAACTCACCTCGCACGTACGATAAAATAAGAAGCTAAACACACATTCCGTGAAGTTGATCTGGCGGAAATAGGAAATCTCTAGGCTCTCAGGATATCTCTAGGCCGAGTCATGTTCGAACATGTATCGCCTCGCTCCTCGCTTTTGTGTTTTTGCCGGATGTCGAATTTTGCAACGTCATAGTAATTTTGCGTGCTTACAGATATGACGGAGACAGAAATATAAAAAAATATTTATCAGCTTCTTAATTGAGGTAATATACATATTAGTAATAGTTTTTGGCAAATTTGGTTATATATGTTGGAGAAACATATTCCAAAAAATATTTAAAAAATGTTTTTCGAACTTAGCGGCAGATGGTACTTAGTGGTGTTCTGCGAACTTAGTGGTAGATTTTGAGCGGTCGGCAGCGCGGCGCTGCGAGGGAAGATAGGCGGTGTTTCGGCTATTATTAATTATAGGATATATTATCGCATATAGGTACCGTTTGGTCGACCAACCAAACAACTCTTTAAATTACTACCATAACTAAATGTTTCAGGCATATCCGAAGATGGGCGGCGACCATCTTTTTTTGGATTCCATAAAAAAAATTACATGAACCAAATTTTCTAATTTTGTTTATTCAGCCAGACACGAAGCTCTCTAGACCTAGTATTTGGCTGTGTCTGACCATCCTTTCTAGTAAATGTGTCTACCTACCTCTCATTACATATTTTCAAATGGTAGTCCCCAATAAATTGATTATCATTAATATTAGCTATCTGTACTTACATACTCGCGTACCTCTACCTCATATTTTACATTATAGCTAAAGCCGGCCAACGTTTCGCTGTGGATCAGCCTGATATGAAATAAATGGGAAACACTCCGATGACGAAGCCCACCGAAAACTACACAGGTTAGAAGTAAGACTTTTGTCGCGCGTATTGGAATGCAACGTTGGATCAAAATTCCAAGTCAATCGACCGACTACTTTTCGAGGTTTGCGAGCACAAACATAAGAAGGCCGAATTTGTACAGATAAAGCTATTAAAATTTCTTATCCGCACTCAACTTCAACCTGTACGCGAGCCAGGACTGAAAGTAAAGCAAAGCGATAGCTTTTCTCTATCACGAATTAGCTGGCTTGGACGATCTATAAACAAAATTAAATGATAAACAAACGATTTGCGCACAGAAAATATCAATTTTCGATTTAGGTCGGGCTAGCTTCACGGACATGGAAAACGCCGGCGCGCGGGCGGAAGTAGAAATTCATTACGTTTTCATTAGTGGTTTTGGCATTTGTGAAGGTGGCGATGTCGGAATAATTATACCGTTTTAGTGGCATGTCTTTATGCCATGTCTTAATGTCTTATTTCCAGGGTTTTATTGATCTACCGGTTTTATTACGACTCACTCATTCGTCTTCGCAATGCGGGGATAACTATATTTCACATACATACGTTGTTTTTATACAGATCCAATGTATCTATTTAGCACGGTGTCCTCTAGTCTCTGGTGGTTTTTGACATATTCAGGCAACTGTCAGCTTTCAAGTTGCTTCGATTCAGAACCGCATTATAAACATTCTTTAGAGTTGCCACCTACTATGGGCACACTAGGAAGTTATAACGATAATAGATCATCCTTTCATACATAGGGTGAACGCAGACACTTAGGGACAACATAGTCCCCTGTCTAACTACGTCAACATGCCCATGAGAGTCCAACGCCTTACTGCGAGTATTCTTAATCTATATATATATATATATATATATATATATATATATATATATATATATATATATATATATATATATATATATATATATATATATATATATATATATATATATATATATATATATATATATATATATATATATATATATATATATATATATATATATATATATATATATATATATATATATATATATATATATATATATATATATATATATATATATATATATATATATATATATATATATATATATATATATATATATATATATATATATATATATTATATATATCTATATATATAAAACAAAGTCGGGTTTGTTCGAACACTTATAACTCGAGAACGGCTGGACCGATTTTCATGGTTTTTGATTTGCTGTATTTGTCTACGGCTCGAATAGAAGAATAACTATTAAAAATAAAAATTGAAAAATTGACGGAAAATTAAAATAAAAGAAAAAACATTTTCCCATACAAAATGTAAATCCGTGTTTTTCTCATGGTCAGTTGTACGTGGCATGTTCACGTGTCGACAAATCTTCCGCTTTATTTGTTCTTGCGCCTAATAAAAAAACTAAAAATGTCGTATATAACAAGGTGCTTCAATGAAGAGAATTAATCCGAAGGCATCCCATGCTGCACAATATGTAAATAGTTTAATTCAATCATGTCTTGCTGACACGCGATTGATATACTTATTTTTTGTACTTTTATATTTCTTTTTGTGTTATTATCTTAATAAAGTAGTGAACTTAATATTTATTTTGTATTCATTTTATTACTTTCATAAAATCATAATCATAATCAGCTAATCTATAACACGAAGTTCGCCGGGTCAGCTAGTAACATATATTTTGTACTCATATAGCGTAGGTAGTTTATTGTCTCGAGTGTTCTGCGACGGTTTTCGTTTTATTAGTTACTAAAAATACAATGCCTGGATAAGTTAGGTGCCTAGGGGATATCAGGTAATTAGCCTTATTTAATAAGTTATAACTCATATAGGTTCATAATTGACATTATTCGTTCCAGTAATAAATGTTCTACATACAGAGATATTTCCATTAGTATATGATTTACAGCTATTAGAAAGTGGGCTCAAAATGCCCACTTTCATTCTACACTCAAATTGTCTTTAAAGAATTAAACTGTGGCAATAACAGGAACACGCAATACGTGTCCACGCGTCAAGCAGCATCATAGGTACAAACGCTACGTGATTGGTACGGTAGCAATGGCGGATGACGTTACCCCCGTGACGTACGACGTGGTCCGTAAATCAAAGCAGCCCGCGCCTGTCTCGTCGCGGACAACGCTGTACCTGTCAGGTGCCGTGCCGCAACGCACTTTGCGCGCCGCCTGAATTACAACCGAGCCGGACACGGCACTGCGAAAATGTGCCTCGTCCATTTGCTTGTTTATGGCATCACTATTTTATCACCAGCATTCGGAAAATTACCTGGGTGCCGGCTTTTGGCGGATCCCGGTTAATAAACTTTGAGAGTTTGGCCGTAGACGTGTCAAATTAGAAATTATTCGATATCGTCGCTCTATTTGTGAGACCTACTAATACGCCAACAAGCAAAATTTTAGAGCATGGAAAAAAATGAATAACGTCGTTGACGAGATATTTTTTTAGCCATGTAAATAAGATAGAATTAAACAAATATTCAAACTGTATTAGTTAATGTTCGACAGTAATTAGTTAATAAAGACAGCTTTATGTTCGTATGGCCCTAATATATACTAAAAATAAACTGACATCTTATAATCAACAACGAGTTGGAAAGACGAGAGCAACAAGAACTGGTGTTATGATGGTGCCAAGATCTTACACAACATTTGGCCAGCGCCATTTCACGTTTATTGGCCCTAGAATGTATAACAATCTTCCCGAAGCAATTAAAAGTAGTGAGAACACATCCACTTTTTAAAAACTCTAACCGATTGGTTGTTGGAGGTGAGTAGGGACGCGGACGGTTTAGGGAATATGCTGACTGTTGTATTTTGAATGATAGTATTTATTTAGTTTTTCCATGATAATTTTAAATGGTGATCGTTATATCAATATGTAATTGATTTATATATGTATATTATTTCAGTTTTTATTTTTATTTATTTTGGTTTTATTATTATTTTCGTATAAATATATGTATGTGTATGTGTGTATATATGGATATATATTTTATCTATAGATGTATATAAGTATCTATCCATATTTGTCGTAAATATTTGTAGTTTTATATTTGTCGATTTAAAAATAAGTGCTAACTATAGTTTAAGTTGACAGTGCACACTTAATATCGTCATTAAAAGTCTGCCTTAGAACAGGCCTAGGCCTAGTTAGGCGACTGTGTCAATCATTAAAAATAATGTCGCATCAATTTCTTGCTAACATCTTAATCAAATATGACATTAATTTTTTACTAAATGTGTTACTAAATAAATAAATAAATAAATAAATAAATAAATTGTACTAACAATTAAAATTGTCAAAGAGTTAAGTTGTTTGTGAAGAATTACTACTAAGCACGTAAGAGGTATCACCATATTAAGTCATCAACTCATGCCTATGGCATGGGTTGATGACAAAACTGAACAGATTTGGGACATGAACAGCACGATCCGGAGCGTTATTTACACCAATAACAATAAAAAACGCAAATTAGAATTTTTGGCCCGTACGTGGCCTTAAACGGAGATGGACGATATTATTCTTCAACGCGTTATTTCACCTTACGTGTTCCTAAAACTGATAGACTACAAATTTTGAAAAATCATTTGACCATATTTATATCGATAATATATCAATCTCACTAGCAGTGGATCGATAACTGATAGCAGATTGAGCAAGTGCATAGTTAATATTATTACTCATTAGTTATTATTATTAGTAGCATTACTATCGTTAAGATTTATACTTCAAATAGGTAGACAATATATTTGTATGTATATCTTTATTAATCTCTACATGAACTGTTCTAGTGCAATCATACTTGAATTGGGGGGCGTTTTCTCAAAATAATTCATCGATTTATTATAACAAAATGATTTTCTAATGGTTTCCTGTTCTTCTCTTGGAGCCGGAGATATTACTGAATTGACATTTCTAGAATACGTTACAAAGACCTTTTTTTAGCATGCACAACATGTGAGTTTTAGCAGGCATAAAATGGATGATTTAACGAAATGTTAGGAAATGTTATGACATTAGCTAGGAAATTTATACACAGACATAAAAATAAACGAAGATAATAATAAAAAGACCCTACTAAGATCCTGAAGTCATCTGTCTCGTATAAGAGCCGAGAAAACAATTATTATAGAATTGACAACTTTGAAATTACCATGCAAGATTTGGTCAAAGCGATATATCTATTGCAAAAGTATCATTTTGCTAAAACTCCCACTTTTACCTAAAATATTAAAAAATATTTGTTTTTATATTTATCAGTATGCATTTAGGTTTATGTTTATTTAACTTAACACATTATTGGTTTAATTTAAATTTAATAATTTTAAAAATCTTTATGAGTAGAAATGTTCATCCTGTAAAAAATATTTTTGAGAAAACGGTCCTCGTTCCCAAATTCCTCCTCGCTCAAAGTCCTCGTTCCTAAATCATTTAGAGAAAATGATCCTAAATTATACAAATGTAATATGAAAAAAAAAACACAAAAATACAAAAAAACATTGCCGATTAGTCTGGTTGTAGGACTGCTGGTATTGTTTTTCTTTATGCTATCCGAATTTTTGGCTGTAAGGTTTTTATAAGTTATTTTGTCATGAATTATGGCAAGGATATTCTACAAGGGTTTTCGATTTCGCAATGAGACTGAAAATACTGCATGCATTAGAATAATTGCAATTTCGCAGTTCGTCCCCACCTCGCGGCGCTCGCATGACACTTGACATGAGCGGCGAGCGCATTTCGTTTGGTTAACATTCGCCGTCCGGCCAAATGAGAACATAAATAGCGAGCCGTGCAATTATGTTGAGTGTCGCGGTTGACGTTATAAAAAAAGCAAACTTTATTAATTTGATATTTAATTATAAACGTCTACTCACTACTGAGGTTACAATAATAATGACAAAGTATTCTAATTCGATTTAACATTACACATTATTTATCTATTACGTTATCAATGCTTATTCTCTAGAAAGTTCCATGGTATCTGCTTCTCACGTCTCGTCTCTTCCTATCAGCTCTTGCGGTCAACCAGGTCAGTTGATAGTCCTTATTCTTTATTACTTTCTTGATAACTGCTTCCGTCTTGTTTCTGTTTTGGTGATAAGTATATTGAATGCTGATAAGTCTTGGGTACTCGTCGTTGGTTCCATACTAATGGGTATCCATTGCGCCTCCCCCCTTAAAATGAGTGATCATCTCGGTTAATGCAATTGGCTGAGATGATTGCTCCTCAATGCTCCTTGATGCTCTTGTGCTGATTTTCCTTCGATATATCCATATGCTAATCCCAATTATGATTATTATCAACAGTGTATAAGTGATAGTTGATGTCATTGCCAAATGAATTTTGTGTTCCATCGGTAATTCATAACTTATATGTTTTAAAGTCTTCATTTCCATTTCTAAGTTTAATTTTCCATGTTTTAATTTAGCTTTTCCGGTCATTTTCATATCGTTATACAGTGGTATTTTCGGCAATTGAATGATGTTATCCATTACTTCCTTAGTTACTTTGTTTGATAAAATTTTTTCGTTGAATTTGATGTAACAGTCTTCTGGTATGTCTACTGCATATGTTCCTTGAATTTCCACAATTTTGGCTATGTTTCGGCAATTTTCTTCTACTTGCGTTGGTTTATTTGCAGCTAATATCCATTTTGTCTCCTCGCTGATGTATTTTGAGTACGTATCTTCCATGTTGCTGAGCTCTGCATATGCGCATGAATTATTTCTTTCTCCCGTAATCAGTTCAGTGATGCAATTTTTATGTTTTCCAATCTTCGAATTTTCGCAAAAAAATTCCTTTTCGTGTATTTGTTGGCAGCTTTTCTTTTCCATTGTCCATTCATGTCTCCTTATGTTAATGTATGAGTCGGGTAATGTGGAGGTTATCCATTTGTCTTTGGACCAGATAGGTATAGGTATTATATGATAGGATAGGAAATATTGTCCTTCAATTATTGGTATCTCAATTATAAATGTGAAATTATTTAAAAATCTAAATGCCTTTACTGTACATAAGTTTTCTAGTATAGCTATATCTTCACTAGGGAGATGTTCATCTTTTCTTAATATTATTTTTCTTATGCTATCTTTAAAATTGCTCGCTGATAATATATCTTTACTTACTTTACCTAGTTGCGCAAATGTTAATGCATTTCCTAGTCTTAATATAATTTTTTCCACTAAGTCTAAATTGAATAATATTTGTATGTAAGCATTTGCTAACTTTTCTCCTTTTCTAGATACTTCTATATCATTAATAGTATTCATAATTAAATCTTGATTGTTTTCTAATAGTTTAGATTGATTATATATTTTATCTAATGCTATGTTAGTCACTATTAATTGCTTATTTTGATTATCTCTTATTTTAAATATATTTTCTCTATTTTCATTTATTAATCTATTTATTTTTTCAGCATCTGCGTGATCCATATTTCCCGTTATTAATTTTATTAAACTTCCTAAAGGGTTTATAATTCCGCGTTTGTTTCTCTTGTTTGTTTCTAATATATTTTCAATGTCGTTTTTTATTATATTCAATAATACTTCTATCTGTTGTTGATAGGTAGTCAAATCCATTTCTATTACTGTTTGTTTTCTCAACATAAAATACGAATTTTCTATATTTTTTACTATGTCAGGTATATTGTCATAATTTAAAGTATGTATAACTGTCCAATGTTAGGTTTTAATTTGACTCTTTCCTTTTTCGATTGCTATAATTCCTGGTTGTTCGGTTAATGGTACGATGTTGATGGCTGCTGCGATAGCGCTCCATCTGAAACCAATTTTCGGTTTCTTTTAAGGTTTGAAATATGTGTTTTCTTTCCATTCGATAAAGTCGCGATATTGTTTTCATTTATGTGCGTAATTGTTTTTGGTTTAAGATATTTATCTTTTGCTTTCTTATGATTTTCTTTTAAATTCTTTTCATACACTTTATCTCCTATTTTAAAAGGATTTTCTTCCCTATTTTTATTAGATTTTTCTGTGCGTTTTTCTTTCTCGTTAATTATACTTTTTTCAACTGTTTTGTAGAGTGTTTGTATTTTATTCCTATGTTCTTTTATAAATTCCTGTATCAGATGTGATTCATTAGATATTGAAAAAATATTTTTTGTAGTATAATATCCTGCGTGTACTTCTATAGGTGCTTTATTTATTACTGAGTGAATACTGTGGTTGTATGCTGTAATTGCATAATCCATAATATTTTTTATACTATCCTTTGGATAAAGTCTTCTTAATGTTGTTAAATGTTCTTTAAGTGTAGAATGTAATCTTTCTATAGGTGAGTTAGAATTTTGATTATATGGTGTTGTTATATGGCATTCTATTCCGTAATCTTTTAAAAGTTCTTGCGTTATTTTAGTATTAATTTCACCTCCATCTGTTATTATTTTTGTTGGTATTCCGAATCTACTAAAAAATTTTATCAACTTTCTTGATATTGTTTGCGCTGTTTTATTATTTAATTTTTCCGCTTGGGCATATTTTGAAAACGTATCTATTATCGTTAAAAATATTACGCTGTCATACTGATAGATGTCTAAATGTAGTACTTCCATAGGTTTTGAAGCTGTTGGTGTAACGTTAAATTTTATTTTTATAGGGTTCCGATCATATTTCGATTGTTTACAGTGTTCGCATTTGTCTATAAAATCTTGAATACTTTCTTTCATGTTTTTCCAGTAATAAGTCTGTTTCAAATCTTTTAATGTTTCTACTATACCTGTGTGCGCTTGTAAATATTCGTGTTTATTTTTAATTATTCTGATATATTCCTCTGTTGTTTTTATTGTAATTACTTTTTTTGTGCATTTTATTAATTTCGGTCCGTTTTTATTAAATAGGGTACTATATGCGCGTGACGCTAAAACATATAGTTCATTTGTATCGAAATGACAATAATATTTCTTTTTTGGAATTAAAATTGTTTTTAATTCTGCAAATATTTCTTCCATATTTTCTCCGTTCGTGTATATTTCTATTTCGTTTTGGTCTGAGTTGATAATTGAATTTATTAGGGCTGTTGAAAAATAAATTTTTCTTAATTTCGAATTTATAATGTCTTCTATTATTGGTATACCACCTGCTTCTGGGTCTACTTCTGAATTTACTGTATTTATTTCCTCTTCATCTATATTTGCTTGAATGCTATTATTATCGTCTACTTCCATTTCTTCTTCTGAGTCTATATGATTTATTACAATTCTGCTAAGTGCGTCTGCATTTGAATTTGCTGTTCCTTTTTTGTATTTTACCTCATAATTAAATTCTTGCAATTTTAATTTCCACCTTGTTAAACGACAATTCGGTTCTTTTAATGCAAATAACCAAGTTAAGGGTTTATGGTCTGTAAATATAGTGAATTTTCTTCCAAACAAATATGGTCTAAAATATTTTGTTGACCACACTATTGCCAATAATTCTTTTTCTGTCGTACTATAATTTCTCTCGCTATCAGATAAAGTACGTGAAGCGTATGCTACTGGTAGATCATTCTGACTCAATACACTGCCAAGTGCAAATTCACTTGCATCTGTAGTTAATTCAAATGGTTTTGTCCAATCAGGATATTGCAACAAGGGTTCGTTGAGTAACACACTTTTACATTCTCCGAACGCTTTTTTAAATTTTTCTGTATGTTCAACCTTTCTACCTTTCTTCAAACATTCTGTTAAAGGTTGGCTAATTTTTGCCATATTATTAATAAATTTTCTATAATAACCTAAAAGTCCAAGAAATGATTTTACTTGTTTATGTGTTGTAGGTATGGGGTAATCTCTTATTGCTTTTATTTTCTTTTCGTTCGGTTTTATACCATTTGCTGTTATTTCATGTCCTAAATATTCTAATTCTTTCTTTAAAAAATGCGATTTATCTAACTGTACCTTTAAATTTTCTTCTCTTAATCGTTGAAAAACCTTTGTTAGTTTTTCGTAATGCTCTTGAATACTTACACTAAAAATTATTATATCATCTAAATAAACTAAACACGTTTCTGGTTGTAAATCCCTTAATATATTATCCATAATTCTAGAAAATGTACTTGGCCCGTTTTTCAGGCCAAAGGGTTGGCGTAGCCACTCCCAGTGTCCTCTGCTTGTGCTAAAAGCAGTTTTTTCCACATCTTTTGGATGCATTTCCACTTGATGGTACCCACTTGCTAAATCTAGTGTAGTAAAATATTGGGCTCTACCTAACTTATCAAATATCTCTTCTATAATAGGTAGTGGATATTTGTCATCAATGGTCTGTTCATTGATTTTCCTATAATCTATCACCATTCTATATTTTATCTTTCCTGACGAGTCCATCTTTTTTGGTACTAAGTGTACAGGGCTAGACCAAGCTGACGAAGATGGTCTTATTATTTTTTTGTTATATAAATCTTTTATTTGCCTTTCTATTTCGGCTTGTTGTATTTGCGGTTGTCTATATGGTCTTAGATAAATGGGTTGGTTGTTTTTTAATTTGATTTCATGTTTTATATTATTTGTGAAAGATAATGGTATATCTTCATGATAAAAAATGTCTTTAAACTTTTTGCATATCTTAATAATCATCTGTTTTTCTTCACTATTTAGATGGTCTGTTCTAATTTTTTCCATGTTTTCGTTTAGTTTTTCTTTTAATATTTCCGAATCTATTTCAATATTATAATTTTCCGGTAATTCGTATTCTTTCAAGTGTATGTCTATTTGTGCTTTTCTCGTAATTAATTTTTTATTCTTTATGTCTATTTTTGCACTCATTTTGTTTAATAAGTCTATGCCAATTAATCCATCAAAATTTTTACTAAAATTATATATATAAAACTTATATTCTCCTGGTACTGCGAGTGTTTTTAAACCTGGTATTTTTATGACTCCGTTATGCTTTGACGTAGCATGCGGTGTCTTAATTATAAATTCTTCTTTACGTACATAAGGTAAAAAATATTCATTTACTTTTTCTTCGGATATAAATGATTTTGTTGAGCCTGTATCTATTAAAAATTTTGATTTTATCTCAGGGATATTAATTATAGGTAGTGTATTTGAATCGATTGTATTGAATAAAATTAAGTTTGCTCGTTTTCCCGAGAACTTTCCTGAAAATTTTGCTCTTGATTTTCCTCACTGTCTTCGTGACAATATAACTCTTCCGCTACATACTTATTTTGAGGGGCATTTGTATGATTGTATCGCGTTCCAAAATTTATACCTTTATTTATAGCAGATCTCATGGAAACATCCGCTGACGTATCATGTCTAACCGGGGTTTGTGTTTGATATCTTCCTGATGGAAGTTTATTATAATGACGTACACTATCTTGCTGCATGTTTACGTTTCTCTGGTAATGGTTATTTTGAGGGTTGTTAAATCTCGGATTCATTTGAGGTTGCCAATTTCTTTTATCAAAATTTTGGTTGAAGTTTCTGCGCTGTGTAAATTTATTTCCCTGATGACCAAATACTGGTCTATACAAATGATTTTCGTTTACTCTCTCTAACGCTTGCTGTAGTGTTACTGGCTTATTCATACGTAATATAGTTTGAGTCGTTCTGTCGTGAATATTATTAATAAACGTATTTATTGCTGTCATTTTTATCAAAGATTGTTCCCCTAATTTACTCTCTAACTTACTAGCAATATTCTGTATCCTTTCTTTAAATTCTGCATATGTCTCATTTCCATAAATTTTCGTTCTTATTAATTGCTCATGCAATGCTGCTTCATTAAGCGAAATCGAAAAAACTTGTCGTAGGTTTACTTTTATCTTTTCCCATGTTAAATTCAGATCATTTAAATTTAATTTTGCACGACAATTTTCGTGAATTTTTGTTAATAACATTCTCAACGCTAAATTTTCAAAGAGACTTTGCTCCATATTTTTACATTCCATTTTTCCTACTAAATTTAGGAACATCTCTCCAGTTGAGATAAAATGCTCAAGGCTTTTCTCATTTCCACTGAACTGTGGCACAATTTCTAAGAATCCCTTTACTAAATCCATTTTATTTTCAATTTACTTTAATTACTTTTCAAATAATTAAATCTAATTTGCCAAAGCTATGACTATTAGATTGTTACCAAAGATATGGTTATTAAATTATTGCCAAAGTTATGACGATAAAATAATTTGTCAAAGATATGACTTGGTGATTATTATTGTTTGTCAAAGATATGACTTCCTTGTAGCAAGAAGCGACAATATTCCTTTTCAGGATTAGGCAGACAATAGGACAGGTAGTAAGGATTTTGACTCACATTAACGTCCAGGTGACTGCCGTGTTCATTCCGCTTCCGAAGGATTGAAATCCACCGCTGCTCTTCGTGTCTTCTTCTGCGATCGGCGGGATACCAGCTGATGTCCAAGAGGTTTGATTGAAGCTGCAGGTTTCCCCAAAATGCGCCAAAGGTGACTTGATTGTGCAGGTGAAGCGGTCCAGTACCGACTGCGCCAATTATGTTGAGTGTCGCGGTTGACGTTATAAAAAAAGCAAACTTTATTAATTTGATATTTAATTATAAACGTCTACTCACTACTGAGGTTACAATAATAATGACAAAGTATTCTAATTCGATTTAACATTACACATTATTTATCTATTACGTTATCAATGCTTATTCTCTAGAAAGTTCCATGGTATCTGCTTCTCACGTCTCGTCTCTTCCTATCAGCTCTTGCGGTCAACCAGGTCAGTTGATAGTCCTTATTCTTTATTACTTTCTTGATAACTGCTTCCGTCTTGTTTCTGTTTTGGTGATAAGTATATTGAATGCTGATAAGTCTTGGGTACTCGTCGTTGGTTCCATACTAATGGGTATCCATTGCGGTGCGAGGCGCGATGTTTGCACTGCATTTCGGGAATTCATATGAATGGCCGACCATTGTATGGATAACCATTATATTTGTATGTCCGCCCGCGCGCTTCTATTCGATTGTGACGTAATTGCCGAATACTAGCGTGGCGAAACAAGGCAGGCGGCACGGGAGCTGTTAACATTGCACCTATCGTTTGCATACGCATTACATTTCGATCGGCCCGGCGGCGATTAACGAAGATTACGAGTGAGCAAACTGCTTAGATTGGCTATTGCCGTGGTAGCAAATAGTACCCCATCCCTACGATACACAGCCCTAGATTTAGGAGGGGGGACAAACCCGGGTACCTGCCCCGGACGGCAATTCAAGGGGCGCAAAATTTAAGTGTTTTTTAAAAAACTTGTTTCACTAAAGTCCATTCGTTCGATTCATCATCATCGATTGTTCATTTAGGGAACTAATGAGGTCTTATGCAGTTAGACCACTAAGACCCATATGTTAGGGTCGGCTAAACTCACGGGTCAACACCCATCCGGCAGCCTCCACACAGAAGTCCGAGCCCGGGTAGGACTCTGCTATGCGGGTTAGTTTCTCCTAGGAATTGCCCTTCCGGCGCTCCTGGACGTTTTGCGCCGTGCGGCGTCTGACAATCGATAATGCATTCCGATAGTGGAGTCTGTAAAGGGCTTTGTTTCCTATACAGCGGGGTACTTGTTAACCTTACAGTAACTGCTCTTGAAACAACCAATCGGCTACCCGATACCGCGTGAAGAGCCGGGAAAAGGATGCCGTGGTCCACGATAGATTCGGTATACACCAAATCAACGCTACGTAAGGAAGAGGACCACGCAAGCGAGTCGAACCTGTAACCAGTCGGGAGACCAGAGTAATATGGTTGCAACTGGAAGTAAGGGCGAGAGTGTCGGCCTGCTGGGTGATTAACCTGGTTATCTCGCGGTGAGGCGTTGGCTTCTTACGGGCGAGTGACGTAACTAGACAGTGGATTGTCTTTGTCCCAAGTCTTCTACGCTCACCTCACGGGAGACATAAAAAATTCGCCCGTTGAAGTTGACATCTCTAAGTGATGTCAATACCAGGGGAATTCCTGTCGCGTCTAGAAAAAATCATCCCCACAGAGAGAACGGTATGGAGCTACACGAGCAAAGCCGAATCAATTCGAACGGCAGAACGTCAAGCGACGATCGGTATTTATATTTCTGATTAGGTGTGCGAGTAATTAGCGTTGGTTAACTTTGTTAACAACTACTCTTTCATACGCGGTTCGATAATATTAGTGGATGTGGTAATAGATTCTTTCGCTAAAAGGAAAGCTCGTCGTGCAAATTTGTAGCAAAATTAGATAGAAAAATTTACTGGGACCTAAGGATCGAAGGTGTGTTTACAGTCTGGCCTGTGCGTTGTCTACACTGGTTGTATGTTTTCTATTAGTGCCACATAAGGAAAAAATATTACCAACTATGTAACAAAGAGTGCAAAATAATTTAAGGGTTCTCCTTCCACGGTCACAAAAAATCACACCTATTATATTTGATGGTGATGGACGAGCGCTAATGTCAAGTTTTTGGCCTGGCTCGGAAAAATCGTAGATCTGGAACTGACAATACCATGTCCTATCCGTACGATACGCCGCGTATATTTGATTTTCCGAATACTAGGACTGAATTTCATATTTTGTAGAAATGCCATCGTTACAATACAATACAATCAACTACTCCAGTAGATAGGCATTCCTACACTTGGATGCGTCACAAAATTAAATGCTAAAAATTTAATTATTAAAAACATAACTATCGTGATAGTTGTCATCGCTGTAATATTATATTCAATATTACCTAAATACAAATAATCAAAATATACTAACACATTACTATATACTATACTAATGTGATTTAAGAGTCAGGGAGAATAATATATTAAAATAGAAATGCAAATTCTATGTAGAATAATCAAAAAATATATATTTTATTGTCAATCCAGCAATATGCCTTCGTATTTTTTTTTAAATGAATAGATGTTTAATAAGTTATATGAAAATTAGAATGTCAGCTATCATAATACCATTATGTTTAAAACTTTACGCATTTCATTAATCATCAACATGGAAAATAAACTCAGAATTTTCAAACTCCCTAATACCATAAATTGGGTTTCTTACCAAATTATGTATAATTATCTTTTTAAATTGGACCTCTCCAAGGCTTTTCATTTGCTCTGGAATCTTATTATTACACACCTGGAATCACGTTGCACATCAAGATGCCGGATACTACTATACAAAACAGTTAAGTATGAAATGTATGGCTGTCGTGTAATATTTCGCGGCTTCAACGAGGCAGCTGTCGATTGTACTCACCGCGAGTTCGCGAACCACACTCGTCAGCTGTCATTGAAAGAAAAAACACGTTATTATATTTCCGTTTCTTCAAGGAGTTCAATGGTTCTATGCAGCTTAGACTGCAAGGCTAATTCATTTTTCTATCGGTCCAATTCATGGTCGATCGAATAAAAGAAGTGAGCCGTGAATCGAATAAATCGAATGATACGAGCCGTGAATCGAATGACGATACTCGCCCAACGCTACAACGCTACAGTGTGAACGGTACAAGCTCCGGTTAAATTATTTTATTTTTAATGTTAAAAGTGGAAATATCATTAATTTACCTTAATTATAATTAAATGGACGGTGACAGCACAGTTGCGACGAAACAGAATCAATGATTAATTACAACACAGTGAGTGATATTTGCACTTCAAATTATTGATAACTATTCATAACGGAAGATAATTATACATAATTCACATTCACTTCAAATTATTCATAACGGAAGAGATTTGAAATTCGAACCGGATCTTTTGGCACAAATAATCACGAACTTGATATTTTTTTCGATATTACGGAACAAAACAATTTGTAAACAAAGAACTGCACAGCTCTACGTCATCTGTCAACGGCGCCCGAACAAAACGCAAGATTTGTCTATTCGATGCACATTTCACAACATTTATCTACTTTCCCATACCACTGGTAACTCGCAAATAGCGGTTCTCTATAATTTGGAGACGATTTAACATTATTTGTTTATAATACATAAACCGCGACGAGCATCTAAACAACACGACGGCCATTTTTCTCAACTAATATTAGACTACCCACATTATATATTGTCTGCGGAACGGACGATCGGATGAGAAAAATTGTTTCTGTTATTCTAAAGTAAAACCGATATTACACCAACGATTGCAAACTATATTCCGTTACGTATTAATTTATTTTATACAGAACACATACGTAAGTAAAAAAACCCGTGACCGGACCGAACCCGTGACCAGACCGGAGGACGGAGAAATCTAGCTAAATCTGGTAGTATTAGCGTGAGGTTGACCCGTTGGCTTCACATTCCAGTACCACGCGGTAAGGCGTTGGCTTCTTACGGGCATGTTGGCGGAGCTAGACTGTGGACTGTGTTGTCCTAAGTCACTGTGTAATCACCTCACGGCTGAAAGTACGATCTATATCGTTATATCAACCTGAGTGTCGGATTTGCCCTTTGCATAGCTCCAAAGTCCGGGTATTCTAGGTAGGTAGTGAACTATTTTGTTGACTACAGGGTCCTCATACAACATTGCTAAATTATTTTGATTTCAGAAGAAATCGAAAGTTTTTTTTTCGCATACTCATATGTATCTATGAAATGCCATGTAACGATAATTAGTCTATTTATAGTTTTATGTAATATTTTGGGAATTCAAAAGATCACCGTTCTTTTCCAAATAAGATTTATTCCGTATAAACAATCGCACGAGACAATCGTATGGCCGATTATCGTGCTTTTCTACCACTAGTATGACTGTTGCTACCGAACCGCGTATTTTATCGCATATAAGAATCGTATCGCTTAAAACAATTATAAATCATAAAATATCAATCAAATACCAATAAGAATGAAATAATGAAAATGATATTGAATAAGTAACGAAAATGTCCGGTTTATAAACTAGTAGTAAAGCATGAGCTCTTATCCTAGGGCGGCTCCGTTAGAAATTCAGAGACCCCAACTCATGGAATTGAATATAATTAGTATTAATAGAAACAAGGTAATTATAGAAAAACGACGACGATCCCGGGAAGACCACGTGGGGATCGGGGAACGTCCGCGTAAGCGCCGCCAATGCGGCCTTCTCCTCGTCCGCAGCTCTTCTTCGACGACCGCAGCACAGCTCCCGCCCCGGAAGGTACTCCTCGGCCGGGAATCAGGGAGGTTCCCGACACTCTGGACCCTGGGGAAAGTAGGTGTAAATAGGCGACGGTCGACTGCCCGCAGCGCCCGCCCTCGAGTGTTCCCGCCCTATCTGCTCCTCTGCTGGATGAAGTCCTGCCGTAGATCGACGGCCTTCGCAACAGCAGCCACCTATGTCTGGCCTACTTCGATTATCCGCCTCCAACTATATCCTCCCAAGAGATCCCTGCACAAATACAACGTCCGGATTAGGACGACACTCAACGCGGCCTTAGGGAAGGATAGACTGGACCAAGGAAGACCAAGGCAGCTTCGCCCCTCGCCAGTGGTCAATCCTCCAGCCGGCACTCCCCATCTGATTAGGAATCTATAGTGGATTCCCAGAATTCTCAAGCATCATAACTCGACTCAACGGACTATCTTTTTGCGCAATTTATTCGATGATATTCACCCGGGAACTCTTGGTTATCCTAAACTGCTCACTAGAGGGTCGTAAAGTGAATGGCCCCACTCTAATTGTAAGAGGTAATCCATCGGTCATTGAACTCCGTTTTTTCGCCAAAACCTATATCGAAAATATATTTGTAAACTAATAAATTTATATTTACGCCCATTAAATTTCCTTTTAAGTTAAATTTATTTTAAATTAAATTGTATATATCATTAATTTTACTGAGCGTTGTATATTTTTCTGTTCAAAATAAATAATTTTAAATCATCGGAATATTTCTTTTCCCTTTTTTTAATGTTGTACAAAATTATTGTGAATCTATTTGCTATTATTTTTATGCTACTATTTATTTGATATATATATATATATATATATATATATATATATATATATATATATATATATATATATATATATATATATATATATATATATATATATATATATATATATATATATATATATATATATATATATATATATATATATATATATATATAATATATATATATATATATATATATATATATATATATATATATATATATATATATATATATATATATATATATATATATATATATATATATATATATATATATATATATATATATATATATATATATATATATATATATATATATATATATATATATATATATATATATATATATATATATATATATATATATATATATATATGTCGATTTTTCAGAAACTTTTAACAGTGTACCTAATAATATATGGCTGGAAATTTGATACTCTGCCATTTTCGCGTTCAGTACGCTATTGAGAAAAAACAAAATAGATCACGAAGGGAATAAACTTCAGCCCTAGCAAGTCATTCCATTACACGTCCGTTTTCAGAATTGCAATTAGTGGCGATCATAGTCTCTTTGCAATAAACACCTGATTAACAGTCTGTCAGCGCGGGTTAATCCATGCAAGGCCAGTGTATGGGCGCGGAGCGTCGCGGAGGGTCTCCAATCGTGCGGTAATTCGAACGACTGCTTCCAGGATGCCGTACCGGGTGTCCATCGCTGCCGGATTCCGGCTGCGCTGCTGCTGCGGCCGCCGCGTCACGAAGACGGATGGCCGGCGTGTCGCAATTAATCGCCGGCTGATTTAGTGACAGCAGTCCGCGGAGGTGTCGCTACGCCGAATCGGCCGCTACGGCCGCCGATATTGTGCCGACGCATAACCGGTACACGCAGGGGATCCACTTCGATTCGAAATGCTTCACCATGTCATTTAGTAGATCTATCAATGTAGTATTTGTCTGTAGCATGAACGAGACTGTTATTAGTGGGGTAAATACTAGGGATGCAACCGATGACGATTACAATACGATTAATCGTAGATATTCAAGTTTTCCGATTAATCAGAATCGTCAATTTCGATCACATTATTTAGCGATTACAAGCAAAACAAACAGAAGAAACTATTTAAGATAATACTAATATTTGTTAAAAAAAACAAAATCTCAATCATGGTGATATACGATATACAATATACGAATTTCCCAAGTTTCCTCCAAGCTACTAGGCGATGGCATATTGGTTGCAAAAAATTGATTCAAGCAGTGGAGAATCAGGAGTCGTTGCTGCAGCGACATCGCTTAAGTTGAAGTAGAGCCTTATTTACGCGAGCCTAATTATCCGCGAAGCTCTGACCTACGCAATAATAGCCATTATCTGAATCTCAAGAATATTGCACTAAAATATTTGTCCTTCTAATAAGGTTCAGTAGTATCTAAAAGACTATTTTCAATAGTTGGACTTATCCAATGTGACACATAACAACTTACAAATGACATGTTTTTGAATGAAAAACTCCGAGTTATAACTACATTTTTAAGCAAGAACCTAAAACAATTGAATAAATGTAGGTTATATTTAAAAATGTTGTAATAAGTAGGTTAATAACACAGCCACACATATACATACTAACACACATATCCGTATGCAGGTGTCAATAATACACGGAAATTATCTACTGTGCAACATCTACCTTTTGCACAATTGTATGCATGGTGATGATTTATAACAAAACTGTGACAATCATTGAGATCGAAATCGTAATCAGCGATTCATTTCCGGAATAATCGGAATCGGAATCGTATTGGCTAAACAAATAACCTTTGGATCTTTACTTGATACTATGAAGGATTAAGGTGTAAAATTAGACAACTTTCATTCAGACACTAAAACTTTTCGACCCAAATCTATATTACATTGGTAAGAAGTATATCAGAATATGCCAATATTGTATGGCTTTCTTATCAGTTAACTTTCATCGAGTACCTACATCGAGAAATTTATTCAGTATTACTATTCTATCCAAAATTTTATTCACCACTTTTCTTTTAGGTAGATTAAATAGGCGGTCAGAGGAAATATCACATCGAAACTCAGATAACATCGTTTTCGAAAATTACATATTAAACTGCAATTATATAAAATTTGTTGCCTTTGTTGGAACAGGTGCTACATCATTAGGAGTTATGCAAAATTATTATGGTTTAATATAATTTCCATGCATTTTTCCTGAAAAAAAAAGACCTTGTGACAAAATTAATGCGCGCTCCAACTTACCCTAGCTCCATCGATCATTATGATCCATAAGGGTGTTTGCAAATTACTAATTACCAAAACCGTCACATTGTTCTATGAAGTTCTATCTGATGAGATAACCTGTGATTAGAAGAAATCAAAGATAGGCCAATCCATTAATCTATATAATAAAAATGAGTCGGGTTTTATGTATGTTACCTAATAACTCAAGAGCGCCTGGCCCGATTTGGATGATTCTTTTTTTGTTTTGTTCGTAATCATTTCGGTGTTGCTATAGGATATAAAAAAATTGGAAAATCTCTCGGAAAAGTGAGAAAAATGAGAAAAACCAAAAATTATTTTAGTACCGAGTTTGATCATAGATGGCGTTGTTTGACAAGAATAAAAATACGAAAATTCGAAAATCAAGATGGCGGCACGGTGCAAAAACTGACAGTTGACAGTAAGTTGAATTTTATGAACTTTTCATAGCGTTTTCGTGATTCTGAAGGTAACTCAACTGAATTAACTGAATTTGTGTAATTCGCGAATGTTTTTGCAGGTCATTTTTCACAGTTATACTCTTGCACAGACGCTCCAATCTCAGCAAGGTGACCGCTCGAGCAAGACGACAAAGAGAGGTTCGACCAACTGAAAGCGATGAGCATCGCCAAGAATTGAATGAAGCGGCACGGATCCGTAATGTTGCAGTGCGAAGACGATTGAATATGAGACAAAACACGTACAGAGAGGCATTCTATATAATCTGGCGATTATGAATACATGGAAATTGGAAAAATGGACCATTTGTGCCAATATTGCAATGCCTTTAAGTACCGCCACGAACCACTCGGTTTGTGTTGCGCAGGAGGTAAAATGAGATTAACGCCATTCGTTCCACCACCAGAGAAATTAGGATCGTTGGTGTCTGGAAATGCACCAGATTCTAGGCATTTTCTGCCGTACATACAATATTACAATAACTGTTTCCAAATGACTTCATTTGGTGCAACACATATTATTCGCGACAATTTTATGCCCAAATCTGAAAAAAAAAGAGAAGAAATCAATGGAGAGTCAAACAAAATCTTACTATTTACACACTTTTCTCTTCCATTTCGAACACAACGAGCACAACGAATCCGCAAGTGCCAATTGATGAAACTGCTCTTTTGGAAGATAAAAAATAAACAATCTTTAAATTTGTAATAATGTCAAACAACTGTCAATGAAAATTACCTAAGTTAACGTCATCTGCTGCCAAACGAACAAATTCGTGGCGAGACGAAGTTCGTCGGGTTCCGCTAGTGACCAATAAATGCAAGATAAAATTAAAGTACGAAAAATTTGCCACGACAATATAACCATATATCAATACACCTACTTTCAGATGCAAAATGTTGTACCGATTAGCGTTTTGAAACACTGAAATTCTAATATAATATAAAATTATAATTCCATCATAACAGCCTTGTGTATAAATAAAGTTGACTTGTTAGTAGGGATTTTTAAAAAAATGCGCTCCGCTTTTAGAGTGTACGCAAATAACCTTTAACAGGAATACTTAAAAGATCAAGTACTCTTACTATATAGAAGCTGTTGGCTCAAGCTAATATTCCGGACTTGCAAGGCGTTCGATGGGCTGAGGCCTTCCTTAAAGCATCTAAATCAAACTCCATAAGTTTCTCTCCTCGGCCATCCCAAAATAAGTCGTGAGCATTCGCTACGCTGATAACGTTTTAGAAAATGTTGATATTACTAAATTGACTGACTGACATAATCAACTCACCAGCAATAAAATATGCAGCGCCACATTTTCCATAAAAAAAACATACTGTTATGTTCGGTAACGGAGCAGACACCAGAATAACAAGAAAAAATATTTTCATCAAAACGAACACGATCATGTTATGAAGTCGTCGGTGTACAACTATGGATTTCTAGATGTTTTAATGGTATGAAGTAGTGGGTCTCATCTACGTTTTTTCTAATCAATTGTAGAGCGTGGGAGTGATCTCCAAATCGAGCATTCAGACGATATTTCGCTTGTCGCTTCGACTCTACACACCCCAGACAGGTATCCGTGCGTGACAAACACAAAGACCGCATCAAATCGTAGCTGACTTGGACACTGAACAGGATAGGATAAACTTGCATTGATTTATTTCAGTCAATATAGTGCATGATAGACGGCAACTCATCCAGAAATTATCAGACTAAATTGACACATGACGTCATGTTATTGTTGTAAAGTATGAGTTTATGAATTTACGTGCATAATTCCACAGGACTACTTAAAATCCTATTGGAATCTTAAAGGCCATGCTAGAAATATTCCTAAAATATATACACCACAGAACATATTGTAATTTTGAAAAGAACATAAGCAATACCCAATTTGGCTTGAGATATCACAGTCATTGCTCTTCATGTCCTGAATTAATGCTGCCCAGAGGTGAAACCCCTACTTCGAAGACTAGCATAAGGCCTTTGATAAAGTATGTCTTTAAAAACTTCTGGGCTCTCTAAATAAAGCTGGCCTAAACACAAAAGCTATCCGCATAATTACAACTCTATACAAGCTAGACACATAGTACCACAAACTGAGTATATGAAACTGAGACGAAAGCCCTTGATATCTACTTTTTTTTAATATTTAGAAGAATACAAACATGAAGTTGAAGATTGTTAAATGGCTCAAAAGCATGGGGAGAAGGAATATTTAAAAAAATTATAATATCATAATATCATGATATAGGGAGACAATAATTTGTAAAATAAATTAATAGAAGATGATACAGGCAGAGGCAACCTTACCTATTTTACTTAAAATATAAATAAATAAATACATATTATATATGTATACATATATATACATAGTCTTTATGGGTCCCTTTACCGTCGGCGAACGATCACTATTCATCCATATATCTCAAAAATCAAGCTAATCCTTTTGCAACACAAAATGCCTCCAATTGAGACAAATTAAAGCGGAAAAATAAAAAAATAAACGCATTGATCACTTCAGCAAAGCCGTTTCATAAATGAAGGTGACAACGAAATAATTCAAATTTCGAATGCTACCAACATTTAAAATATGATACAATTAGGCTGAGTTTGTTATCAACAAGCCATTAAATCGCAATAAAAATAAAAAAAACCTCCATATGCTCAATTAAATGAAAGACGAAACTTCAATCTTAATTTCTGGCAGAGAAGTTTATAATAAAGACTGTATAATGTTATCAAAATAGGGTAAACCTGTATAAAATTGTATAATATTAAAAAAATATATAAAGAAACATTGTAGAAAACAGCTTAATAATTTTATAACCACAGAATATGTTGATATAAGTTATATAATTATATATAAGTTTTGTCTGAATAATGGTGTTTTTTTTAATTTTAGGAGTCAGGCTGAAATGTAAGTTTATTCTCGTCGCCATTTGTTTACGGTTGCTGAAAAGTCACTTTTTTGGGGCGAAATTTGTTTTGTTTACCAAATATCGTTGAAAACCGAAAACGAAACTGAAGTTCGGTCGCATTCTACTCGCTGACTTCTAGCAGGAAATAGCACCTGAAAAAGGGGAATGTCCAATATATTAGACAAGCGAACGTTTTAAATGAATAGAGTGTTCAAAGGTCCTCCGGCGACCGTGTAGCATTATTTAAAAGTCGCTTCTCTAAAGTCTGGCTGATGTAACACTACAAGACACTGGCGGCCGAGGGAAAAGATCAAAACATTCTAAGTCGTTTTTCTTGTAATTGCCGTGGCGCGGAGACGCGTATAAATTCACCACTTTAATTGTGACACGACATTTGTCATAAAGTCTGTCAGCGGGTCCGCGCGGCTCGCACGAGTATAATTGGAGGGAAAACGTTTGAAAAATCGAGGGCCATTACCGAAATAAGAGATACAAGCCCGGATGTTTAAATTCGTGATGATGTATCTTAGTGACGTCAGGTGCAAACCGAACCTTAATTTATCTTGCCTCTTTTGAGGGATTTATATGCCTTAGTTCTATGGGTGATGTGAGGAATAATGGCAGTTGCACACTAGTCTACCTAGCGACGGTAGCTGGGTAAGGCCGATGACGCAGTTTGGAGTTATTGAACCACCATAAGAATATTAACAGATAATAAAAAATATTCAGAGAGCGCGGCAATTTCGTTATTGCGTCAATTGGATTTTCTAAAACTTTGAAACAATGTTTTATGCATCTACAGCATTTATCTTAATGAAAATAATATTATATGATAAAATTCACTATTTTATTTTAGCATTAATTATTTATGATAGAATTACAGTGTAAGTGACGTCATCAATCAACTGAAAATTTAACTTCAAAATTATGCTTTCAGCATTTAAAAAAAGTGGATATTTAATAAATGTATTATTTAATATTCCACAATAAACTCTGCTTTGCCAAACCAACGTATTTTTTATTATCAAAGTTACAAAAATAAATATTTCTTACAGCTTCTGTTAAGAAACGTCTACGGCAGAGAGTCGCCCAAATCACTCTTAGCACGCACGCCATACACTATTTTTCTACAACCAGTACTAAAATTAGCAAACTACAAGACACGGCCTCGAACCTTTTGTCTGCTTCACGCCAATGGTGCTGCATTGCATCGATTCGTCTGAATTATATATCCGTAACCTTAGAGACATCTTCAGCGGATGTATCGGTGTTGTCCGCTCGCTATATCCATCAGCTCCGGGTAAGCGACTGTAGAGGCACGCACGCCGCCTTTTACCACACTCGCTGCCTAAAATTTGCGACGCTTCCGAAACCGTCTCGCTCACTCGACGCCAGATATCGGTGTACCAGTGTGTGGCCCAGATACTTCTCTTTCAATCGAAATGCGAAATCTGTATTTCTACCTGGTGCTTTCCAGGACTGCTGCTGACATTTTGATTTTTCACTAATTTTCCGCGCTTATTTTAACTATTATTCTAAGAAATATTGTCGAAAGTACAATTATTATAACTTAAATATATCCATCTTGACAAACTATACACATACACCCTTATCTGTATTTTTACCTGGATCTAGCGCCGGCTGCTGCTGACATTTTTAGATTTAAGTATTTTCCGCGCTTATTTTAACTATTTTTGTAAAAAAAAATGTCCAAAGTATAATTATTATAACTGGAAATCGATTAGTCTTGACAAATTATATAAACAGAGACTCAAATAATTGCCCTATCGTATCTGGGTCATGAGTTACACTGAAGGGAAAGAACCGAGAGCGCCGGTTTTAATCAATTATCGTTGCCCCCCCCCCCCCCTCTCACTGCTACACAAACTCATATTTATATTGGCGAGTTAACTCTATATTCTAAGAGACGTTAACTTTCTTACGATAATAGTGTGGGAGTTATTAAGGCGATGTATACCTTTTCGTTTACTCCCAAATGTCTATACTAGTACCCGTTTTTAAGCTATTGCATAGCTTTTATCGCGGGCCTAGGGCCAGCGCGGCGACCGAATGAAGAAATTTCTTAACGAATATTAATGATTTTAAAGTGATAATTACGTCTAAACGAGTACTGCTTACGATTCGAAAAAAATATATGTTAAACAAGAACATTTTCCTAATATTCTTAGCTTTGAATATTTTAGATTTTGTTTATATTGCATAGTGTAATTAATTTGTGAAATTAGGTCTAACCGAACACAAAAACGACTACTACGCAAATACTATCTGGCGTATTATGAAAACTGCACCATTTTAAAGATAATTTAATTATCTATCTTTTCATCTACGATTTTTTTTGAATAATTCGTTTTTTTGCTTTATCGAATATAAAATTCGTGCGCGGCGCTCTATCGGAAGACGTTTGAAATTATTCCGAAGCCGCAGATGATTCGGAATAATTTCAACGTTTTCCGATAGAGCGCAGTTATCTGATATCAGAAAAAATAAAATAAATAAATAATTATAAGTAATTGCATAAGTTGTTTAAAATGCTATGCAATAGCTTTACCGCGGCAGTCCCCGAGTGCCACACGTATTTTTTTATTCTGATTTTAAACACGTTTCATGTCGAAAGCGGGTGTCCAGGTGTTAGCGGTTCAATCAACTCCTGCCACCTTAAAAGGTGCAACAGTTTACGCATCGACTATTCCAAAATAAATAGACGGTCTCGTCGCACGCGAAGATAGAACGCGAGGTAACTTATGATCTTTCCAGGTCGCTCTGTGCCGCCGTCCATTACTAAGAAAAATAAATAGCGCGTCAATCATACGCTTATAAAAGAGAGAGGAAATATTGGCAGCACCGCCCACCCACACACGCCTATTTCAATGAACGGTGAAGCTGTTTACCGCACACTCTCTCACATCGGTGTTCATCGGACCATCGGGTGTAATCGATCAAATAGGAAAAATATTCACTCATTTCCGGTCGCGGCTTTTGAAAAAAAAAAACGAGAGAAAATTATCTATTATAATCAGTAAAATGTAAGTATGACATGGCTTTAGAGCTTTTTCAACAATTAAGATATGCTTTCTAAAATAACTAAGACGAGAATTAAATGTGATCACATTTTTATTATTTTAATATTTATATATGGTATATATCATATTTATATGTATTTGTATCTAATATATGAAAATGTATTATTATTTTATATAACTTATTAGATTGTCATACATTATAATTTAGTTTGTTTAATTTTATTGATATTTTTGAATTTTAGCTTTAATTTTTAAATTGTATTCACGTATTAGATAAGACTTTCCCTCTCGTCTCAAAATAAGTTACTGATGTTAGTACCACCTCAACACAGGTTCATACCTAGTGAGGTGGTAAACCGATATGTCGAAAGATGAATTTCCTTTCTAAGCTAGGTATAATATGTACACTTATTATAAAATGTTTTTGTGGGAGGATAAGGATTTTATTTTTGTAAATTGTAACTTGAATTATGGAAATAAATAAATGAATAAAATAAAATAAATAAAATAAATATTTTAAGTATCGAGACCCCGCTGTCGCCTTTATTTCTATAATTGAAATATGTCCATTGCTGCAGCAACCCATAATCCCAGGATGTTATAATGATTTTGTGGTCTTGTCACACTGAGATGAATCGCAAAGAATTTGGGAGACGAAGGCTATCTACCGATCCGATTTCGCCACAACTCGACAGAGACCTTTATCAAACAGCGAGGGCACTGGCAAGCCAATGGGGCTCCGACGCCCACTGTCTACAATTTTCGTATATATTAATCTATCCACTAGAAAGGTTGCGGTTGGACGTCGCTTACGCGTGCATCTACCTGATCCTGTAGGTGATTTCTTCGTAAACCCGTGGCGCCCTTTGCCCGCGGTAATCACAAAGGTGGCCATCGGGTCATTTATATTGATAGTCGATATCAGGTCAACATCTACCCCGCTTTCTTAGGAAAATATACCGTTGGAATTACTGCCAGTGTTGTCCGCCCAGGACCCGACCCGAGGGAATTTCTTAAGCGCACTGCAGATAGATACACTACCGGCATGCAGGACAAAAGTATATGCCGAGTTCACTGAACCCTTCTGGGGTAATTCGTCTCTTCAACGAGGCTAACGAATGAGTTGATCAACGAGCTAAACGATTCCGTTGCAAGTGCTGACAGTGCTGTCCGCCCAGGGACGTCCCGATGGAATTTCTTCAGAGCACTGCAGATACACCACCGATATGCAGAATAATCGGTGGTGTATCCCGAGTTCATTGAACCCTTCCGAGATAATTCGTCTCTTCAAGGAGGCTACCGGATGAGCTGATCCACGAGCTAGGCCTAGCAACAAGCTGTTAGGTAGGTGTTTTCAGCTTGACTTAAGCTTGCCATCTACAACGGTGATATCGCGCTGAGTGCCTTATGACCTTGTCTGCTTAACGGTGCAAACACTTTAAGAAAACATATAAATGACAGTTTCCTATCCTCCAAAATCTGTATTTCAGATTTTTTCAATGTGTAATATTTTGCATTTCCTCTTACTCTTTGTTTTCCAAAACAAGCCCTGCAAAATATATCAAAAATATGTGTTACCAGTCCTGGGTCTAAACTGATGTCACAGAAACTATTCGTCTTAATTATTATTTTAAGACAATCCTCTCAAAATAATACTCGTAGCAATACCCTGGGGTAAATGCCTTTCCCATTAGAGTACTCCTCTCCTCCCCCTCAGCGTTGAATTTAGTACGCGTAGTTTAGAATTTCTACGTTATTCTTTGAAAATCATCAACTCATCAATTCTCTAAAAATCAATACCGAAAACTCTGGTCTCTAGCCAGAAACAATAATCAAGCGGAGCCGAAGCCGCGATGTCTCTATTACCTTTCAGACAAAGAAAAAACCGACGAAGCGAAAGAAAAGCACGGCATGGAGTGAAACCGTCATCGTGTCGATGACACCGTAAAAAATTCCACAGCAGCTGGGAGCAGTAAAAAAGACACTGGCCAAAATTCGCCTGGGCCTGCACCTATTAGGCTTCGGTCACACGGATGTTTTTATATAATTTTTTGATTTCGATATCGCATGATCTTATAAATCGTAGGTCCTTTTATAAATCGATCACGTGACCCATATGATGCTAAATATTTTCCACCGGCGATAGATCTATTTTCCACCGGCGATAGGTCTTTAATTTTATTTTATTTTGATTAAAAACAGTGTTAACTAACTGTTATTCTTAGAGCATAAATAAATACGCAAAATTAAAGTACTCCAAAATATTATCCCTCAATGATATATTTTTTTTTATTATTGCATTGCAATTTTTTATATTGTTATTCATTAAAAACTGTTTTTTATTAAATAAATGATATGGTATTTTTTTACCATTATACTTACTTATATTTTTTTATATCTATTCATTTTTATAAAAGTGGTTAAGGGATTTTTATTTTATTTATTTATTTAATTACGTAATTTAAAAACATTTACAGTTCATGGACATGTAGGTACAATGTAATAGACAAAATAACCAGTAGCAAAAAACTGAAACCTGATATGCCAGAAACTGTTGCCAGATATTCCATTTCAATGTCGCCTAACTAGGCTATAGCCTGTTCTAAGGCAGACATTTAAATTAACATAATTTTATAAAAATATAGTGACATATACAGATGATTTGCAATGTCAATAATAAGTTTTGATAAGACAGTCATAAAAAAAACAGGTGGAGTCAAGGTGTAGAGGAGTCTTAACCATGACTTTTGACGAGAAGTTATAATACTCTCTGGCACATGGTATATGGGAAGTCCACACACAAGGATAGATATTTGGGTGTATTACCATCTACCTTCATTGAAAAGAGTATGCGATCAATGCGACGCAAAGTATTATATTTTCCGCAGGAGAGAGAACATATCAAATGATACGTAAAATATCCCCACACACGAGCACGATATAATTTGTACGAGACTCGGAAACCGAGAAGATCAAGAACATTATTACCATTCTCCTCAGACGCGACAGACCATCTGAGGCGATAATAATTAAGATGCTAAACAAATTGAATATAAAAACGATCTTGAAACCGATCCAAAGTATAGCTCAATATTTTTAAAAAATTTTAGGGGAAAATGGGCAAACGACCAGTCCATTAAACATGGACTAGAACAGGATTTTACTGTTTTGATCCACACATATACGGCACGGGGCCACAGTGGTTAGGTCGCCTGATCTTACATTGTAAGGTTCCGGGTTCGATTCCCGGCTGGGTTACCATTGGGATAAAATTAACAGAATCGCATTTCAATTATGTCGATCGAATGTAATAACAAGCCACACAATTACACACAAGTTAAATGTCACAAACGCACAAACACTTCTTAGTAAGGTTTGTTGTAAGAGATTGTCGTATGATGATAAACCCGCCCAGTGTGAAATTTCATAATAAAGAAAGAAACAAACAAACAAACTTTCCACATTTTCCCTTTTTTCTATGAGGTATAAGGCTTAAAGAGTATTAACGTAAAACGTACACGTAAATATAAAGAAGAAGTTATTTTACTGCTGAAAACTTAAACCGCTACTACTAGAAAGTTAAATAAACCACTAGTAGTAAAATAATGTACAGTAAATTAAAATAACGTAGCAGTAAAAAAACCTATAAGTACTTTTCAAAACATTGCGGTATATCGGCAGTCCACACACACTATAATAAATTTAATTGGCGTATATACAGATCAATTTATTACCAATAATACTTATAAATATTATTGGCTCTGTTATTGATTATTCTACTTTGTACTTTCTGGTATGAATGCTGTATATTTCTCGAATAAACAACTAAATAAATCATTGCTCTTTTCAAAACAGTCAGTATTTGGCAATACGTAAAATCTCAAATGGCAATAAACAATATTTTATCTATAGGTTGAGCGTTGGTTTCGATAGCGATGAATCGGCGATTGTGAATAAAACGCTCGTCGATACAGCGCGTGTCTGTACAAAGCTTATTATCCACAGCGCAACAAGGCAAACGAAGAAATACATTACAATATTATTTTGTTTTCGCGATCCTGGCCGCGTCCGCACCTAGGCTGGCTGCTAGCCAAGAAAAATGTTCGCCTTTCTTCAGCTGTGCGTACACAGGCATGTCTTGCGGTAAGTTGATTGATAACGTCATAATATTAAAACTCTATATATATTCACACTTTTGGTATAAATAATTCGATAGTCATCTACCCTCTAGCATCATAGATTATTATTTAATTTTGGTTGCTATTGTTTATTATTATTTAACATTTTATTTTATTTACCACGATTATTTATTTTCTGTATTTTTTTCAATATTTCCTTAGTGATTATTAGTTAATTATAATTCTAAATGTTTAAGTTACTATAAATGGTTTTTTTTAACTTGTCAAATATATGTACATATAAAACTAGAGAGCTCGCTGCCTTGGAACAAGTCCTGGAAATTAATTGGACAGTAGCAGTACATACATGATAATGCTCATATCGGCCCTGTCCAATTTTTTATAATATAAATATATATAAATTGATATGAATATAGTGATACATATAATACCTTAAGGCGTTGTATAATTAAATATGTAAATATCTAATACCTATTTAACGTAACTACTCAATATGACTTTAATATGTATGCAGGTACTGTCGTCATAACGCCACAACAAGTGTCTTCATATTTAATTCACTAAAAAAATATTTTTTTTTGGTTTAAAATTGATGTTTTACTATTATATACTCGTATTATCAAGAATCAAAATTACAGAAAAAATAAATGTGTTTGTCTGTTTACCTGGTTGGCTGGCTATCTGTGTGGCTGTCTCCCTGGCTGTCTGGATCTCCGTCTTCTACCTGACGCATTATAAAATTTTAAATATTCTATCAGTAATATATTTTTTTGCGTCAATGCAAACAGCTAATTCGAATTATGATTTCGAGCTACAAGGAAATGGCAGCTGGATAATAAACGAACATCCTTAATAATACGTACCTAATCTTCCTTAATACTCCTAATATTTAACATGAAAAACCGACTATAGAAAACATTAACCTTTTTCAAAAATTCTTACGGTAATCTCGACGGTCCCTATGTATATTCGCGTTGTGTAAATTTGCAATTATTCAGGTGGGGCGTTTAAATGAAAAATGTGTAGAAATGGTAATATAACTTTAAATTTGCTTGTAAAATTTGTAGAACCCGACGTTTTGAAAGTTTGTAGAAGAAAGTTTTCAAAGTCTGCCGTGCATACAAAATTTACTGCATCTCTTATCACGTTTTGTATTTGGCGATTGGCATTCAAAACATTTTCAGAAGAGGGTTCCACAAAGTATGAGTTTGAAATCGTCGTCTCTATCAATCTTCGCGGTTCTTCTTATTTCTATGGTTTCCCGGATCATGCGTGGAAAATAATATTTTTCTTTAGATAGCACAATGGGATTTTGAAACTGCATCCAGTGATTAGTTGCGCTATAAAAATGTGTTCGAATATGCCTTGATTGTTTCCATCAATTGAGTGTCTATGGGCCGCTTCGTTTGTCTAACGTTAACGCTAACCCACAGCGGCTTTCAATTTTATACACACCAGGATTTTTCCGTGGAATTATATAATTTACAGGCCTCAGACATCGAGCTATATTGCGGGTTGGTTTTAAGGTCGTTTTTATATCGAATTTGTTTAGCATTTTACTTATTCGATATGTGACGCCCTTGACCTTATAGTATGAATGTTCGTGATCTGCTCAGTTTCTGAGTTTCGTACGAATTGTTTCGTGTTTTTGTGTCATCATATTTTCTGTATCCATTTTTTCTAAGGAGATCTTCCATCTCCTGCGAAAAATGCTCAGCGTCGCATAGATCGCATGCTCGATTGAAGAGCGACGTTTGTGCTGTATCTGTCCGTGGACGTGGACTTTTAATATACCGTATATCCGAGAGTATTATCACTCCTCGTCGGATGTCAAGGTGAAGACTCCTTGTCACGTTGACTCCACCTGATTTTCTTATGACTATCTTATATACACTTATAATTAATACATATATATGTATTGCTATTTACATCCCTTAAACAAAATAAATAAAAAAAAATAATGAATAAAAATTATCATTGAATGATATTCTAGACGATTTTATTTTTTCTTATTTATATATACTCTATATGGAGTACTCCTGGAGTAACGCCCATTGAGTAATAATTAGTTAACATTAACGACTTTTGCCTTGCCGTTATATTAAAGGATCGGTTGTGTCACCCCAAGACTTTCCCGGCAAGTAGACACGCGTCCCTCCCAACCCCCCGCGCCAACCCAATCGCCCCGCACACTAATCCCTAGCGCACCCTCTGGTGGACCGATTTTACCTGCAATCTTTTCAACTCTCGCCATAAACGAATGATGCCTGATCTCACCTCAATCATTTGAAGCGTTTATTCTCTATCGTGTAGTAATACACACACACAGAGACCCACACACAGTCACACAGAAATAGTTGCTGGGATAATAAATGTATAGAATATGTTATGAACGTCATGAATTAATGTTTACCTATGTATGAATATATATGTTTCACAGTACAACTTTTGGGAATTAATAAAATATGACTATGACTATGTTCTTTCATGCTGTTTCTAAGGAACTATGATAAAGATTAGACAGACGAGTGGAGGCTCTAGAAGCGATGCTAGGTTATTGCAACATACTTCACAACTATAGCAGATTGACGGAGAAAAGTTGCATGCAGAAGTTGCATGCAATAATGGCTGGTGTATTCACGCGATCGAGGGCACGCACGAGCGCACCGTTGCCGTGGCGTCGTCGCACCGTTGCGTCGACGCCGACGCCCGTATCGACGTTAAAAATGCACGGCGCGCACGTGAGGTGAGCCACTGTGACTGCAAGAATAGCACGCTCCAAGCGGTGGCAAAAAATATAGCAGCAGCGATAAATAAAATAGCAAGTACTCTACATTTCGAAGTAGAAAAGGGCGGGCAATCCGCGAGTGAGCGTGATAAGGTCACCCTCGTTGGCATTCCTGATACGCCGAGATGCTTCATAGAATGCGGGTAGCTATACTAGACAATGTCAGATAGACAGATAGATAGATAGATAGAAAGAATAAAAAAAACAACATAATTTTTTATAATACGATTTTCAATATTTTAGTTTTATTTTTCTTTTTGGACTATTTTAATATTATTTTCATTACAATTGGATTGCTTTTAAATGTTATGTTAATTACTTATTAGACTTGTAAAATGTTATTATGGTTGAATTTAATTTGATATTTCTAACTGATGCTGTAATTAAAAATATAATAAATAATACGCACTAAGAGTAATGTGTGGTTATAAATATAATTCTGAAATAGTATGCCCTGTGCGTAAACTGTATCAAGCCATTTTTACACGACTGCTCAACAAAAAAGGAGTATAATGTGTTCAGCGTTCATCTATGTATGTTTTTCGTTTCTATATTCCGCCATAACTTCTAAACGCTTGAACCGATTTAGAAGAGTGTGGTATTGTTAGAATAGTTATGTCATCTAGAGTGTCATAGGCACCTTAACTGTCTAAATATCAAGTAAATAGTTGACAAAATGTCCAAATATCAATAAATTTAGGTAAATATTTCTCACATTCCGGAAATATACATGTATCTACCTATATGGATGAATACATAAACCACAATCATTTCTTAAAAAATCGTAATAAAAATAGTTATAAATACAATCATTCACTTTTTTATCTTCAGTCGTGTTTTTTATTCCTTTTAATATATTTAGTAGTTTGCATGATTTAGTATTTTAACGTAGTTCCATTAAAATGCAATAACTGTGTTTTTAAACATACTATTTTTCTATAAGTGAAATATACTACTTTATGCGTATGCAATTGTTAGGCTTCTGCTTTGATTGTTGAACTTTTTACTGACTATTTTAGTTATTGTGTTCAGTGGATTTTCGTTGGTACCCATTAGAGTTATTAAGTATTTTAATTATTAGGCCTTCAATTGGTTTTGTAATAAGATTTTACGATGAATAACTATTAGTAGGTTTCAAAGTTTATTAAACACTAATTTTTTTTTAAATCTAATAGCTAAAATTTTGACAATCTATGCATGTTGAGTAAATATCTGAGTAGTAATGAGACTTACTACCTAACACAAATATGTTGACACGTCCAAGAGCGGTTTTTAGCCGTCAATTGGACACGACGTAAATGTAATGTAATGATTACATTATATTTACATGGTTATTTTATGAGGCCTAGTCTTGCTTCGGATTATGCCAATCCTCTTACATTCGTTTCTTGTATGGAAATAATGATTTGTTATTTTACTTATACGATTAAATGTGGAATAGTCAGTCGCCAACCGGGAGGGCTACTCGTAAAACGGTCCTGGATTTGAATTCAAGATGTCGCTGTGTCTGTTTGTAGACTGAAGGCTAGCCCACGCGGTAAAACAAACGAAAACAAAACAAAGTGTGCCGTTAGTTCATGAAAGGGCGGACAACAATAAACCTGCCTCTTCCGGCGCCTCGGTAACGGATATCGGCATCGTAAACTTCCTGCGCGGACGCGTTTGACTAAACAAAACTCTCACCTTTGTATTCTCTTTGACAAACGAGTATTCCTGTTTGAAATTTCACTGTTTACTTTAATAAAAGTCCACTGCAAAGAGAGAAAAAACAACTAAAGAAAACATCAACAAAATCAGTTGTGTCACCCTAATACTTTCCCGGCAAATAGACAAGGACTTATGGAGGGATTTTCAGCGTGAAATCCCTTCGGGAAGAGATTGACTTCATTAAAAGTTCAAGTTGAAGTATTGTCGGTAAGCAATATTTAGGTAGCGAATGGTTTCGTGCAGCTTGGGACATAAGATCCGTTTTGTTCTCGTATCGGCTCAACTCACGATTCAGCTTCTATTCAGAAGCCTCATCCTGCGGAAGGCTACCCCGGGTAAGACTCTCGCGTTTCAGGCCTCACGGCTAGTGGACCGGTCTCTTCTGGCGGGATTGCATTCCGGCGCTACTGGACGGGTTGCTCACCGTTCGGCGATGCCAATCGAATGTGAACTCTGACCAATTGCTGTAGGAGTCTGGAGACTATGGAAATATACTGTCTCCACTCTTGAAATGACCATTAGGCTACCTGATTCTGAATTCAGAGCCGGGAAAAAGATACCTTTGGTCCACGATAGATTCGAACTGAATCACCGCTGAATTACGGCAGGTAGAGGTCGCGTAAGCGACTTCGGTCTCGTAACCAGTCGGAAGGAGGGAGGTATCCTGAAGGTTAATTCCAGACGGAGATATCCTACCAATACTGGTAGCCAGGGGGCGAGATAGCTTCACTGGGTTACCTTCATAGTGCCTCGCCGTACATCGTTGGTCTCTGGCTGGTTCGTGGCTTTGCTGGACGGTAGGTTTGTGCCGTCCCAAAATCTTCTACGCTTATTCCGCGGCTGAAAGAATGATCACATATCGTTATACCAGCCTGGAATGACGGGTTCACCCGTTGTAGGTAACACCGCCCAACTGTTAGCGAGCAATAATCCAGGGTCCACATGTAGATTTCATAGTTATTCCTTAAGGTGATCGAGGTAATTCCTTAAGGTGATCGAGGGTGATCTATGATGAAGATGCATGCATCTCTACGTCTCACTGTTTTTAAGTATTTCTAAATGAACACGACTTGACAAACTACGCTTAACAAAAATTATTTCAAAAAATTAAATAACGCAGAATCTATTTCATCTGAATATTAACTTCATAAATAAAATCGGTAAGCGCCGTCTCTCGCCGGCGAAAGAAACCGGTTGGATTCCTTTTACGACGACCGCTTCGGGCGGCGCGGTTCGTCTCTCGGCTAAGGGCGGGATCGGACGAAGCACTAACAGATGGCGTTAATGTTTACTTAAAATGTATATATTTCAAAAAAGTCAATACGGCGGTAGGTATGTAAATATTATTAGTGTAGCTTCTATATGAGAAATTCCAACCTAAATTTTACAATGTGATTTCGGCCCAACAAGAACTTTGTGTACCAAATTTTATGTCGCTAAGTCTAATATTTCGAGAATAATATACGACTGGTGGTGAAAAATTGTGGTTGAAATCCGCTCACCGGGAGGCACCTAATGAGCGGATTTCAACCACAATTTTTTGAACTCTTTCCATGGCCAAATGATGAGTGCATACATTTCAGCCTACTCGGATTAAAAGTTTGGGCGCTATCGTAGAGGAATACACAAACACAGGCAGACACACAGAGAGATAGGACAGGTTTTGGTTGGAATATCTCATATACAAAATACACTATTAATATTTTATTTCCGTCATAAATATTAATTATATATTAACGCCATCTATTAGCGCTTGGCCCAAACCCGCCCTAAGCCAAGAAACGAATCGCGCCGCCAGAGGCATCGCAAAGGAATCAAACTTGATTTAATGAACGTAGGTACGTAGATTTTGGTACATATTATTACATATTTTATATTCAATTTAAATTTTATATTCTTGCGTTTCTTAGTCTTACTATTGTTTGACTCTTCTTATAACTAGAAAACTCTATAAAACTTTCGCTGATCAATAGTCAAAATATTAAGAAATGAGCCATTTGTTTCTCTCGCAATATAAGTCGAAATTCAAATTAATTTATTTATTTTGAAATTTACAATAGTCAAACCTAACAAGACTGCCGTCTGTTCTAAGGTAGACAATTTATTTTAATCCATAATATCATCTTGAGAAATCTATTAAACATTGTCGTAATTAATTGTAATAAAAATATTACAATTTAGTAAATACCAAATTAATTATTACCTACATAAAATCTGGGACAAAATGTCAAAAAAATTGTCAAATAAAATATTGTATGTAATTTAAATTAAGATAAATATTTTTAAAATCATCAATAATAGTTAAAATATCGTTACAAAAATAAGATTAATATTTTTAAAATCGTCAATAATAATCCAGAATATAATCTAAGATTAATGAACGATAATGAATGATATGAATGATAATAATGAATGAATCATTGAATAATGAACGATAGTAAAATCATAATGATCCGTATAATTACCATGTGGATAATAGTATAATACATTATACACTACAATATTCCAGTTTATTTCAAATTTCACAATTACTAACATTATTATTTTTCTTTGGACCTAATTATGCATATATTTTTATTTTAAATATCTAATTATACAGCCTACGTTTTGTACTCTTATGCGCGCTAAAATTATCAATTTGGGGGATTAATCCACTATGCAGCATTCTATTCTATTCTATTGGATCAGCAAAATCCAGATAAACTCGCATAAATTGATCAAGATGTGTGCTCGTAAAATCTCCGCTCATGAAGGCGTTTATCGTTTTTATTTATCTTCTTTTAGGGTATTTATTAGCTGTTCTGCGATGCGTCTAATGGCTTCATTTGCAATAAGGAAGCCCGTGTAAATATGATGTGCAGCTGAGACGCTCATCCCGCGGTGGTGCGGTTGATGGATGGCCGCGCTAATAGGCAAATGGGCGCGAGACGAACGGATTGCCGCGGACGCGCTCACTCATTGCGCTACGTGGGAAACGGGCTATTGGACGCTTGAATGCCCTACAGGCAAACCATCAAGACAATCGGCCTCATTTATAAAGGATGTTTCTACATGTCAGCACACAGGATCATCCCCACAGCAACTGACCAACCCATAGACCGACCAATTAAAGTATTGAATACAAAAATATTACTTGACAAAACAATTACTTCAGGACAGCAAAAAATTACAAGTATTATAATCCAATCCTACATCTCTTCCTAAAACCAAACAATGTAAATATTATACTGATTTAGTTTTAGTGAAAATAGTAATTCCAGAATTAAACAAAATGTGTACGCTATAAGGTCTCGAACGAACGAAATGTGCTATGGAGACGTGCTATGGAGACACCTGGAGTGCTCCTGAGACGACTGAGACGGTAAACAGAATACAACAGGAGGCACATTAAGAAAGTTGAGAAGCAGTGCCTTTTAAAAAGTCAGGGAATGATCCAATCGACCTATATTCTAAAGCCGATATATGCAAGGAGGGGGGGGGGGGGGTGATGATCTACGATTGTGAGGGCATTAAATAATAATTGTTGTCTTTTTACACGACAAAAAATTAGTGTTCTGCCAAACAAAAAAGGAGTGTAAAGTTTCAAGTTTCATCTATGTATGTTTTCCATTTCTTTATTACACAATAACTTCTAAATTCTTCAACCGATTTAGACGTGTGTGGTATTGTTAGAATAGTTATGTCATTCCGAGTGTTATAAAATACCTTAACTTTCCAAATATTAAGTAATTAGCTGTCTAAATGTTCAAATGTCAACAAATTGCCAAAAATATATCCTGATTGAGTAGTATACAAGTATCTACCATATATATTTGAATACATAAACCACAAATATTTCATTAAAAAACCGTAAAAAATCAATACAACTACACTAGTTCACTTTTTGTAACGGCAGTCGTGTTTTTGATTCTTTTTAGTATATTTACTTGTTGTTCATTGTTCTTACTTCTTTCGTCAAAGTAATAGTTTAATCTTAAATATGTTTATGTTAATAAGCATGTTTATGCTTTCTTCCAAGGTGTTGTAATTTCTTGGAAACTAAAGTAGGTTTTTGGCCAAACGTTGATACCAGTGTGGTGTAGAATACTTTGCAGAGAAAGCTCATGTTTTTTTTTTGTTGTGAGAGTAGATGAATATTTCTTTTTCCAGAGTACTGCCCTTATCTGTTTTATGTATAGCTGATATATATATATATCCAGAACCATATAGTCACGAAATAGATTTTCAGACGGGTATTTAAATGGTTTGGACCCTATAAGCACTGATTTCTTAGCTTTTATAACTGGATCTAAAGCCAATCTAAATTAATCATCTAATTTTGTTATCTTCTTTTCCCTTCAAAATCGGGCAAAACGATTGTGACATTTATATAACCTGCTACAACTTATGACGTACTGTTACCTATTGCATACAATAAAAAACGTTGATTAAATAGTCCTTGACAAATTACAATAAATATCGCCAATTTCTCAGAATTGCGACAATCGCTGATTTAGTACCCAAGCTGCATATAATATGCCGAGAGTTTCAGTAATATTTATTAGTTTATATTATTATCATCCACCTATAATTTAAGTTGGTTCTAATCTAATTTATTTTTTAAAAAAGGCAAATAATATTATATTTTGAAACATCAAATAAAATAATATGAAACTGAAATACTTAATCACAGCAAGAAATTAAACTACATTATTGTAAGACATTTACAGTCCAGTATCGACCAAATAATCAAACTGTGGACGGATATTCTATAAACATAGAGTTGCAATTATTAGTGTGTGAATACGTTGAATAACCAAAAGGTTAAGAGCAATTTTATATAACGCATAGTTAAAAATAAATGAAAAAGCAGATTATAACAATAAAAAAATCAAAGTCACAAATAAAAAAAAGTAATAGCTAAAAATAAGAGCAGTTAAAAATAGTGACATTAATAAAATAATTAACTGTCAAAAATCACAATAAAGAGTCATTCATTTAAAACAATAATAATAATAATAAAATATAATAATTATATAAAAGGACCATACGCACTTTTGTATGAACGATGGACCAACAGCCAACATAGATGAGCTATACGCCATATGATTGTGTAAACATGATTTCATGCAAAGCAGCTACACTATCGAATGGTCTACTAGGTAATAGGGCGATTTCTTACTAAGCAGCGCTAAGACTGGTAAAATCATTATGTTTAGAAGTCCTTAACATACTAAATTGTTTAAGATATATCTACATACAATGAAAATAATATTTGGATATTTGATAGCGTTAATGCGAGCATTGATCCCATCGTAGTATTTATGAACAGATGATTTGAGCGAGGAGGGGAAAGGAGGAGCGAAGCCATTCCTGCAGAGGGAGGAATAGCCAGGCAGATTGACGTGACCGCCATTCGACGAAATCTGTGCGTCTTGTTAAACTGGGAGCTAATAGGCCCAGTGCAGTGGGGCCATTATGACCTATATGACTACTGGTCGGCCCATCTGGTAGCCTCCAAGAAGTGCGAGCCCGGGTAGGACTCTGTGCCTGCGGGCTTCCCCTGGGAATTCGTACCTCTGACGCTCCTTGTCAATTTACGCATCGTGCGGGGACAGCCAATCGATTTGCATTCCGACAGATAACCGGGGGAGTCTGGAAACAGCATTGTTTCCTATAAAGCAGGCGTGGTTGTTAACCTTATTACAGCCTCTCTTGAAACGATCAATCGGCTACCCGATCCCGGGTAAACATCTGGCAAAAGACGCCGTGGTCCGCGATAGATTCGGTAGGTAGTTAACACAAGGGAGAGGGCCACGCAAGGGACCTCGAACACGTAACCACGAGGACGACCCAAGAAATCTGGCCGTAAGGGCATGAAATCTGGAAGAAATCTGTTAGTAAGGGCGCAAGTTGGCCCGCTGAGCGCATATTCCCGGTGTCTCACGGTAAGCCATTGGCTTCTTACGGGCGAGTGGCGTAACTAGACAGTGAACTGTTTCGTCCTAAATCTTCTACGCTTACCTCACAGAAGACAGCTTTTTTTAAATTTATTTTTATTTTATTCTATTTTACTTGGTTAACAAACAGCGTGTATACATAAAAAATACAAAATACAACAATAAAACTATGACTAATTATAAGTTAACACTATCTTTAATGTGTACAGTATGTATCTTCGTTATTATACCTTATTTATATATATATATATACATTTTTAGCAATGATTTAATATTATAGGAAAAGAGAAAGAACTAAAAACAAATGAAAATGGAATTTTACTTTGATATTTTAAACAATATTGATTATTTTGTACCAAAGATATATTTTAAAAAAAATACAAAAGACTATTTATGTAAACTGTTTAAACGATTAATACTGATTATATAAAATAGACAGGACTGATAATATTTTTTAATGGTTTTCTTAAAGTGACTTTTAACTGATGAAAAAATGACGATGTTCCCGAACCTATCGTTACACGTTGTTATAGCTCTGTTTATTAGGAAATGCTTCGTATAATTATCGATCAGATCGATCAACATCGTTGAAACTTCCAGGGGTTAGCACCTTGTACTTGATACCTCCAAGTATCTTGTTGAACGGTCGAGAGTTTGTATCTTTGTTCTCCAATCGCGTCATTATTATTGTCAAATCATGTAAAAGTGACGGATGGCAATTATTATTACTCTGTTCCAAACAATTGACATTTTATGGACGAGAAACTGTATTTTGTGATTGAAGTTTATTAACTAAAGTGACAAATTACCCTCTTTGGGTGCACCCATTATAAAAAAAAAGAAAAGGACTAAAGTTGGCTCAACCTCTGCCCCCTGTGATAATTATAATTATCGTATTAGATATTGGAAATTGTACAATATGTTCGATATTGCGCAATAGTTATTCGCAAAGGTCATTCCAAAAATAGTTTTCGCAAAACCACATTAAATATTGCGTAGTTTCTCCCCAGAATTTATTTCTTGGTAATCTTTATCTACCATGATGTTTACCAAAACGAAAGAAATGTTTGGAAACAGAAATTTTCGAGTTAATGGAGATAGATCTTTTACGTATGTTTTTAATGATTTCTCTGTAACAGAAGTACGAAAAATACAAGAGCTAAATGAGCCTTGCAACGGAGAAAGAACTGACCTGACAACTTTAGTTTAATTTGTTCAAAATATTGTATTTATGAAAAATGTCAAATAGATCTATTATTATTATTATTATTAATGTTTAAATTTTAAATATGTAATAAATATATTGTGTTTGTTTTTTTAATCGCTACATAAACACTATTTTCCATACGTCAGCTCGTAATCCAAATTAGGGTGTAAATCGCAGATCTAGGTACAGGCTTATGCCTGTACCTAGATCTACAGGCTTATGCCTGTACCTAGATCTAGATGTGTCACAGGCCTCGGGTTGCATGGGATTGGGATGAACTAATTGATCGCTTTATTTTTTATTTAACTATTATTATTATTTCCAATGTAAACATACTTGAATTATATACAATATGAAATATGAAATAAATAAATAAAGGAATATAATAATAGTCGATTTGGCTGGGTAAGAAAAAATATGATTTTTTGACCCCACTTATGTTTTTGCTTTTGCTGGAGTAGCGTCTACTCCAGCAATAGTGGATCAAAAAAAATGTAATCAAAAAGATGCGACCAAGAAAATTCTATGGTTATACCAAATTTCTTATCATCAATAATGCCACATACATAAATATATACATGTATGCTACATGTACACCACCGGGCTTCTATTTTTGAATATCCATTACACGCAAGAGATGGAGAAATAAGAAGCAATCAACGGCAATGAGATCGTAGCACGGACTTCGTGTGCAGTATACCAGGTAAATCCGAGACATGTGTACAGGGATTATATTCACTGGATATTCTTGAAAGTACAGTCAGTTCATGAACAGCGATTTAAAATGTAAATATTTAATTCCCAGTTCAATGTTAAATTCTCTAGAGCTCTAACAAAATTAACGACTACCGTTGATGCTATATCTTTCTGCAACTTTCTATTGTACTAGCAACCATCGCTCTATCCAAATAAATGCTTCTGAGTGTTTTGACTTTAAAATAGGCTCTTGAGACGAGGGCTAACAAAGAAAATGTTTTTATATATTAAAAGGAAAAACTTAAAATATATGGTGTGGTTTGACAATCGTTTTCTTTACTGAAACAAAAACAACCGAAGTCAATTTCAAAGAGTCTGAAATTGTCGCTGAAGGAATGTTCCCTGAAATATGAATTCTTCCAAATGAAGCTGGAAATTAATTTAGCAAAGAACAATGGTGTAACTGATAGAACTAAAAAATTTGAGTGTGCTCAGTCGTGTCCGAGTAGTAATGGTTTAACTAATAAGGTTATGATCTCCGATTAATTTGCGGGATATTAGTCCAAGAAATAAAAGTGTTTTGTTTCGGTTATTAGTCATTCCGTTTAGTTCCTTTATTAGTCACTTGAACAAATTGAAGTTGCCCCGCTTGTAGAGGGTGGGGGCTCGGTGTGCGGGCCGGCAGTCGAATTTGCCCCCGCCGCTAATGTTCTGCAGCGCTCCCGTAACTCTCTCGATCGCTCGGCGCTCAACTTTGAGGTTTTTTGGATCCTTGCAATCCGCCTATCTTCTGATTACTGTTTTCTTCGATTCTGGTTATAATTTATGTTATTATACGTTACATTCTTTTTCAAAATTTTTGATTTTTCAAGTTTATACATTTTCCGTTATACTTATTCGCTTCAAGCCAATATTAATATCGAGTTTTAGATTCAGTTAGAGCATATCAATCGCCTTCCAACGACACCTCGATCGACATACTAGCTTGACGCGTTAGCGAGATAGACTACCTGCCAGATTTGCGTAGCATCCCCCGAGAATCTTCATTGGCTCCTCCGTAACAAAGAAAGGGCGTTTGCGGTCTGGCCGCAACGGCCAACGGATACTACGAAATGAATCCGTCGGGCGCGCGCACTTGGGCCGCGTGGCCAAATGCGCGCGGTCGCGATCGGCCGCGCGCACTTGGCCGCGAGACTTATATTACAGTCGGCGCGGTCTTGTGTTTGTAAGTTTAGTATTTAAATGCATGGCGTATCTTTGACTATTTAACAGTTTACTGACAACCTGAATATTGCGATTAATAAGTTTTACTACGTGTCTATCCAAATTATTGACTATTTAAAATATTAGGTTTCTATTTTGATTAGTTATATTTATATTTTAACAATCTAGTATTTAAATTCTTGACTACCTATGTATGTTAAGAGTAGTTACGGGACTTACTACCTAACACAATAATTTTGACACGTCCAAGAGCGGATTTTAGCAGTCAATTGTACACGATGAAAATGTAATGTAAGGTAATGTAATCCAGCTCTTAACACGGACACATGAGCACACTTACATACGTCTGTATAAGGAACTGACTGAGATAGCCTATTTTAAATGTATTTCTTTCTAGACTCGCAGTACTAAATAATAAGAAATTCGTAATTCTGGTGACCGTTGTACAGAGTATGTAGTAAGTGCAGCGACGGTCTCGACCGGCGAGCGACAGCTGCCGTCACGACGCTCGGTTAATTCCGATATTCTATTTCCGTTTCGCTGGAGTTAGACGATATCCAAAACGGCGAAAACCAGAAAGCAAACCGTACCGGCATGGCTAAACCGACACCCCTTGAACACGACGGCAGTTAATTGAAAAACTTGTATACACTGTATGCAATTTTGTTTCCTGAACTTAATTGAAACATCTTTTACTAAAAACCTACATGCATGTGGCTTGGAAACGCTTGTCAAACTTTTATTCACAAGTTAAGCTATTCAAAACTACTAAGAAAAAAGTTATTTTTAGTCAATTTTTTTTATTAAAAATTGCCTACAAGCTTGTACTAATACACCCACATCAAGGGATGCCGGTTAATTAAAACTCATTTTATATGCCTATGATATGGATTACAAAGAGTCGCCAAATTATTATAGGTACTCAAGCTTACAATTCGATACAAAATTTATTTTTTTCAAAATTATTATACTTCTAAGCTATGCTTGGGTACTATTAATACCCTGTGATATCTATTACAAAGATTTTATATAAAACTGTATTTTTTGCTATTATTTCATTGAATATATATTCAGAATTACCGTGACCGAGTTAAGTATATACCTACTGTTTTTTTCTGAAAATGGTAATTATTAAGATAAATATATATCTTGATTTGAAATAGCGAATTCGTTAATTTTAATCTATAAATATATGAGTATACTCATGTATACCCTTATTAATCATACTAATTACAAATACCCTACTACAAATTGACATATTTTCTTAAGATAATATTTTTTAGAAATAATCTTATGAATATAAAAAACTCGATCACGGTAATTCTAAAATACATGTAAAATGCTATATTATCAAAATTATTTTTTATATATAATATATTTGCTGTAATAAATATCATAGGAGCTTGATAGTAAGCACAGTTTAAAAGTAAAATAATATTTAAAAAATAGTACGAAAATGAACGGTTCAGGATAATAATTTGACAACACTCTCTAAGTCAATGAAATCTAAATAAACACAAGTCACAAGGTAAATACTTAGGACAAGCTTGGAAAAAAAGACAGTAATCGGAAAAGTTATCTGATTCCTAAATATAGGCGGTTGCATGAATGGGAAAGTCTCTAAGAAAATTCTTAGATTTTTTGACTATATATAAATGATAATAAAAGTTTTTTTAATTACAAGATCAAGGCGCTCTAGTCTTCGCGAATTTGCATACACGAGTACAGGTTACGCTGTTTCTATGTGCACTTTTGAAAGGAAATTAGCAACTCGAGCACACTCGTCACGAAGCTTATCAAATATCTTACGTATATTCTTATCAAAACAACAATCGAGAAAGTTATCAGATTTCTGAATATAAGCAAATCTCATAAAAATTACATAAAAAGTTTTTTTTAAGATCAAGATTATCTGATTCGACTATACTTGTTAATTTAGTCTTGTATGTAGAGCAGAGAGACACAGACCGATAGAAGACGTCTTAATGGACCCGATCGCTTGCCCGTGGATATAAAGGTGTTACTGAATATTAGCGACTTAATTAACCAAATGCAGCACTGCGTTAATCAGGTTTTAAGATAAAATTAGTTACGGATTAAATAACAATATAATCGTATCCTAAATCTATACATAATAAAAATAATAATAAACTCTTTATTTGTACTTAAGCACGAAAATACAAAAAGGCGATATAATTACAGTGCAGTGGTACATGCGAGCGTTGTAGAAATAAAGATTATAAAAATACGTTTGTCTGCATAAAATACAAATTACTATGTTTAAAAGTAAGAATGCCGAGGACAGAAAACTGGGACAGGAAGAAGATAGAAGGGGAAAAACTGGTTACATTTTAGAAAAGTAGTACTTTTTGAGGTATGTTTGAGGTAGGTGAGATGTGATCATTTATAACATCTTAAATGATTTCAAAGAAGGGGAGTTTTGTATATTTGCTGTGGGATCATTCCAGAGTTTTGCACCATTGACACAGAAAGAGTAGGGGTAGAAATCAGTATAGTGACAAGTAGTTTTGAGTAAATTGTCAGAGGCTGACCGAAGTACGAGACCGTGAAAACGTAATGGATCGAAAATCTCCTTGAGATAAGTGAAATGAAATGTCACAATGGGCGGGTTTATTGTCATATGACAATCTCTTACAATAAACCTTACTATGGCGTGTTTATATGTATGCGTGCCTGTAAGATGTGTGTAAGTATGTGTCTTGTTATTGCATTCGATCGATAGAAATGAAAATGCAATTTTGTTAATTTGATTCCAACGGAAAATGGTGACCCAGCCGGGAATCGAACCCGGGACCTTACGATGTGAGAGCATGCGACCTAACCACTACGCCACCGAGCCGTGTGGTTTGATGGTGTTGATTGGGGAGAACACGATAAAGGACAGCAAGTATATGAACAATTCTACTTTGGCTTACTGGCACACTGGCGCACTGGTATACTGGCATACATACGTTTAGCTATTATAATTTTATACATTTTTCAAACCTATTTATGCCTAAATATCACTCGGAGAAAGTCTCTAGTCTTTCATAAGCTATAATAAATGTAAGTCGATGGAGTAATGTATCGGTGGTTTTTGCATTGTAATTCAAAAATTCAGGGTAAAAATCTCCTAAAATAATAGTTTGACTTCGTAATTCGCAATCTATTTCATTAGCTTATTTTTTCAATCTCAAATAATTAAAAAAACGAAAACCAGAAACTTTTGCATCCCATATAATAAACAGAGTGAGAGTTTCTTTCGGCACGTAAAATTCGGTTTATATGTACACGGATTCAGACAAAAGTTATACCAGGAAAGTTGTATTTAACAAAGAAGTGTCCCATATACAATTCATTAGTAGGTTCTTTCATAATTACCCATTTAGTAGCAAACAAAAGTAGTGTCGTTTCTTTCAAGCATAATGTCGCGCGTGTGTGCTAGAAAGAGATAAATATATTCTGTTTTATAAGCTGTGTCTGAATTATTAACATCGCCGGTTGTCATTTCAGAGTTTAAATCATATGAAATTTTAATTTGCACAAATCCAGATTTTACAGATGACAACGTTCGTAGACTCTATGATTGAGATGTGTTTTCTTTCTACCGTAATGGTAGCCTAGGTGCATGAAAGAGACAAACAGATCTCATGGATGCGCTGCCACACCGCATCCGCCAGTAGGTTTCTTAATGTTGCTGACATATACACTAAGCCAGTAATTTTCAACCAGTGGGTCGCAACCCCCTGGGGGTGGCAGGCTATCTAAAAATCTAGAATATTACAATATACTATAATATTTATTACATGTTTTGCTATTGATTTTGCAAAACTTTATTTTGGCCTAAGATGGAAACAGTTAGGTACAGCTTCGAATTTTTAAAAAAACAGTTGAAATGAATGTCGTTTTCGCCATCGTTTAATCGAAAACTTTATCTATTTGATGCTTACAGTGGAAGAGAAAACTTACTGTGGAAGAGAAAACTATCTAAGGGGGGTAGCATAAGAGTTTTATTATTTATTACCAAAAAGGGTTGCGATTTAAAAAAAGGTGGTAAAACACTGCACTAAGCGATTAAAATGTATCAAAATTTACCGAGTCAATCCAAAAACAAGGATTAGGAAATTTGTCCGGGCCTACATACAAACTACCTGGAATTTAGGTAGCTAGTAGTTAGTTCAGTCATAGTCTCACACACTTCACGGACAAAGTGAGAGGACTGTAGATATTTTTTAATCTCCCAATTTTTTGCTAATTTTTCACACTTGTGAAGGGATTAGCCAATTAACAGGCAATATTGAAAATCCGGATCTATGAGCAAATGGTCAGTATGGACGGGCTTATATTCTAGTTGATAACAATTCTCAACGGGATCCGAAGGCCTAAAAAAATGGTATCTGTGGTGATTTAGAATTTTTAATCTCCTCGTTATACCCTGTTATTTATCGCATTTTGACATCCGAATACGAAAGGACGAATTAGAGTCTTTTGTTTTCCTTTCAGATTATCTATCGACCATTAAAATATTTACGATGCATTAACACTTTATATATCACTAGTGGTATTATCCTGCGTTGTCCGTGTTATATCCGTTTTGAAATACCTATGTATACCAATTTTCATGGAGATCGGTTGAACGGTATATAAGTTGATTTGCTGTAGCGCCATCTATTGGCGAGTTACAACAAAGTGAATAGCGCGAAAATATTATGCGTTCTCAAATATCTACGTATACCAATTTTCATGGCGATCGGATGGACGGCATAGAAGTTGATGTGCTGCAGCGGCATCTGGTAGTGAGTTACAATAAAGTTAGTAGTGCGAAAATGTTATACGTGCTCAAATGTCTGTGTATACCAATTTTCATGGCGATCGGTTGAGCGGTAAGAAGTTGATGGGCTGTAGCGTCATCTGTTGGCGAGTAAGAATAAAGCTAATAGGCCGGAAATATAATTCGGGCTCAAATGTCTATGTATACTAATTTTCATGACGATCGATTGAGCCGTATAGAAGTTGATGTGTTGCAGCGCCATTTAGTGGTAAGTTACAACAAAGGGAATATCATGAATACCTTCTCCATTAAAAAATACATATATATGTCAACTTTCATGGTGATCGGTCAAACAGTTTCGGAATCTATTAAGCTCGGAGAGACAGATATACCAACATCCATTTTTATACTATATAGATAGTACATTACAGTCAAATTGTATTCCTTTCTTTCTCTCATGCATGCAAAATAACTCAAATATTAACTTCCTCCCGAAACCCCTCTCGGTGGAGTATCAGCGGTCTTCTGAAATTAGCGAACAGACATTGAGTGACGCGGTCTGAAGCTGCACACTGGACGTATTATGCATACATTGTTGCAGAACATGTACAGTACGCACTACTGCAGTTGCACCTCGACAAAGCGGGTTTTCCACACGGGAGCGAAACGGGCGAAATTTGCCAGTTGGCATGAAACCAATATTGAAACAACAAAATGGTCAGTGTGTCAACACGTCACGCGTTAGAGCGCGGGACGTTCTTTACACGTGTACATCCGCGCATATGCGAACACAGCGTGTGTGATTTATACATGTGAATGTGCCTTTGTGAAACTACGAGTAATTTTTTAATTTATTTATTTTAAACATAACATGCGAAATTCATTAAATGGTCATACCAGGTAATGTTGCGAAGTAAACGACGACCCACATTCACATGACCATGCGCAGCGCATGCTCAACTAGGCCGAGTATAGCCTGTATCTGGGCATACGAATTATTTTCAGACTTGGGTGGAGAAGCATAACTGACGTAGGACACATACACTTATACACACACATATACATATACACATACATACACACATACATACACACAGACATATATATGTTACATTATGTTCATTATCTTATATCACATTTATGCAGGTATATTATTTCGAATAGATGATTTGCAGAAGATCATTCTCTGTCCTTGAACGACCTATATCGTCAAGAAGCCATTTTTTATTGTTTAATTGAATAAAAAGGTAATATAACGTGGTTATGTAGAGTCCATGATTGCGTCTCATTTTAAAATCCTTGAACACATGTATATAGGTGTTTGCATGTAGGTACCTATTAATTTAGTTTTCAAATACGTTTTTATTACATTGCTTCCACCTTTAGAGAGACACTGTTCATACCTGCTACCATTGATTTTATAAAAATCAATGCTGCTACAGACCTGCTACGTTTGGCGGCCAATACTTGCTACGTGTATTGCCCGATGCATGCGAAGGGCCATCGAAATACTCTCAAATATCACAACCGTAAAGAATTCAAATTCGAAATTTAAATTCTAAGTGTCGTCATATTTATAAAATTTTCTCAACACTACATAATAAATTTAGTGAATATAGTGCAATTCTACAGCCTGGATTCACTCGCACTTAACACGGAACGCGTCCCGAAGGGTCTTATCGGTCTGAGCTGTAGACTACCATCGGGGTCACACAGGTGGCAGATAGTGAGCGGCCATCAGATATGATGGTTAGCTGTGACTATACTGAATGAACAGCCCCCAATCATACAGCGGCAAGGTTACGAGAACGTAGTGGAAAGTCTGGAGGAAAGGACTTACCTAAAAATTGCTACACAATTTCAATGAGTACTTACCGTGTATCATGGTGAGTATGTGCCGCCAGTAAATAAGCACACCCGACCCTGCAGTGGGCAGCTGCCCATGCAGTAGATCGAAGAGTGTAGGTCAAGGGGACCAGTTCAGTCAAGGGTCACAATGTTACCTCGGTAACAAACAGCGAAGCGGAAGGCAATGAAAAAACCACCGCATAACCCCTTCCCAGGAAAATCATTATAGCTGATACAGTAAAACCATGGCTCTCAATCCCCGGCAGATGTTAGATGGTAAAAGGGTGCTGAGAATCCCCGGGGGGTTAGCCATTAAGATTGCAACATAGAATGCTCAAAGCATGTATGGTTCAACTCAAACACCACCGAGTTGTTCCGCGCCGCAACATCACAGCCCAAGTGGCCATAATGACCGCCGACCTCCGGTAGGAGGTCGCATCTTAAGAAGAAGAAGAAGAAAGAAGAAAAAAAAACATCCATTCGGTTTATATTCTCAGTAAAAATAAATTATCACGTATTCTCATTTCGCTTGCGAATGTAATCGCTTCCAGTCAGTCCTGTAGAAAACTGCGTATCCTTACTCTACTTTCCGTGTCGTCCAGGAAAATCCGCCACACTATTATCGCAATATCTTTGTTCTCACCTTTACCTTCTCATGGATTTTCACTGTGTTCACATGAGAATTTATTGAAGGCGATACCCCAACTTTCATCGACTCTTCACAACAATTATTTATCAGGCGTCACACCTCTCATAGCCTCCAACCTTGCGCCAGTCAGAATCCATTCATATCTTTAAATATACCTGAAAACTCACCTGCTAACCCTAAAATTAATACATTTTCTCTCTGACGTGCGTGATTGGTGTCAGGCTAAGCCGAAATCAATATCTCATTTTTCCTGGTCCCCGCGTCGGCCGGACGCGAGTCCGGCTGACAGAAATTATTGAAATATTCAAATTTCTTCACATTCAAATTCTAATTTCTTTATTTAATTTATACAGGTACATTTACTGAAATTGCAAAGCCATCAATACCAGGCCTTTACTAAAATATGTATGTATTGGAGTTTACTTATTATGGGGTATCAATTGCTTATCATTGTAGGTATGCAATGACTACAATATATTATATTTAAGTAAGTATACATGTACATGTAATAGTTTACATGTACATGTAATAGTATACACACTCACAGACACAGAGACAGACTTTAATCTGGAAATCAAACGCCTGAGGAGGGTTCAAAATGAATATTTCCGTCTTCATATCGATTTTTTAAAGCGCGTTCACACTGTCCCTTTTTGTTGGTTGGTGGTCCAGGAAAATAATTAAGGAGAAATAGAGAATTATATTTCATATTACATCACGTATACATGTAATAATATGAAATATAATTCTCTATTTCTCCTTAATTATTTTCCTGGACAACCAACCAACAAAAAGGGACAGTGTGAACGCGCTTTAAAAAATCGAGATGAAGACGGAAATATCCGTTTTGAACCCTCCTCAGACTTTTGAGACATAATTCAATGTTTTGTTTTGTAGTTAGGGACTTGACATTCACGTTGTAAAGTTTTGGTTGGAATATCTCATATACAAGCGACGCAAATTATATTTTAATTCCGCCATTTTAAAGAAAATACATCATTGTTAAAAAAATACCATTTTATTATCGCATACCATAAATATACCGCGGGGGGGAGGGTTGCCAGGGGGGATTATCTACTTGCTGGGAAAGTCTTGAGTTGACACAACCGAATTTTAGTCAATTGGATAAGATCATTTATTTTACTTTATTCACAAGCACTGAGCGTCGTCATTGTACTGCGGGCGTCCGTTGCGTCGGCGTCGGCGTGGCGTCAGTACGCGTCAGTCGACACACCTGGAGGAAGTAATCCATCTCGGTCCGGTCGCATCAGCGTCGCAGACGCTTCTAAATATACCACTCCAAATTATCACAGGAAAGAATTACCCACTATTTACGCTTTCCGTATTCTTAAATTATACCACCGGGGATTTGGGCAAGGATAACCGTGCATTAAGCGATGCTAACGAGTGTATTTTCTCGGCCGCAATCCTAATTTATTATAGCACAACAGCGCCGCTATTTTTTAGTTGATTAATGGTCGACTGTGAAATATGTTACAGATTTTTATGAAGTCTGTTAAGATTTTTTAAGCAGGTGCATAAACATTTTTTTTTTGTGAAAACAGCCAAGAAGCTACGCTCTACGAACTACTTTCAATCGGACAAGATGTAACCGGCGATGATAACCAATTTCATTAAAGGTTAGCACTATGTATATATCCAATAAACGTCACTTTTCCCGCAATATTACGAATTATTTATTTTTTGCTGATATAAAGAAAACCTGAGAAAGTAATATTTCGCGGCATAATGGTGAAAGAGAAAATGATGGTCCAATTGAGGACATGAGGAAGAAACTGTCACAAATAAAGTAAATGCCATTAAATATTTTTTAAATTTATTTCGATTGAAAATGATAACTATAGCCATCTACTTCCATCATAATTAGTTAACGTCATAAAACTTAACAGATCAAATATGAAAATTCGGAGTTAAAAGTTTGGTTCGAAATGTATCATATCCATCGAATGACTTCTGTTTTGAAATTAAGCGTTGTGCATGTTTATACATTGAGAACAACATCGCATATCCAGATATAAGATCCACATCACATATTAGCATGAAACTAGCCCATAATTTTATATTAGATATATATCTTCAAAATATCTCCAAAAAATAAATTATTTTTTGTATGTTTTTTTGAGATTAAAATTCATTTTACTTTTAATTAAGTACCTCTAGGAAATCAGTTCATTGTATTTTTTAGTATTTTTGTTTCTTGAAAAAGATATTTTTTAAGGGTTAGATTTGGGTCGTTTTGATTTTAAGGTTGTAAATGCCTCTTTATTGTATAGGTATATTAGAAATAAGTTCATTGAAGTATTCCCTAATAAATGTAAGATTTTAAAAAGATATTTTTTAAGAAGTGACTCATTCTTATTTGAATAACTGGCTATTAGAAATAATTTTATTGTTGTTTTCAAGATATTCAACTACGTGTATGACTGTATTCAAAATATAAATAAATAGGTTATTTACTTAATAATTTTTCTTGGCCAAAACTTCTTATTTTTCATTTAGTAAGAATCAAAATGTAACATATTGACCATCTTTAATGGTCGAAACGTATAAAATTTAAGAGTTTTAGGTCTTTTTTCTTTATCTCTCGTCTAATACCCATGAGTATATATCATTATTAAAAAATACGTTATAATAACGTAAGCCGTAAAGAGATTAATAAAGGGATAGGCTATTTTAAAGATTATAATATAAAAAATATGAAGCTATTTTAGCTCGTGTTTATCGATTTTTCTTCGCATATTACTCATAATATTTACATAGACGATTAATAAGTAAAACTATTGTTATAAAATTTAAAAATATAATTTTGATTTTGATTATGCGATGTTTTGCTTCGGCGCTGCCACATTCCCCCCCCCCCCCCCCCCAATCACATATATTTTACTTGCAACAATCTTAAATTTTGCTGTTATCAGTTATTTATTCAAAGAAATATATTATGCGTAGATAGAAAATTAAATCTACTACCCAAGTAAGTGATGTAGATAACGAATAGGGGCAATATTTTTGATTCAATAGAGAAAATATCGTATTCCAGATCAGGTCATTATCTAACGCTTTTTAGTGAGATTCGAACATGGAATGCGAAAGTGATATAATTATGGCGCCATCTATTTCTATAAAATATATTAAATTCTATTTCATATATATTCCATCTATGTCCTATATTAATATTCCTTCATCAATTTCCTATATTAAATTTTCTCTATCGTCACCGATGTATATTTTATGCGGATACTTTAAATTATTTTCTCTTTCGAGCTTTTGAAATGTGCAGTCGAAAAACTTGCCGTTAGACGATGTTACCACAGCATGAGAAATCTGAAAGTGTAAATAAATTATATAGTTTATTAAGCGGGCTTTGACGGTAGTTTATGGGCGTCGCGGGCCTCGCGGCAAGAGAGTGCATTGCGCAAAGCCGAGACGACTGCAGCGAATCGTGGGCGACCGCTTTGTTAACGATCTCACCTCGGCGGACTGACAGGTGGACGCTGCGTTAGCGCACTTGCGGACCTGGATAATTACATGTCCCATTAACCCGCTTTTGTCCAATGAGACGGCTTTTCAGCAACTAAACTGCAAAGCACTGCGACAGATGGGCGCCAACACTAGATAATTTTAGGAGAAAGTCGGAAATGACGCGGAGTTGATACTAGGGTTGTTGCGAATATCAGCATCAGCATCAGCGGATTATCAGCATTGGTTTCAATATCAGCATCTGCATTAATAAAAGCTGATTTTTATCGTTTGCTGATATTCTGCTCGTGACATGACCTTGAAGGGCGAAGCTTAGGTCTAGCCGCATGCGCATGCTGTTGTGAGGGACCACCCCTCACTAGACTCCAGGTTGCGCGGTGTGAGGTGGTGGTATCAACTTGCGGGTTATCTCCGTATTGAAAGCTGATTTTGAGTGAATCAGAAGGTATTTATTGAATTGATTGAGAGTTCGATATTGCCAGTTATAACGCTTCCCGAATAGGTTATGTTGTCGCGAGTGTATTGACGCGCGACTAAAGTTACGAGGGTGTATGGATGAGGATTATACTTGTGCTCCTAGTGTCTCGTACTGGGCATTTCTGGAGTCTGTGGGAATGCAGACTGATGCTTTGCGACTGGGAAAGGTAGGGAAAGGTAACCAAGGAGCCGGACTCGTTGAGCGACCTCGTGAGAGGGGTACCGAGTATGCCATCGCAACCTTGGGGGAGGTGATCACTCGAGGAATGATACTTTAGTTGCTTTTTCGCCGTTTTATATAGGCCGGGAAATGATGCAATCCAAAATATTCCGAGTAAAAGTATTGTTTCATCGTGTTGATTCATCGCTGCACGAGTTCCTAGCGAACAATAATTCAGCAGTGCCGGAATTATATATAAGCCTTCCCGTAATTGCTCACGACATATCTGCCGTGGACTATATCGACTGTCGCGCGTACATACTTATAGCTCTTTTCTGCAGAGTGAATACACTGTTGATGTGCGCTCCAGTACCACGTAGAAGAATACCGCGCTATTCAACTATCGCGTAATGATATACAAGAGAAACCCGATCTAAATCAATCCAGTGATACTCAAGTTATTAATACACAGATAGAATAACAGACATTGCATTTTATAGTATGCATAAAGGAGGAAAAATTAAAAATAAATCGTAACAAAAGCCGTAATGACGTATATACGTCGCTCTTTCCTTTCAATGTCCATTCACTGGTCCATCGAAGGCGCACAAAAAGCAAAACTTAATGTATTCACGACATCGATTTCAGTATCAGATACGTATGCAGCAGACTGACACAGAGATGAAACACAGATCAAAGCGCGTAGCAAGTGGAAAGCGCGGGTGGTCCGTCGTGTGCGGTCCGGCTCGGTGCACCTTCTGAGAGAATCAATAATACTCTCGTAGGTGAAGCTGCACTAGTCAAAGTGGAGCATCGTCGAGGCAAAGTGCGTCCGACCGGTCTTTCCCAGTATTCATTACGTCGACAAAGAGCGCTGTCCGCGACGCGCCTCTCTGAAAATAGTCCCACGTCCGCCTGAAATCTGTAACAACAGACAGAACAATCGTCTTTGTCTGCTGCTGATCAGCCGTCGCCTCTCATTGAGTCCATTTCTATGATATTTTAGACTATGCTGATGCCGATGGGCACGCGTAGGGGAGAGGGGAGACAAGAGTGGGAATTCGCCACCCACCTAACTTTACATAACTTTACATCTATGTATCTTTTCCGTTTCTTTATTCCACCATAACTTTTAAACACTTAAACCGATTTAAAAGTGTCTGACATTCTTAGAATCGTTATGTAATCCCAAGTGTCATGGAGTACTTAACTATTCAAATATCAAGTAAGTAGTTGTCCGAATGTCCAAATGTCTAAATGTCAATAAATTAACATAAATGTATCGTGTTTAGTGTCAAATTAAAGGTCTGATTGAGTACATTACAGATATGTACATATATCTATATGGATAAATACATAAACAACAAATATTTCATAAAAAACCGTAATGCAAAATATAATTTTTAACCAAAATTTTTCTTTTTCTGTAACGGCAGTCGTGTTTTTTATTTTTTTAAATATATTTACTTGCTCACTAAGGAAATCCAAGTATTATTAATCGCCTCGCGATAAAATGCGCAGCGATTGCACAAAAAATGAAGCATACAGTCGGTGTAGTAGCTGTACTGAGTGAACTAAAGAATACTACGTTAGTTTTAGGAACACACCCGAGGTTTGCAGTGGTATTACATCTGTTACAGGTCTCGGAGATAGAGCTATACTTTGAATCAGTTTGAAGATCGTTTTTGTAACGAATTTGTTAAGCAACTTACTTATTCGATTCATCGCGCCCTTGACGTACGGTAGTAATGCTCGCGATACGCTCGGTTTTTCGGTTTTGTGTAATAATGGGTAGTATGCGCGAGTCACGAAAATTTCCGTATCTATTTTTCCTGGGGGCATTATAGATGTGCTCCATCTCCCGCGGAATATGTTCAGCGTCGCATAGCTCGGGTGCCAGAAACTTCACGCGGTAATGTCCGTTTTTATCGTGTTTATAAGATCTTCATCTAGAATAATAATTTCAGTACTGCTTTTGGTGAAGTCGCGTGTACTGAATTTTGACAAATATCTACCTGATACGCTGTCGCCTCTTATAGACACATTTTTTAGCCTTGTAAACACTATTTCACCATTTTAATAATATTGTTTAGGATGTGGTGGTAGAGCCGGATTTTGCATAAGCTGTCCCTGCAAATATTATTATGAACTCTCATATTTTTTCCTTTTGTTCATACGGCATGCGGCTGTCTAATCTGTTCTGAACCGGATTTACTTGGCTGCGGTAGATAAATCAAATCGAGGAAACCTAGACAGGGCGAGATGATTGTTTAATATCGTGGAAGTACGCAGGTGGATCCGCAATTAAAAGTCATACACTAGTACCAAACATAACCTCGAAGAGACGACAAGAAAGGAGAAAATATAGCAGTTACGACTTGTCTTGTATGTCCAACACTTTAAAGCAGTCGTGCCCAACCCGCGACCCGCAGCCACTTTGAATGGGGCGGGGCTCGCAGTCTTTAAGATATATCGCTTTTAGGTAGGCACAAAAATTTATGACCAATAAACGCGTCTTCTTCTATGTGTGACTCATGTCTTTAATTTTTAACTGCGTGACAAAGAGCAAAACAACATTACGATGGAGCATACCAAAGTAACCAGGAATAATTCAGTACCGAAAATCAGGTATAAATCACTACATGAATACAGTCTGTATATGCCTATGTCATAAATCTTCAATTATTCAAATACGTTAATACTCTCTACGACTAAATCTAATAATGCGGATGTTGAATGTTGTTTTAGCGTAGTTTCAGGTGGTCAATCGTGAATATACTCATATGAGCCTGAAAGAAAGTATCAATCAGCAGCTTGAGTTCTCACAAGTTAGCTTAAGCCTACAAAAGGTTTTTTGATTCTCCGGAACCGTTGCTTCATTTGTCTCAAACTAAGGAGACGTTGCAACGATTCCCTTACAGAAACAGAGAACGGTTACTGCAAATTGATACGCCAACGTGTGTTTGCCAGTAATTATACCTGATCTCAATAGGAGTAGGTACTCCGAAACGTCGCATACACTCTGCCACGATAATAAGAGTTCTCACACCACTCGGAAAATAAAAGACTTTTTGAAGACCATCTTCCGGATCTAAGTCCCAATTATTAATCATTTATTTATTTGGTCACAAAAAAATACAACGTTGGTATTTAATTTAAACATAGTTTGTATCGCTCCTAACTAGGCAAAGCCTGTTCTATAGAGAACTCCAACACCAACACCAAATGTTTATAAAAATAAATATCTTTCACACAAAATTTCGGAATTAAATTAGTTTAAAAATGAAATTTTGAGTAGACTTTAATAATTATTGCACCTCTATAAAAAAGTAATATTAGTAAAAGGCAATAATAAAGAGTAATTGGTAATACGTCATAAAGGATACAAATTAATAATAATACATATATAATTAGTACTGTAATAAAATAAATATAAATATATATATAGAAAAAAAAATACATTTATTTTAAAATTGTTATTAAAGTTTTTTCCGTTTTCTGCCCAGGTCAATTAACCATATTGTAGGTAATTATTTTACATTCTTAGGAATCGCTCGTGGCGTCACTGGCCAGAGCGTCCAGTGCTGCTCTGCTGTCAGAGCAGATGAGGATATATTTTTTTTACCTCAAGTCGACTTTGGAGTTATATGCATTCCAATATGGCAAACCGTGGCATATTGTTCAAGGGGGATTCTGATTCAGTGGTTGGTTTTGGGTCCGTACACGCCTGCCTCAAAATTCCACTGTTTAAATATCCAATGTTAGCTTAGCCTAACAGAGCATTTAGGATACGAGGCGTCCGCACCGTGACGCAGTTTTGAACGATGTTGATGCGTGAGTCCTAGCACGGCAATATTTGGTGGGTACAAACAGACTGATTCTTCTTAAGGATGATCGAGTTATCAACGAGCCCCTTGAAGCAGTTTCTATATGTGGCAGATTGCCAGCTAATCTCTTCTTACGCTTAGTTAGTTGTACCCAACTATCTTTAGAATAAATGCCGTAGAGTACAGAAAAGGATAATATCCATAATGTATAAAATACAGGAATCTCAGAAAACGTTTCTGTATCCTCTCCACATGGATATGTAACTATTTTCAAAAGTATTAATAATTTGAATGATTTCTTTCTACTTGTTAATTTAGGTGTTTATTTTAGAGTTTCAATAATTTTACGGAAATTATAAGTGTAATGACTTTACCGAATACCTAAACACTTAAAAATATATTTTATTTTAAAAGGTCGGAATCAGTATCAGTATCAATTTATTCATTCGGAATATACAATAAAATCATGCCATAATAATCATTTAAAGTTAGTTATGTTATATTTGAATTCGTCAGTTGTTAATTAACCCGGTAACTCCCTAACATCCCTTGCGGGACCAACGGCCGACTCCCCCAATTTCCAGGTTATATTTTTTTATATATCAAATTTCAATGCGATCAATTTACAGTATTTTTTTTTATGATCCGTATAGTGGTTTACAAGTTATGGTCGTTTGTATCAAGGTCGTCGACTCGCGTCGATTTTACGCGCGAAAATGTCGCGGGCAAAAGTGATAGCTGAATTTTTACTTCGCGAGAGGAGGGGATCTATTAATATAAAATGGATCAAATTCAATATCAATTTGGTTTAAATAATAATAATGTCATCATAACGAACTTCCGGTAAAATTTATCTATTTGAAATTGCTCTCAGTGCACTTTTCTGTAAAATTAAAACTCTAGAGCTGTCTGTGGCATTCCCCCACACCAGTATATCATACGTCATTTTGGAATTAAAACAGGCATGATAAGCAGTTATTGCAGCGACTTTGCCAGCTAAAAATTTAATCTTTGTTATCGCATATATTGCCGAAAAAAGAGCACTACACAGTTTATTACTATGGATGTTTCAGCTGAGATGATGGTCGATCATGATACCTAGGAGCTTCGTAGATTTGCTTAACTCTAGAGTATTATTACTGACAGTTATATTGAATGGTAGACGATTTCAAAATGAGGTAGAAAGTAAAAAAATTATCTGTCCTTTTGGGCTCAATGCGGTCCAGAGAGCCTAAAAGGTTGGACACACACGCTATCCGCGATATTATTACATCCGCTTGGTTTTACGATGCGCGTAGAGCCGTCGCCCGGTGCAAATGTTTCTTGGAACTTATGCCGCAAGGGAGGTCGTAAAAACTCTTAAGATATAGGTGAGATTTTATTACGAATATTACGTACGAGACATTCTGGAAGGGTTATATTAGGGGTATAGGTAGTATTGTAGTTTCATAAAATATTATCGTGGAAAATAATTATCTGCTTCCACATTGTGCCCGAAATATTTATTTAAAAAAATCGGTTGCGTCACCTTGGTAAGACTTACACAGCAAGTAGCCAAGGACTGATTTCATTTGAATATAAATTTCATAAATAAATATGATGAGCGCCCCCGGCCGGCGGACGAACGCGTTTGAGTTCCACTACGACTAGTTTCTCGGCTAAGGGCGGGTTTGGGCCAAGCATCAATAGATGGCGTTAATATTTAATTAAAATTTATAGCTGAATTTAAATATTATTAGTGTAGCTTGTATATGAGATATTTCAACAATTAATCGGCCCAATGTGATTTTAATATTTCGAATTTGATATTAGACTAATGCGCCCCCTGGTGGGCCGATTTCAGCCACAATCTTTTCAGTTCTTGCCATGACCAAATGATACTTGCATACCAATTTTCTGCTTAAAAGCGTTGGCGCTATCGTGGAGTAATACATATACACAGACCTACACACAGACACATAGACATACCTCAGTCTCTAAACGGGGGGCTCAGGGGGGCTCAGCATGGGGCTCAACATAAATCATCTCAGGGGGCTCAACATGATATATCCGTCTTCTTCTCGAAAAAAAATCGCGTTCACAAAACTTTCCCTTCTTGTCGGTTGGTGGGCTGGAAAAGTAAAATATAAACAGTAAATAATATAGCATCAATAAGATCGAGGCGTTTAAAATTAAACGTAATAAGCGTAATGTAATGTAAAATGTTAATATTGAATTATGAGAATGATAGATTACTATATTTGTGTTACTAACCAAATTGGTTGTTGCAATCATATTGGCACCGCGTGAGGTTCAGTACGTTCAAAATTTAAAAAGACTAAATTTATTCGTTTTGATTTTCGGATACTCAGACCCGCTAGCCGCAATCAGATTATTGGATAATTGGAATCAGTACTTTCAAATTAAATGCTCTGAGTTTTAGATGCACTTACCCAGCCTCAAATAGAATAAATGCATCGCTTACTATCGCTTCAAATTACACTTGCACATCTGAGATTCTAAAATTCGGAATTATGAAATAGCACCTGTTATTTTTCACTGATAAATAATTTTTCGTAAATAGCAGTCGTTTTATTGCGTACTATTGAGAGTCGTCTCGACAATTTTTCCCTTAAATAGGCGATGCTACAGGATCTTGGAAATAATAATTATTCTGAGCGATCAATACACGATCTACCAATCTCGAAACATAAGAGCAAAAGCTAAGAAGACGTTCTGAGCTAATGCGCTATTTTTCCATTGCGGGTAGACCGTTATAATTCATATACTGCTATATTTTGGCCGTTTTAGCCCTTTCTTTAACCGTGATATTTTAATGCATTTTTTTTAACAGAGGGTCAGGTCGTCCAAAGCTCAGTGCGTCTACAATATGCTGGCTCCACATATTAGCGAATCTTCGTGTTACAGATCAGGTAATGACACGAAAATGGACACGAACATTCGTCAATGTGTAGAACCGGCATTATACGAGTTGCGAGGGACTAAGTGTTACTGACTTCATTCTATATTCAAACATAGAATGCTTAATGATAGTGGACTGATTTGAGACTAACGTCAGTTATTTCTTTTGTTTTTATGGTTCTGGGTGTATTTCGCTCTAATATTTCAAAAATTCGGCTTAGTCACCCTAAGACTTTCCCGGCAAGTAACCAAGGACTAATTTCATCTTAATAATAATTTTATAAATAAAATCGATGAGCACCCTCTCTCGACCGGCGAACGAACCCGTCTGGGTTCCGTCACACAACGGCCTGGTCCGGCGTGGTTCGTTTCTCGACTAGATTGCGGCGGCTTGGTGTTAGTATTTGATTAAAATTTATGGCAAAATTTAAATATTATTAGTGTAGTTTGTATATGAGGATTTCGGCCCAACAAGGCATCTGTTTACCAAATTTCAAGTCCAATATTTCGAGATTGATATATGGCTAGCGCCCCCCCCCCCCTCCCTTAATATACAGATCTCAACCACAATCTTTTTTTTGGTTGAAATTTGGTATGCCTGCATACCAAATTTCAGCTCAATCGGATCAAGCATTTGACACACAGACAGGCATACAGACAGACAGACAGACACACAAACAGACTTCAATCTGGAAATGGTCTAAATCATCGCAGGGGGGTTGAAAATGGATATGTCCATCTCAATCTCGATTTTTTTAGCGTATTCACAATACTTGCCCTTTTGGTAAGTTGGTGGGCCGGGAAAGTAAAATGAAGACATATTAACCATTGAGACCAGGGAGTTTAGGAGAAATTCTGTTTCTACTATTTTTTCGCTAACTGCGGCATCGCAATGTTAACAAAATGTTTGCATATCTCTTACCGCCCGTCGTTATAGAGTTACTTGTAGCATTATAAAATACAACAATGAAGGCCCAAAATGAACGGCAACATTCTGGGAAAAGGTTCGGGGTTAGGTCTAGGTTAGGGCCGAATGGTGGAATATTATCAGCAGCGGGCAAGAAAACTGGCAAAGATCTGAAATTGTCACAATGTAATCAGTATCCATTGAACACTCACAAATAACTTCCATCTCAAACCCTACAAGATGCGAAAAGTGAAAGACTTAACTCCAGTGCAGGAAAAGTTCGGTTGGATAGAGCCCAGACGATGAAACACTTGTGCGCGAGTGAGACATCATTATTTTACGGGAATTCATTAGACTACGGGAACAAGCGAAAAAGCCGTGTTTGTTAAAAAAAGGTCAAACGATAATCTTTAGCAAATAAAAGCAGTCAGAAAGCATGGACCAACTTCTATCATGGTTTGGACCCCAATGACTGCTGAAGATTGCTTTTTACTTGTTTTCATCGACCATGTATCACGAAGATTTATTAAAAGAAGCATTGATACCATTGGCACATAAACGATTCGAAGACGACATGGATACTCCAGTAGGACTCAGCGCTTTCCCATAAAGCCCTTGAAAATCAAAAATTTCATCACGGGAATGTTCCGTGGCTCATTTCGGCACAACAGTAGCCAAGCGACGCCAATTTGCTGGATTTTTCCACTTCAAGCATTTTAGAGGCTAGAGTGTCGACTAAAAAACACCATAGATTGGACGCGCTCAAGGCAGCTTTTCGACAAAAATGGCAGGGAATCCTGCAGCATTTCAGCATTCGTGCAGCATGTGAAGCGATCATCGGCAGACTCAACTCCATCATCAAAGCTAAAGGTGGTTATATCATACAAATCATGTTCAATATAATCAATATTCAAATCAAAATATCAAAAATTTATAGAAATATGGCGGTTTTTTTAGACACTTACATAGTCCCTCGCACACTATATACTCGTATACTGAACTTTGGATGCTCTTACCAATAAATCGCACTCAGATCGTGTGAGTCTCATAACTTCCGAATATGCACGATTGATACGGAGGATGAGGAGATACAACTAGAGTTGTCAACTACAACGGGCGAACCCGTCACCTCAGGAATTTTAAAGGATTAATCGTTCTATCTCCCGTGAAGTGAGCGCAGAAGACTTGGACAAAACAGTCCACCGTCAAGCTCCGCCACATGCCCGTAAGAGGCCAACGCCTTAACCGCGAGATAACTAGGTGTGTTACCCAGCGGGCTTACACTCACGCCCTTACTTCCAATTGCGACCAGATTACCCCGATCTCTCGATTGGTTACGAGTTCGAGGTCGCTTGCGCGGTCCTCTCCCTTATGAAGCAGTGAAACGGTGTATACCGAATCTATCGCGGACCACGGCATCCTTTGCCCGGCTGTTCACCCAGGATCGGGTAGCCGATGGTCGATTCAAGAGCAGTCGCCGTAAGGTTCGCAACCACTCCCGCTCTATAGGAAACAGTACTGCTTCCAGACTCCCCCGACTGTTACTCAGAGTTAGCTAATGGGCCCATGATGAGGTGGCCACGATGACCCATGTGTTCAGGGTCGGTCACACTCACGGGTCAACACCCATCCGATGGCCTCCACGCATGGGGTGCGAACCTGGGAAGGACACTGGGTCAACCAGTCTCCCTTGGGAATCAAACCTCTGGCGCTCCTGGACGGTCTGCGCACCGAGCGGCGTAAGCCAATCGACTGTGCTCTCCGACTATTAGTCGGGGGAGTCTGGGAACTGTATTGTTTCCTATAGAGCGGGGGTGGTTGCCTACCTTACGGCGACTGCTCTTGAAATGACCATTGGCCATCCGATCCTGGTTCAGAGTCGGGCAAAGGACGCCTTGGTCCGCGATAGATTCGGTGCACACCGTTTCACCGCTTTGTAAGGGAGAGGACCGCGCAAGCGACCTAGAACTCGGAACCAATCGAGAGACCGGAGAAATCTGGTCACATTTGGAAGCAAGGGCGCGAGTGTCGGCCCGCCAGGTAACATACTGGCTATCTCGCGGTAAAGGCGTTGGCTTCTTGCGGGCTGTGACGTAGCTGGACGTTGGATTTGTTATGTCCAAAGTCTTCTACGTTCACTGCAGGGCGACAGAACGAGAAAATCGTTAAAACGTCCTGTGGTGACGGGCTCGCCCGTTGTAGTTGACACCGCAAGTTGTTACTCAGAGTGCACAATCGATTGGCTTACGCCGCACGGTGCGCAGACCGCCCAGGAGCGCTAGAAGTTTGATTCCTAGGGGAAACTAGCCCTAAGGCCATAGTTCTGCCCAGGCTCGCACTTCCTGCGTGGAGGCCGACGGATGGGTGTTGACTCGTGAGTGTGACCAACCCTGAACTGAATGGGTCTTCGTGGCCTACTCAGCAAGGGCCCATTAGCTCCCATTGGAGATACAATCTGCATTGCACTTATCAAGTCTTATTAGAAAAAAGATATCAGATGCAAGGGCTATGATAAAATTAAGAAATTGGTCATATTGGCGAATCGGTCATTTGGAAAGATAGAGGATAGTTAGCTAGTCGAATGCAGTAAAAGTATCGTAACAGTGAGAGCAGTTGTGGTAATTTGACTTAATATTACCTATGAATCGGAATATGGAATAAATAATTAACGATTGGCGACGCGACGCAACGAGCAGCCGCAGTCGCAGCCATAAAGCCCGCATGGAGGTCGGCGTTCGGCCACTTTGGACAGATTGGTCGTAATCGACCTGGGAGATCGCATTGAACCTCGAGTGTACCCGACAAACAGTTCCCAATTTAACTTTACGGTTGTCTTAAGAAAATTTACGACATTGCGTATCGATACACGGCCCCTCTTCGCTGCCGCTCTTACATACATACATACATCTCGTTCCGCGTTCCTTTGGCCCCGTCTGCCTCCCCATTCCCTACCAGAAATAAGATTGGTAACAAGAGACTCGCTGTATTATTTTATGGCTTTACAATCGCACATTTAAGTTATTTACTAGCATGTACCGTTTTAAAAATAATCTAAAATTGACGTTCAGTAAAGATAGTAAGAGAGACTGTTGTACCTTGTCAAACTTTTCAAATATTTATTTTCAATAATGTTTTTGATTTCTTGCTAAATAGAATAAAATAGAATAGAATATAATAACTGTATTGAGTTGTAAAAAGAAAACATTACATAATGAAGTAACACTGGTTTAAAAAAGCAATGTATGCATTAATGGCACACTTATTACTATAGCGATATCTTACAGTCAACTATTTGATAAAATAATTTGTCATCGTAAAGTACACATAGAAGTAAATAAGTGTAAATTAAAATACATTAACACAAATATATTAGTCAATAATATTTTCTAGGGATATAATATACCATTTTGGTATTTGATTCAGAATGAGAATATTTTTGAGCATTTATCAACAAACGAAATTTTATTTTATTTACAATACATCGTCATAAAAAATATTTAAATAAACAGTCCGATACTACTCGGATAAATGAACCATATATGAGTAGGTATATAAGAATTCAAAAAACCAGTGTTCCCTGGAACAACCAGTAAGAGCGTTGTATCCGGTAGGTATCTATAAAAAATATCTATTAATAAAATTTATTAAACTCGTTAGAGCCATTGATAAAACAAAATGTATTTTAGTTTTAGTTTCTTTACCAGTTTTTCATAATTTTATGTCTAAAGCGATAATTTCAAAACGACGAAGAGACACGCCTAAAAGAGCCACAATACCAAATTCTAACGAAATCGGTCTGATCTATGTGTTTTGTCGCGTGATGGCACCGAAAATGGACATTGGACACAATTCGGGTTTACATACATTTGGGTTTGGTTACAGTTTGGGTTTAGTTGGTTTTGGTTTGGTTTTTATTGAGTTGGGTTTACGTTTATAATTATATTTATATATAAATATACAAACCCTTTTTTGGGTTTCTGGGACCTCAAAACGTGAACATCCAAGAAAATCTCAAAATCGATTTTTCGCACGATCACACAACTCCCCATATTATTTCGTATATGAAACTCAATAACTGTTACAAGGTAAGCGATAGTCATCGATCTCAAAATAGGTTATTGTACCGTAATTATAGTTTTTAGACGAAATTCTTTCAAAATATATTCAAACAAAATACTTTCATTAAGAAGTTATATGGATACTTATTGGAGGTTGAAAATGATGCAAAAATGTAAAGTTTAGGTACAGAGGCATTTACTCTGTATATAATCTGTTTGATAGCTTCTGCGTCAACTTTAGCCCTTTCATTTCATTTCTCACTCTACCGTGAACTTTAACAAGAAACGCAAGAACAGCGGTAAACAGAGATTCTTTTTTTAAATGCAGATAACTGCTTGCGTTACAATCTCTGATGATATAATTATCATGTTTGTTGATGCGGCATGTCAAGGTACAATAGCTAAAATTATTACATAGTACGATAAAAATTGAAATTAAGGGAAAAAAAATTAAATATAATTGTGATTATTCTCACCATAGCGACTAATTATCAGAAATAATCGAAATAGTATTGAATCTAAAAATAAATGGTACATAAAATAGAAACATCTTTCCAATATTCCTACAACAAAAAAGGATACAGCAAAAATTTGTAATAATGTTTATTACATTTCATCAAAGAAGCTTATCAGATAATATTTCAGTTGACCACTAGAAGTCAATAATGATATAATAATTACAAGGTATTTCAAAATACACTGGAGAGTTATCACCTACAACGGGAAAACCCGTCACCCCGGGAAGATATAACGATATTGATTGTTCTTTTAACCTGGAGTGAACGTAGTGACTTTTGGACGAAACAGTCTACCGTCTAGCTAGGCTAACACGCCCGTCATATATCTACAACGCCTTACTGCGAGGCACTAGGAAGAGAACCAAGCGGGGTGGCCTCGCGCTCTGACTACCAGATTTTTTCGGATTTCTACGTCCTCTCATCTGGTTACGGGTCCGAAGGCGCTTGCGCGGCCTCTACTTCATGTTAGCGGTAATTCAGGTCGAATTTATCGCGGACCTTGGCGTCTTTTGCACGTCTACCACTCCGGATCCGGTGGCCAAGAGTTCGTTTTAGGAGCAGTTGTCAAAGTATTTCAATGTATACTACTATGGTCAAGTTACAGATATCTCCCCTGCCTATATAGATGTAGCAATAACGAGGTTATGTTTAACTGAGTATGTTCCTCGTTACTGAAAGAACTACTTGATATTATCAAGTAAAATTATGTTAAGTGAGTGAGTATACTCGCACCCACTATAGCTTTTACTTAGATTATATTTCCAACTCTCCATTACCGCAACCTGCCCTTGTATACGGGTATATGCGGACGCGGTGCAACTGCCCCGATTACATTTTGTAAAATATACGATTGAGGCTTGCACTATCAACCGTGCTCGTAAATGAATATTGCGCCATAAACTGTCTCGCACATTTCCCAATAAAAGCTTGCCGTAAAAATTTCCCTAAAACGCGCGACCGCTTCCTGCCGCTCCTACTCAAAAACGTAAACTCTCCGCTCCGCATTACTTAATCAACTTACTCAACGCGATTCACGCGTGTCGGCTGTAAAAGAGTCGCCAAGCCGCAGACAAGACGGGGGGGAATGTAAATGTTTGAGAAAGTTATAAAAAATATTTTTGGTACACCATATCATATTTATATTTTCATATTCATTTTATTAGTATAAAGGTATAGGTCTTATTAAATAATGAGCAAAGATTTTTTAAATATAAATATACATAACTATCAAGAGAACGTAAGAAAGGAGTAGAACATACAAATAAATAAAAATAAAACGCAATAAAATACAAGGAAGACAAGTGAATGTATGAAAAAGAATAAAAAAACATGACTGGTGTTACAGAAAGTGAAGTATTGTAATTATAACATTTTTTTTATATTTGTAGTTTAGACATATATTTGTCTATATCCATGTATATTTCCGGAATGTACTTAATCAGACCTTTCAATTGACACTAAATACGATAAATTTATATTAATTTATTGACATTTAGACAACTACTTACTTTATATTTGTACAGTTAAAGTACTATATAACACTAACGCGTCGTTGTTTTAGGTATTGTCTATAAAATAGTGCGATAATTTAGTTGCAATCGATTTTCAAACCCTTTGGTTTCCTTCTCTTCGATTTACCTGATTTTTTAACAGTTGTAATAATCCTAATTTTATGTTCGATTTTCATTTTAATCATTTTCTACCCATTATTAAAAAAATTACAATGTTTCGCAAAACAAAAATTCCGCTTGGAATGAGAATTTAAAAGATCTCGATAAATGACGTGAGCAAAAGTTGTAGGCAATAACTTCACAACTCTAAATCATATTTATTTGTGGTCTAGGACCGGTCTTAATATATTTATGTTTTTTTTAATTTCTAAAAAGCCACGAATGTGGCGCCACAAAGGCGAATAACTCTCATCAGATTGTCAAAGCTCGGCATTGAAGTATGTAAAAACTTCATGTAACAACGTATTTTTTGGAATGGTAAAAATAAAGGATTGCGCGGGTATCGTGTGACGCGGCTGCGTAGTGAAAGCCAAGCTTTGGTACGCACAAATAGTAATTAAATCGTGTGATGCTCAGAACTTCCAACTTGGAAATACTGAGCTTTGTATGTTCTGACCCGACTCCACAAAAATTTAATAGTTACATAGTAAACATAAATAATAATTATTACATGTATGTGTACTAGCCTACAGCATTTTCGGAACAGTTACGTTAGTTAGTGTTTTATAGAGTATTTTTTTTATGCTGATACAGAAAATGTAATCAGAAATGCTCCATAACATCACGTTTTTTTAATTTACTTTATTTAAATATCCCCATTACAGAGTCTTTGACATATAAATGACGTATAGAGATCTTGTTAAGTGAACATACTTGATATTACTAAGAAACTTTAGAGGCCTTAGTCATTTGTTATGAAATGGGACAGTCGTGCACCAAGTAAACATTGTGTGATCAACAGGTAAACATTGTGTGATCAAAGAAGGGCCAAGAAGAGACACTTTACTCCTGGACCAAATAATATTAAATATGTTCCTTTAGTCAACCCTCAGCATGTTTTTGGCCACATTATCATTTAAAATTAGGGTTGAAAAAGAATTTTGACAGAGCACTGAATACAGAATAAGACGGATTTAAATATTGATGACAATTGTTTACTTAGTTAATTGATGCTAAATTAAAAGAAGGAATATTCATTGAACCTCAAATTAGAAAATTGCTCAAGGATGAAAAATTGACATGGAGTTGAATAGTGTAGAGCTAGCGGCATGGAAGTCATTTATGGATGTAGTTCATGATTTTCTTGAAAATAACAAAGCAGAATATAGTGATCTTTTAGTAAAAATCTTTTGTGGAGCTAAACAAATGCTGGCTTAATTCTCGCAAAAAAAAACATTTTTTGCATTCGCCTCTTGACTTTTTTCTATCAAATTTGAGTGCTGTGAGTGAGGGAGAATGCTTCTTTAATATATGTAAGCAGGAAGAATGCTTCTTTAATATATGTATATTACAAATGGAGCAACGCTACAAGGCAGTTGGGACGAATCAATGATGACTGACTACTGTTGGTTTCTACCAAGAGAGGACCCTACTATAAACCAAATGAAGAAGTAATATATAAATTCAACATCACCAATTTTAGATGTTTTATATATGATAAATGAATTTTACCAGGTTTCATTTCAATCTAATATCTTTAAAAATGTTTTTCACTTTTAAATTTGATCACTTTCACAATTTGATATTATTCAGCAAAAGGGTGTCTAACAAACAAATGGTGGTTGATGGGAGAAAAACTGATTGATTTTCAGATACAGCACACAAAATAGATTAAATTTCACTTATTTATGTTTCTGTTCCGATTTCTTATCCTAATTTGTAGAAACGTAAGTACATAGTACTCATACATCAGCAACAAATAAGGTAGTGAAATTATGTTTGCTCTACATGTCTTAAAAGATGCCACTGACCTTTTGGTCAATAACAGTTTATCAAGCGTATGGCTATTCCTGGTTCAAATATGGAATAGCTCTATGGGGAAATAGTACTGATTATTACAAAATCTTCATCCTACAGAAACAACGTGTAAGAATCATTAGTTCCCACAAATAGAGGCGTGCGAACCATATTTTTAAAAATAAAACTAAAAAATTAAAACTTTGCAATCCAGACCAGCAGTAATAAAATAGGTTTTCAGAGAAACACTACACCTTACTTAAAATATTATTACTCTTAAAAGAAGCCGACGACGACAAGACAGTCCTCATTGTTTCACATTAGCCGTTGCAATAACAACTACCGTAAAAAATCTTTCTTAAACCGTGTGTGTAGGGTTTACGATGATCGATACGCATCAATAGATATCTTCGCTGAATCGAACATTGGATTCAGAAATTTGAGAGGGCGATATTTAACACTTAATATTTAAAATTTATTACTTATTATCTACTGTTTGCACTTGTACTTATTCATACCAACGTACCTGTCTCAACTTCAAATATCGTACTGGTAAATTTGTTAAATACGTGGACTCCCATCAACATAATGTATTTATTTTTACTATGTTCCTCCTTCCCTTCCTGGTCCCTCCCTTCCTATCCTCTTTCTTTTCTCGTTTTTTTTCTTTCTCTTATAACTTAGATAATCTTAATGTAATCATTTAGTGGAAAATTGTCTCTGGTGTAATTTGTATATCTATTTTGTTTGTCTACTTACTTTTATACACTGTTATTTTCCTGAATAAAAGAAAATAAAAATAAAAAGCCTTAACATAAAGTTCTTAATTTAGTGTAGTTCTCAACAACGCACTCCTGGAATTAAGTAACAAATGTCCAATTTTATTCACCCCCCCTTTCGAGCAGAGCGTTCCTGCGGCGCATCCGCGCTGAGGGACTTTTTAAGGAAATTTTGTTGAAGTGGAGTTGTGCTGTACTTACGCCCATTTAAGCAGGTAAACAGACAGAATAAGTGGATTGGCTGTTTGGAGGAGGACAAAAGGAGAGAGAAGTGGGCGCGTAATGCGAACGGGAAATATAGCCGTATGGAAACGGAGGGGAAAGGACTGGAGACAAGCACTCGGCGGCATTAGCTAATAAAAAAATTGATTGCAACATTTGCATGCATTGCGCCAGAAACTTTACGTTCGCTTCTGCTTCCGGTTGGGAGTTTTTAACGTTCGGTGATACCATAACGGCTGCACACTAGGTTGTAGAGAATAGGATGACGATGATGCTGATGACGAACTGGGGATATATGGTTGCCCGACCACTCGCACTTAGTTCTTCTGTAAGGACTCTATTCTACTGATGTCATCCACTAAGCCAGAATATGAATGCTTTATATAACCGATTAGTTTACAAATGCCCAACCTGATTCTCCATTGTGCTTTTCTTAGGTTTGTTCTTTGCCACCTGCCTTTGATTCTGTTTCGTGTGTTGTACGTTCTGTGTGTATCTTTTTCTTCTTCATTTCTTCTGACTTCGAAAGGTCCTTTCAACCGTGTAAGGCTTATTCTGTTTCCCTGTGTATATTCTTGAGGGCCTCAATATACTTACTCGCTAGTTTGGATGCTTGTCTCTGGCTCTTGCTATCTATAATATATTTTAAGTGAATGCCTATTTTTATAACGCTTTTATTAGCATGACCTGTATGTATGTAATGGAATCTCGACAATCCAATAATTTTATATTTTTAACCTAATGTACTAACCAGGAGCATCAGGATAAAAAATATTGATTTTACTGGTTAGACATATAACCGGCCATATAATGACAGTGAATTTGTCGTTCTTTATAAATAAAAATATGGTTTCAAAAAACTAAAAAGGAAAAATAAAATTATACTTAAAAATAAATTAAAAATCACACGTTAATTAATAGTAATGTGAACTAAAAAGTGAACAATAATTTTGAAGTATAAAAATTTTGTTTAACGGCAACAGAAAATACCCTAACTTATTCAAATTCATTTAAATGTATTGAGTTTAATGATTTTGAATAATGTTAAAATCTGAATAAAGTAATTGACGAAATAAATAATTTTAATTTTAAAAAAGCGTGGGGTGCTTGATATCAAAACAATATTTCATTGGTAGATATTTGTAAATATAGAGATATAATTAAAAAAACAGTAGAAAGCACCTCACGCTCTGTTAAAATTAAAGTTTTTTTTTTCGTCAATCACTTTAATCTCATTTTAAACTTATTCAAAATCATTAAACTATATTGAGTTAGAGTACTTTGTATCGCTGTTGAACAATTGCTTAAATAAAATCATTTAACTATATAGAGTTAAATTATTTTGAATAAGTTAGGATACTTTCTATTGCTGTTGAACAATATCTTTATATTTCATAATCATTTTTTACTTTTTAGTTCACATTGCTATTAAAGCGTGATTTTTTAGTTCTTTTAAGCTATAATTTTATTTAATGGTAATTTCATTAATATTACTTTCAGCCACAATTATACTATTGGGTTCCGCTTGAAAAATCATTATACAATGCCCGAATTGGTCTTTTTAGATTAAATTTGGAAATATACCCCCTTCCCTCCCTTCCTCTGTTTCTGAACTGTCAGCTTATCTTAGCTAAATTATTTTGTACCTTTTTTTATGACAGATAACAGAAATATTGGATGGATTATCATCAAGGTAAATTTGATCTAAGTTTGATAGTTAACCCACTGTAAAATGTCATTCGTTTTTCTCAATTCCGTTCTATTTGAAAAATCCCATAAGCTAAATGTTTTCCATTTATTCATAAAAGATGCCGCTTGGTGTACCAAAAATATCTTACATTTATATTTTATTTCCAAAATTTTCTGTTAAGTATAGGAAGGGCTTCTCTAAATAGAGTTACTATTTGAAAAAACAGGTGCCAAGATTTGACCATTACCATTAAAATGCCAAATTTCGGTTTTATTTTTGGAGATTGTAGGTATTTATATTTAGTAAAAGAAAAATAAAATATAAAAATACGCATGCCGTAAGCAGTAAACTGAGAGTATTAGGCAACCGACGCGCGTGAGGAACGATGCCAAAACCATCTAACAGAAATTTACAAACCCAATAAACTAATCTATAATTATTGCTAAACTCATATAATAGCTAATGCTCGGACGATCAATGTGTATTAAATTTCGCGTAATTGCCGCCAAATCCCTCGATGCCATTATCGCGTCGCGACGCTGTGGCCAGGGCCAGGCTGAGACTACCCGGTAAAATCGTAAATCGGTCTGAGGCTGCGCTGAGATATAGAAATGCCGCTCGCGACACTGGCCAACAAATACAGGTCAAAATAATAAATGGCCGGCGTATATCAATGCCATCCCTATTTTAACGGTCCAGCCCATATGGTTCTTGAGGGAGAGTCGAGGGCGAGAAAGGCAGGAAAGGTTTCGGCGGCGTCGCGACGCCGACCCCGCATTTTCCGTCCGATAACCAGTGGCGGAAGTGGCAAATTTGAGAAAATTTATTGGAGGAACGCAAGTCTATCAAGATACTTTTGCAATGAGGATTATAGGTCAGTTGCACTTTTGCAATGAGGATTAGGACAAATGTACTTTTGCAATGAGGATTAGGACATATGCCAAATCATTAAGTACTATATGATGCGATGGCACACTGTGCAATTTGACGTGAAATAACGAAACTAAAGCGATTCTAGAGCATCAGTCACGACGATATATAGAGCGTAAGATATATCCGGCATTAATATGCACAATGCAAAACAATAAACAAAAAGGTTAACCCAGTGCAGTGGTTGGTCACTCGGGGAAGAAAAGAGACGGAGAGAATTATTATTTTTACAGCAACCTAACATACCTTATTAACGTTATTAATATTATTAGTATTCATATTAACCTAACATACGTACACATTTTATATCAATGACATAAATATCTGTTTTAAATTTTGTAACTTTCTACTTTTCCCTAACGATTTGAAAATATATGCACCTGTTAATTCCCTTAACGATTGTCAATTGGTCCAGGATGCTCTAGATAGACTATCTCTTTATTGGGCCTCGAATCGCTTATTTCTGAATGCTGCAAAATGTGCTACCGTTAGTTTTACGCGGAAAAACAATATTTTAACATTTAATTATACTGTAAACGGTTTCTCGATAACCAAGAAGAATGCAATCCGGGATCTAGGTGTTTTTTTAGATAGTAAGTTATTATTTAACTATCACATAGATAACATCACTAAAAAAGCATATAGTATGTTAGGATTCGTACTTCGATCTTCAAAACAGTTCTCAGTTAAACATTCTCTCTTACTCTTATACAACGCATTCGTCCGCAGTCACCTCGAATATGCGTCTCAAATATGGTCTCCAAGCTATAATGTTCACGTAAAAGGAATTGAACGTATTCAAAATTTGTTCTTGAAACATTTGAATTATCGTTTCTTTTTGTCCTTTCATAATTACCGCGAAGCAGCTAGCTTTCATGGTCTTCAATCACTACAATTAAGAAGAAAATGTGCAGATATGGTGTTTTTCCATAAATTGTTGACAGGTTACATTGATTGTTCGGATCTTCTTGGAATGGTATCTTTTCGTGTACCATAGCGACTCACTCGCCAAACGGAGTTATTCCATCTACCGCAGGTTGGCACTAATTATGCACAAAACTGTTTTATTTATAGAGTATGTAAAATTTATAATACGCAGCTCGGCGATATTGACGTATTCAATTCGTCATCTATCGCTCTTAAAAAAGCAATAATTAATAACGGTATTGACGTATCATAATATAATATAATATAATATAATATAATATTAATAATATGTATTTAAGAATATATTTAAATAATATGTATGACAATAATATGTATACATTATAGAACGTGTATTCACATAAAATTGTATTTACTTATATGACTCCCTCTTTCCAATTCCCACCTCCTTTCATGTGAGTATTCTTCATAGAAAACTGTTAAGTGTTTAAATTATTAATAATTAAGTGGAAACATGTTATTAGCATTACCTTTGAAACTTAATAATTTTGTACCCAATGTTTTGTAAAAGCTGTTCGTTTCCTTAACAATAATAAAATAAAATAAAATAAAACATTGATTATTGGCATGCGTACTGACGTATTATTATTATTGGAACTTTATCTTTTATGTAAGATAAAGTTGACTGTAAGATATCGCTATAGCGATAAGTCCGCCATTTGTGCATAAATTGTCTTTTTTATGAAACCAGCGTAATATTCATTAAGTTATGTTTTTATAGCACAATAAAGTTATTCTATTCTATTCTATTCTATTCTTTTAGGATAATTTTTATATTTATTTATTATTGAAATTATATTTAGTTTAAATTTTGAATAATGTTATTATATTTTCATTAATATTTTTATAGAATTAGATAGATTTAAATTAATTTATTATTAGTATGGTTATTTGATAATTTCAGGATTTGTAAATATATTATCGTAGTCTTGACAAATTTTAATTGATTCAACAACATTTTTCAATATATTATTATCATTAGGCAGTATTCAAATAAACGTATTTGAGCCTACCTTGGTGCGGATTCTCGTGCAATCCAGATAGGTTATATTTTGTTATTTTGTAATTATAACTATGATCTTGAGACAATAATTATTATGTTGATGATTTGATTGAAAATAAATCCGCCAACGATCTGTGATTTTACTAATAATATCATAACCACTGAAAATGTATATCTGAAATATAAGTATACCAAACTATTGACTTACTTTAATACGATATCGTTAATACATATTTCCTAAACATCTCCAGTAGAATACTGAGCATTGCGGGATTTATTCCAGCTTTTGCATACTTTCCGCTACGAGACTTCGTTTTTTGCCTATAATTTGAAAACTTTTGAACAAAATAAAATAAACATTTACAAATCGATGCCTCAATAACTATTTATATATATAAATCAAAAAATATTATAGTTTACCGCTTTAGATTTCGAGATATTTCACTAGGAACTTTTGGAATAGACACGATTGCTTCGACCTGTCATTATTATATCTCTGATATTTTGTGTTACGTCCCAAAATGTAAACAGCTGATTTTACGTTGTCATAGTTAATAATAGACGGCAAGAAAAAAGCTACCAATAGGAAGAAACTTCATCGAAATAAACCAAGATGTTCTCGGTCCCCGAACGTTAATTGAATGAATAACCTCTGATAAGACAATGATCCTCTGATTTTTTATCAAGGTGGATATCTTCATTTTCTTAAATCTACTTTCTGGATATTACGCCCGGTATTACCATTCGATACATACCATGACAAATTGTTGTTACGGCTTCGCAAAATCTGACCATCCTTGCTTACCATTGTGTATACGCTTTACCTCATTTTACGCAGATGATTTGAAAATCTTCATGGGAGTGAAGAACCATGGCGACTGTCAACTGATCCAGGAAGATCTGAATCGTTTCACTCATTTTTGTGAACAGCGTAAACTTTCTTTAAATGTAGCTAAGTGCCATAAAATCTCATTTTCGCGAAATGTCAATATTATTAACTTTAAATATACAATTGGCAATGATGAAATTCTGGAAGTAGATCGAGCGCGTGATCTAGGAGTCATCTTAGATCGCAAGCTTTTAATGGATAAGCACATTGATTCAGTCGTCAACAGGGCTTACAGCACCCTCGGTTTTATTATGAGAGTTTGTAGACCTCTTAAAAACACTCATTCTTTGACAACGGTTTATGTTGCATACGTACGCAGCCTGCTTGAATTTGCTTCTAATATTTGGTCTCCACAGTATGCTACATACAAGCTGAGGATTGAGCGTATTCAAAAACGATTTATACGTCATCTAAATTACCGCTTATTTTCCAACGGCTTGTCGTACGCTGAAGGTCTGCAACGCTACGGTTTAGAGACATTAGAGGACCGGCGAGTAGTATCAGATATGTCGTTTCTACATAAAATTGTTCATATTGGGTTGGACAGTTCATACCTCCTGAGTAGGGTGAGCATACGAGCGCCTTCCCGACTCGCACGTGCTCACTCAACTTTTTACGTACCAAGGTTCAACACTAAATATGGTTCCAATTCGTTATTGCCGCGCGTTATGCATGCATACAATGTATGCTTTAACGATATTGACATATTTAATCACCAGAATAGTCGATCCTTTGTTAACCCCTCTCCTCGCGGAATAAAATTCAGCCGTCCCATTCGCGCGCGACCTTTTTGCGCGCAAAATCGACGACCTTGATAAAAACGACCATAACTTGTAAACCACTATACGGATCATAAAAAGAAGAACTGTAAAATGATCGCATTGAAATTTGACATATAAAACATTATAACCTTATCTCGTAAATCAATTAAGATAATAATGGCGACAAATTACAAATTTGGCGAAGTGAAAAAACTCGCCTATTTATCATTTCGATGTTTTTATCACAAAATACGAAAGTCTATGCGGAAATTGTATTTACAGTTATGTTCTTTATTAAATGCTTTACCAAAACCATTATTTTGTTTTACTTCTTTGCATACAAAAATATTTAGTTTTTCAGTCATAATAACCAAGAAAAATTTGATGTCTCCTCGTAAAAATTTTTTTTTTTAATTTTGTATTTCTGACTACTTAGGGACTTTATTTATATAAAATTCTTTCATACTAACTTTTCCACTACACTACACTTCTTATAAAATCATACCAGTTCTTTCAGCTTTGTCTAATATTACAGAAAAATCCAAACTTTTGCGAGTCGGTGACGAAAATTTGGCATTAACTTTGACAGGTCATAATACAAAAGTGGATAAAGTTTTTCAAATATATTGTGTTATTATGTGCTTATTATATGTCTAATAACTAATTATTATACTCTAAAGAGTCACATTTAATAGAAAAACTATAGGAAATCACACTCAAAATATGGTAATTCTTCTATACTAATTACGTAAACAAATAGGTATGCGCACCCCGCGATTTCGCGAATATCGATAAAATTAGGCAGCGCGCCTGTCTATGCAATATCGCCGCGGTACGATTTCATTTGTTTAGGCAAATTCGGAGTGTGATTTTCTAGTTTCTTCTATGAAATGTGACTGGAGTATAATAATTAGTTATTGGACATCTAATAAGCGTCAAGTTTTCAATACATTCGAAAAACTTCTAACCACTTTTGTATGCCTTTGCAATTATTATGAAATCAGACTATCGCGGTTGCTTCACATTATAGCTTTATAAACGAATTTACCGCGTGAAGTGTGTAGCACCCGACGTTTCGGCGACGTTGCCCAGGGTAGACTGGACAGCGGCGGCTGCAACGTCGCCGAAACGTTGGTGTCCAAACTTTACGTGGTAAATTCGTTTTTTAACCACATTTGTATCATGCCTTTGCAATTATTATGAAAAAGATTATCGCGGTTGTTTGACATTATAAATAGCTTTATAAACGAATTTACCGCGTGAACTTTGTGGCACCCGACGTTTCGGCGACGTTGCAGCCGCCGTTGTCCACGGTAGACTGGACAGCGGCCGCTGCAACATCGCCGAAACGTCGGGTGCTACAAACATCACGCGGTAAATTCGTTTATAAAGCTATTTATAATGTCAAACAAACGCGATAAGTTTTTGATTTCATAATAATGGCAAAGGCATTATACAAAGTGGTTAAAAAACGAATTTACCGCGTGAAGTTTGTAGCACCCGACGTTTCGGCGACGTTGCAGCAGCCGTTGTCCCGAGTAGACTGGACAGCGGCCGCTGCAACATCGCCGAAACGTCGGGTGCTACAAACTTCACGCGGTATATTCGTTTTTTAACAACTTTTGTATAATAATTATTTTCTAGAAGAAAACTCAAGAAACCATTTTTTTTTTATTTCAAAGTTCAAAGTTCAAAGTTTATTTATTCCAAAAAACCCGGTAAGGGTATAGAACTTACAATTAATAAATACATTTTTTATAATATTCATATTTTAAACATATCATATATCTGGCAAAAATAAAATTAAATCAAGTTAGAAATCTGAAAGTCAATAAACTATACAAAATCAACCATTACATTGTCTAAATATTAAAAATATCATTTAGAAATATCAAAAATAGAATAAATTTCTAGTACAAAATTTTACAGTAACAGTCATTTGATAAAAATAAAACAAACATGTCATAAAAATAAACAAAACAATTGTACCGACTAAAATAAAAACTTTCATCAGTTGGTATATTAGGTATACAATTATTCGTTTCTTTATATACAAAAGAAACATAGAAAAATATAAGAGATTGACTAACGACAACTCATTCTCGTCGCCTTCGTCCGCATTCGTGCCGACGTCCCGCTGTCGACGTCTTGCTGACTCCCTAGCGCGACAATCACGACGACCCCTCTCAGTTTCATCCACCATCTCTTTCAATACAGCGGGGACGTCTTCATCGGTCTTACATACTTCTACAATTTCACCACCTTGACACCAGACATTCTCACCGACCACAGCTCGCATGGCGGCGTGCCTACCGCGTCTATATGCCCCCGGCTGTCCACCTCTGCCCGCGCCCCGCCGTGCCCCGCCGGCTACCCTCCCCCGTCGTCCGCGGCCTGCCGCGCGGCCTCCTCGGCCGGCCGTCGCGCCGCCTCCTTCGCCGCCTAGCTCGCCGCCTGCCGCCGCTCCGCCTGGCTCGCCACCTGCCGCGCTGCCCGGCAAGCCGCGCGTCGCTCTTCGCCGCGCGCCGGCTCTCCCGCGTCCGCTGCCCGCTGCTAGTCGCACCGCCGCCGCCAGAGGTTGCCTGAAAATTAAAACAATATTGAATTTCAATATTGAAAGTCTGAATTTCAATTCAATTTCAAAAACCTAATTCTGTTGTAGTGATCGAAAATTTCCCCTGACCGCAAATTTCTGTTTCTTTATTCCATCATAACTTCTAAACGCTTAGACCGATTTAGAAGTCTGCGGTATTACTAGAATCGTTATGTCATCCCGTAACAGTCCAGTGAAAAATGAATCCCCTTAGGGAATATAAAATCAATTGATACGTAGTAAAATTATTCATAAGTAGTAGAAAAGATATGTAGTAAAATTATTCATCGTAATATTCAAATTGTCGAACGGTACGCAAACCGTCCAGTAGCGCCCGGGGAAATCCACCAGGAGAAACCGATCCACTAGCCGTGAGGCCTGAGACGCAAGAGCCTTACCTGGGGTAGCCTTTCACACGAGGAGGCTACTGAATTGAGTTTCACAGAATCAAGGATCAGCAGACAAGAAGCCAACAAACTAAAAACACAAGGCAAGCTACTGGGCGACATCGTTTGATTTGCCGCTGCATTATTTATCACACTGACGGAGGCTACAGTCTTCTGTCAGTGCGTCGTGAACTCAGGAGTTATTTTTCTTATATATATATATATATATATATTGGATGTGTAGGTATGTATATATATTTATGTATTTATGTATGTGTGTATGTATGCGTATGTATATATTCTTATGTATTATGCAATGCAACTTAAGTTCATAATATCAAAAGAGTCAGCTCGTCGATACAATTAAACAAAAATCAGCATCCCTAGATACGGGTAGCCCTGTTTTCTCTTGTACGAGATCCTTCATATATGAAATTCTCCTATCCTGACTAAAATGTATTCTCCAAAAGAAGAAGAAGAATAATAATGAGTATTCTATGTGTCTAGACCCATTTGTTAGGTCCTTATGCACTTGGTTTTAGCTAGTTTGAATTAATTTGAGGTTTATAAGTTAGAATCGGCTGGTAACATACACTTTTAAAATCTCGTCTCGGTGAATAATATTGATTTTTGATGTACTATGACACAATTCCTATATAGTGGATTATCAAAGGTGTTCTATAGTTAGAGACTTCCAGATCAATGTATGCTAATAGTTTTAAGTCACTTTTCCAATATCGGATGATGATTGCCCTGTTTTCACTTGTACGAGAGCTCCTTCATATATGAAATTCTCCTATCCTGACTAAAATGTATTCTCCAAAAGAAGAAGAAGAATAATAATGAGTATTCTATGTGTCTAGACCCATTTGTTAGGTCCTTATGCACTTGGTTTTAGCTAGTTTGAATCAATTTGAGGTTTATAAGTTAGAATCGGCTGGTAACATACACTTTTAAAATCTCGTCTCGGTGAATAATATTGATTTTTGATGTACTATGACACAATTCCTATATAGTGGATTATCAAAGGTGTTCTATAGTTAGAGACTTCCAGATCAATGTATGCTAATAGTTTTAAGTCACTTTTCCAATATCGGATGATGATTGCCCTGTTTTCACTTGTACGAGAGCTCCTTCATATATGAAATTCTCCTATCCTGACTAAAATGTATTCTCCAAAAGAAGAAGAAGAATAATAATGAGTATTCTATGTGTCTAGACCCATTTGTTAGGTCCTTATGCACTTGGTTTTAGCTAGTTTGAATCAATTTGAGGTTTATAAGTTAGAATCGGCTGGTAACATACACTTTTAAAATCTCGTCTCGGTGAATATTATTGATTTTTGATGTACTATGACACAATTCCTATATAGTGGATTATCAAAGGTGTTCTATAGTTAGAGACTTCCAGATCAATGTATGCTAATAGTTTTAAGTCACTTTTCCAATATCGGATGATGATTGCCCTGTTTTCACTTGTACGAGAGCTCCTTCATATATGAAATTCTCCTATCCTGACTAAAATGTATTCTCCAAAAGAAGAAGAAGAATAATAATGAGTATTCTATGTGTCTAGACCCATTTGTTAGGTCCTTATGCACTTGGTTTTAGCTAGTTTGAATCAATTTGAGGTTTATAAGTTAGAATCGGCTGGTAACATACACTTTTAAAATCTCGTCTCGGTGAATAATATTGATTTTTGATGTACTATGACACAATTCCTATATAGTGGATTATCAAAGGTGTTCTATAGTTAGAGACTTCCAGATCAATGTATGCTAATAGTTTTAAGTCACTTTTCCAATATCGGATGATGATTGCCCTGTTTTCACTTGTACGAGAGCTCCTTCATATATGAAATTCTCCTATCCTGACTAAAATGTATTCTCCAAAAGAAGAAGAAGAATAATAATGAGTATTCTATGTGTCTAGACCCATTTGTTAGGTCCTTATGCACTTGGTTTTAGCTAGTTTGAATCAATTTGAGGTTTATAAGTTAGAATCGGCTGGTAACATACACTTTTAAAATCTCGTCTCGGTGAATATTATTGATTTTTGATGTACTATGACACAATTCCTATATAGTGGATTATCAAAGGTGTTCTATAGTTAGAGACTTCCAGATCAATGTATATAGTGGATTATCTATATATAGTGGATTATCAAAGGTGTTCTATAGTTAGAGACTTCCAGAAAAATGAATAAATACAGACCTTAGAGTGCTAGGCGGCGAAAGGCAGACAGGGGAAGCAGAGCGCGTACGCAGCGGCGATGTCTGAAAAGTAACAAAATACTGCTTAGTAGGATCGTCGATAATCTGACCGTCCTTAGAAGAATTGGTGTATTTGTACCCGCCGAAGACCGAGATTGAGAGAACGGGTGACTCTATAAATATCTCGGTCTCTCCGGGAAAATTTCAAACTCCTTCCTGGAAAAATTATCTAAAACCGCAATTTCCGCATCTCACATTCTTCGGCTTCGAAGGGGGAGCGAATGGGCGGTACGGTAAATCACATGCGGCAAGGCAGCTGTCCTAAACCTACCTAAACTAGCGATTAGCGATTCGAAACTGGTTACAGGTTCGAAGTCGCTCGAGTGATCCTCTCCCTTGTCTTGCGGTGATCGGTGTGTACCGAATCTATCGCGGACCATGGCATCCTTTGTCCGGCTATCTCCTGGTATCGGGTAGCCGAATGGTCGAATAGAGTCGTCTTCGGATACTTTTAAACGCAATTTTGCTACTTAAATCTATGGTTTTAATGATATTGAGTATTCATGTGAGTTATTAGGAAGGTAAAGTACTCGTACCGAAAAGTTTTGGAAAATAAATAAATATTTGTATTTTATACCTCTCTGTAGTTGGGCGAAAAATAGGCGTCGGGTGGGCGGCCCGGCGGGCGAGCGCTGGGTTCTAGGCGGCGGCGGGTGGCGGATGCTGGGCCGGAACGGGCAGTCCCCGCGCTGTGCCAGCGAGGGCTGCAACCCGCCCGCGTGGTGGAGGCAGCGGCGCAGCCGACAACCGGGATGATGACAGCGGCGACTCACTACTGAAAGACAAAAATACAATAAATTGACGATAAATTCTGAAAATAACATGGAATTCTTTATATACTTACTAATTACCCAGAGTTCCGCCGGGGCTTTGAAAATCGATCGACATTTTCACGATATCTGCGTCGTCATCGTCATATCCAACGTCATCATCCCAGAACGCCGGCGCTGCACCCTCATCTATTTCATCCGAATTGGACCCCGACTCCTCCAGGAGATCTAGGAACGCCTGGGGCGGCGTCCGATCCGGATCTCGATTAAAAGACATCTAAAAAACAAAAATACATTTTTCAAAAAAAAAACAAAATAGTTAGTAACCCAATCGTGTCTGTGCTGTTGACCGTTGAGGGAGTTAATGGGCCCTCGCTGAGGTGGCCACGAAGACCCATTCTGTTCAGGGTTGGTCACACTCACGGGTCAACACCTATGCGACGGCCTCCACGTATGAAGTGCGAGCCTGGGTAGGACTCTGGCCCTATGGTTAGTTTCCTATGCTAGGATTATCAACTCTTCCCCTAATCAGCTTGAATTCCCCCACCTTATGGGCAGTTTCCCCTAGGAATCAAACTTCTGGCGTTTCTGGACGGTCTGCGCACCGTGCGGCATAAGCCAATCGACTGTGCACTCTGACTAACAACTTGGGTTGTCGACTACAACGGGCGAACCCGTCACCCCAGGCTGGTATAACGATCTTTAAGCTGCATTTTAGTTTTCCTATAAAATCCGATATTCAAATAACCAAATTTCTCAAAAATAAAAATATCGAAAATATTTTTTTTTTCCGTATTTTTGTTGTTGTTTTTATCGATAGAAATTCAAGCCTTCTCTATACACATTGAGAAATTTCGGTTTTTGCCGCCAAACTATGAACTCTGAAAACGTGGTCCGTTTGCAAACGACGTGTAAATATCAAAATACATCTAATTCCTTGAGTATATCCCTCCTACATTGAATAATAACGATTTTATAAGCGAAATAAACCAATATAATCACTACACTCGTGAGATTTCGTTCGTTTTGAAAAAATGTTGATCGCGACCGGCCATTGACGTGTTGCGCCATTTCACAAATTTACTAAAAACTACGTGAAAAAAAGGAAATGGCCTTCTCCAAACGGTAATTATCATTCCTACACAATTTTAGAATGCATATAACTCACTTTTACGGGTAAAATCCAACTAAAAACACTTACAATTGTAATTTCGGTAACGAGTCGCGCGGCGCTCAGTCGAACGAAATGTCGCACTGGTGAAGCGGAATTTTCCACGAGTTGGCAGAGTTGCCATGTATCGTACAGATTTTATCGCATGATACTATCGTATACAGTAATGGTAACGAATCATTGGCTATTTTCTGGCATCAAACGATAAAATATAGAAGCGCGTTCTATTTTTTAATGGATTTTTTACCAAACGGCGACTGTGGCCTCCATCATGATGACCCTATTGGGACGCCTCACATTTCAACGTATTAAAGTTTATATCCCTAATGGGACGCCTCACATTTGACGGGTTAATGGCGACGTTTTCTTCGTTAGCTGATAAAACAAAAGATTTAACACTTCCAGCACAATATCCACTATCACTAATATTACTGCTTCCATGCGGTTTACCTTCGACTGATTCTGGCTTAATGTCGTGAGTCTCTCCTTTGAAGATTTCGCCCACGTTCCGTCTTTCATCTGCCATTAAATCGCTCAAAATAATATTTGAAACTGTATCTTCAGGATAGACGACTTCCGATTTAATGGCGACGTTTCCTTCGATATTCACTCTTACGGTGTCCATCTTCGTAAGTGTTATATATACTAAGAAATAGCGTTTGACTCGATAATTAAATAAGGTTAATCGATTTCAAGTGTTCTGACGACGAGCTCGCGAAGGAAAACGATTTGACAGATAGCTGTCATATTTCAATGTTGCCTGTTCATAAAACTTGCGATATTTTTTGTCAGTGTTGACATTGCAGTAAATAACAAACGATAAGATGGATCGGATTCGGGAATGCTTTAGGTGTTAACGAGAATGATGAATGCCTCTCACTTGCGGAAAGAGGAGTAGGTTTAAGTTGGGCCCATTTTTCAACTAGTAAACGCTCACCCTTCATCCAATTATCTCAAAAATTAAGCTACAATCCTTCTTTATACGTAAACTCACTCAATTTCCTATTATTTCAAGGGAAATAACAAGACAAGACGAGCTACTTGACAGATGGAAGAATTTAAAATTTCGAATTTCGTTTTTTTATTTTCTAAAGGTGCGATATAAAGAAGCTGCGATCAATATTCAGCTGAAAACTTAAAACTAAAAGCGTGACATGTAACGATGTAAGTGGCTTTTATAATTATATACTTTATAATCATCTTATTGATCAATTCTAAAAAGAATATATACACAAAACTATCAAATATTTCAAAATTTTGAATTTTTACATATTTTATGTTTCGTTCATTGTAAATAATCCATTTAGGTTAAAGGTAATCTTTCCAACTAATAGGAAAGAGCTGACTGCTTCCTTTCATTGATATGAGGGCATGTCACGCTTTTAGTTTTAAGTTTTCAGCTGAATATTGATCGCAGCTTCTTTATATCGCACCTTTAGAAAATAAAAAAACGAAATTCGAAATTTTAAATTCTTCCATCTGTCAAGTAGCTCGTCTTGTCTTGTTATTTCCCTTGAAATAATAGGAAATTGAGTGAGTTTACGTATAAAGAAGGATTGTAGCTTAATTTTTGAGATAATTGGATGAAGGGTGAGCGTTTACTAGTTGAAAAATGGGCCCAACTTAAACCTACTCCTCTTTCCGCAAGTGAGAGGCATTCATCATTCTCGTTAACACCTAAAGCATTCCCGAATCCGATCAAGGGAATCCTTCGTCACGATGTAAGTGGCTTTTATAATTATTTACTTTATAATCATCTTATATATATATATATATATATATATATATATATATATATATATATATATATATATATATATATATATATATATATATATATATATATATATATATATATATATATATATATGTATATATATATATATATATATATATATATATATATATATATATATATATATATATATATATATATATATATATATATATATATATATATATACACCCCCTTTTTATATCCGTGTTCTGAATCACCGATTCCATTGCGTCAAAAGACAAAAAAGGGCTTACTAGGAAACCCTTGTCTATTACACGAACAAGTGATTGAAGTCTATGTATGCGAAATGCACTGAGAATAATATAACCATGTTATAAACGGAAATACGCATGTTTCAACAAGGATTACGTATATAACTTGGACGGTGGTCCATACGTTTGAATTACCATAACGCGTAACCATGTTGGCGTGTCGTAATGATAAAACATAAAGTTAATTCATTATGTAACGACCTTGGGATCTCGCTTCTAACATTACAGCGTACGGTTATAATCAGAGACAAAAATCACGTTAAAACTACAGTATACTGTTATTTCCCTATTCACCGTAAGGAAAATGTTGATACATATAGTTGATATGAGTTTTTAAAAAAATCCTTGTAACCCAACAAAATTATGGTTGGATCATCGTTGTAAAACCGTAATAACAAATGGTTATGTAAAAATCAATCCAATATTTTTCTCAGTGCAGTAAAATATACTTGAACTGTAATTAATTGTGACCGCTAATACTAAAAAAGTGTGCATGCAGAGTAATATAGGTTATTTGACAGCATAGAGAGAGACTTGGATAATTGTCAGGAGATCATAAAAGCTACAATACTTCTTGGCGTAATTTGGTGTAAAACACTAATCTAGATATGCCCATTGGACAGAATTTTATACCTGAAGAATTCGATAAAAGGCAGTGGTTTGGATTTGCGTAAAAAAAATAAAAATTACAGCGTTTTAAAATCTTATTAACTTATTTTCGTTTTACAATCATACTAATTTATTCGTTGAGAATTATTCACTCCCCTTTCGTTTCTTGTTACTTACTAAGAAGCAAGAAAGAAGACGCCGTTTGTGTACCTATAATTAGTAAGACTCCCTAAGAAATTGTCGGTGTTTTTGCGGTCCTGTTAGCGGTTACCGCTAATTTGTGCGGATTACGCTGCTTATCTGGAAGAGGGGCTGCCGGAGAAAAGACAATGTTAATTTTCAGGTGGGCGAAGAGATGCTACCTATATCGTCTCTAACATAGCCGACGGTTATATCAAGCCATGCTGCACAAAAATAGAAAATTAGGCATGAAATTCTGACAACGACACTGACATAATTTTTAACATTACGGAACGTTGAGTACTAAAAAAAGTAGAGATAATACACAGATATTTTTTTATAAAGTTTTAAATTTCAATTTCTTTCCCTAAAATATTTACAGATTGATGAAACTTAGCCTACACATATAAATATTTTAAAATTTGCACTTAAATACAGTGATACCTAATAAAAATCAAGGATAACAAAAATATTAAAAACAAATACATTTAATGCATTTGGTCTTTTAGATTTTCAGTTGTCTATTGCACGAAAGTTAATTGTCCTATACTATTTAAAATACTGGTTTAATATCAATTATTTATAAATAATAAAAAATATCAAAATTAAAAATTCAAGAAGTGATAAAATAATCTAAAATATTAATATTAGGTTAAAAAAGAACAATTTAATTAAAAGGTATCAGATTGGTCACTGAAAAAAATTCCTAAAAATAATAATAAAAAATCAATAGCAAGTTGTATCAATATATTAAAAAGAATATAAATCACGAATGCCGTTACAGAAAATAAACTGTTTTATTTACAATTATTTTTATTACGATGTGCCATGAAATATTTTTTATTGATGTTTTTATCCGTATAGATACATCTATATTTCCGGAATGTACTCAATAAGACCATTCATTCGACCCTAAACACGATATATTTATGTTAATTTATTGACATTTAGATATTTGGACATTTAGACAATTACTTATTTTATATTTGGGCCAGTTAACCCCTCCTATCGCGGGGTAAAAATTTAGTCGTCACTTCTGCCCGGGACAGTTTTGCGCGTGAAGTCGATGGCCTTGAGAAAAACGACCATAACTTTTAAACTACTATACGGATCGTAAAAAGAATAACTGTAAAATGATCGCATTGAAATTTGAAATTTATAATATTATAACCTTATCTCGTCACACAATTAAGATAATAATGAATAAATATTTAAAAAGTTGGCATTTTACGCAGCGCGGAGCGCCCTAACCAATATTGGTTAGATACAATTTTAGCATTTGTAAGCGTCTAACCAAAAATGGTTAACTCAAATAGGAAGGGTTAAGGTAGGCTATGGCACTCTAAATGGCATAACGATCCTAACAATATCACACACTTCTCAATCGGTTCAAGCGTTTAAAAGTTATGGTGGAATAAAAAACGTAGAACATATATAGATGAACCCTGAACAGATTACACTCCTTCTTTGTTGGGCAGTCGTGTAATAAATAGCATATCTAATGCCTATATAGAGATACAATCATTTTTTTACGTTAAACTTTTATCATTCAAATTTTAATGATTCAAATCTTTAAGTTTTGTCATTACAGCGGCCTCACATTAAGTACACCAATCGATGCACTATGTAAAAGATTGGAACGTGAGTATTACAATAAAAAAACACAGACATGAGCTCCTTAAATAATGATCTTTCTGACACAAATAAAGGCTAAATATAGTAACCGTTTCGACCAAACGTATCACAATTTTCGATAATTGGTGTATGACCATCCCTGGCATATAAAATATCGTTGCCGACTTTACAAGTCTGGCAGTATTATACGAGTACATATTGCATCTGTGCACTAAACTGACTGCCTTTAGGTAACATTATTGTAATGCCGCTGTTGTGCAGTGAGATGCGTTCTGCTTATACTTTTGAATGCCACGATGCCATGTATTACCGCAATGTGACGTCACCTTTAAAACTGTGAATGCAGTGTGTAGCACCGTTGTATCAACTCAATATTGTCAGCCAATCAGCACGCTGCGATTTATGCAAGTATATCGTACCAGTACTGTGGTACGAGCCACCATGTAAACTCATCTCTAGTGTAGCTATCTTTCCTTAATTTAATACTATTTTTTCTGTATCTTCGACCACGAGGAAAAGATGCAGTAGCAGCCGTGGTTACTGCTACCCATTGTCCATCGCCATAGGTCTCTTTAGTCTTCTCATAGTCCATTTTTTCCGGAAGCAGTCAAGTGCGCAGTCTATATTATAGTGCACAGGTGGGCGCGCGACCACGGGTGCACTCTCTCTTCCTCCCTCTTCTGAACCCGATGGAACGGAGACCGTTACAACCGGAGAAAAGTTTGGATGCAAATAATCACTAAATTTATTATTTAAATAAAATTAATTATTTAGAAAATTTCAAAATATATGCTGAAATAATCTAGGAATAAAGTGATAACATAAAAACTTTTTTTTTTGTTCTTTAAATATCTTTCCGAATTTCTATGGAACTTGAAAGTTTGTATATATTTACGTATATATGAAGATACCAATCGCAAATAGCGCAACCTTCTTCAGATCCGGCATCGGGACCACCGCCACGTTGTCACTGGTTTCTCCACGGCTTGTGTTTACAACAGGATCGGGCTACTACTCAGCTCTTACCCTCCTTGTGTGCCGTCTTGGGCTAACCGAGGGCGACTTTCATTAAGGATGTGTTCATTAAGTTTGCCAAGCGGACCGTGGCTTTCTTTCCTCGCTTTTTTCCTCGTCGCTGAGGGACAGGAGTAAAGACAATGCATGGCCTCGCGGGACTTCTTAGACAGAGGATTTGTCCCCGCCGTAATGGACAATTTAGAGACGTTTTTGTTTCGTAATACTTAGAAAATAAATATTTAGTTTTACTGCTGGTGAGGCTTATAGATTATCACGAGGGTGTACTACGTAAAATAAATGAATCTAAAATAGTTGACAATTAAACAGTGCTATCTACCGGATTATAAATACGGTCAGTTTCAAGCTTTTAAGTTTAGATTAATGCAGTAGTGTTCCAAGTAATAACAATTTACCTATAATGAATTTTAATAAAATTGGGAACATCATTACATCTGATTCAAATATCATCGAATGACTAGCTACGGGTGTATAACACTTTAATATAAAATTGCTAGATTAAAATGTTATAACAAAAGTCTAATCCAGTATGCAAAAACCTGTAATATTACAACCCAGTCGGAGAAGCACGCCGCCGAGCTGTAGTCGATGAGCATGACAATTATCTTTGATCCTACAACTTCACGAAGTTTACTGCATAGAGCAGGAGATTTCCTATCTGTTAGGGTAATTGGGCTGATGGGGCCGTATTGGACTCAAATGACGTCTATTTCGGTAGGATGCTCTGTCCAACTCCGGTTCAGTTCTCATCCGGCAGCCTCCTTAAAAAGGGGAATACCCCAGAACAGCCGGAGTGATCTGCATACTGTATCCAGCAGTCGTTGAGAGTTGGGATCTGTTGTTCACCAGGGAAAGAAATAGATGCGATCTCCTCGCTGTGTACAATTTAAACTTATATAGTAGGTATCTCTGGCAAATAAATAGTTCCTTGAATTAATTTATATGCAAATATAATTAGGGAAATATATCGACGCGTTTCAAAAGTGTTGTATCCTACCATTCCAAGCACAAAATCGAATGTAAATAAATATGGATAAATACCGTATTTTCTGTAATGAATATATCTTTTGATATGTAGGAAAAGAAGAATTCCAAAGAGTAGCTACAATAAGATATTAATAGTATAACTTTTTTAAGATATAAACATGTTGATGGTAGTGAAAAAGACGATGATCTGTATCGGAACTTACAGCCAGTGCAACGACAACGTGAAACATCTACGGCTGAGAGTTACTAAAACACACACATGCACTATTTTTCTACAACCGCTATTAACTCCTTAACTGGGGGTGGCTCACAGTTACTATGATTCTGGGAAGTCTTGTCGGGAAAGACACGACCAACTTTTTTTTTGTTTGTCACAAAAAAAAACAAGCGTTCATGGTATTTAATATTCATTACTACTGTAGAAATTATTGAATACGTTAGCATTATTAGGGTCCGAGATACTAGGGTTTAAGTTGGTTACCCGGATACATTGCTAGCGAGTGTACCTATATGCTAAGAAATGATACTGTACTTCAGTCTCTGCGGGTAATAGTTGAGGAATTATTAGCACGAGATGATGTAAACCATTTCGTTACTATCCAAATTTCTATCCTGGCATCCGTATCCGGTCTGATTATAAAGACGTTTCACGTTTAAATTTACTTGTATTAGTTCAATAACATTTGGCGCTGGTGGTGAAAATAGTGTGCGGTGTTCATAATATTTAGTTCATTTTGCTAAGGGAAAAACTATATAAAATCTCTCTTCTTATCTTCGCGCTCAGAAGTAACGTTTGCGCAAATTATCCGTGTGCACAAATAAACCCGTCTGTAAGTTTTCCTCGTTAGCCGTCCAGAAATAAAAGAACAAAGGAGGCGTCCGCCGGTGCATTTATTGTTTCGGACGCGAAATTGTTTGTCCAGTCACGCCGCTCTTTATTTGTTTTTGCGTCGCAATAATTTTATACGTTTCCCTTATTTCAGGTGAGTTGGCGGGTTGCCACGGGTGGGCGACGCGTACGCCGCCGCCCGCCGACGACGGCGCTACTCGCGAGTCGACGACGCTCATTTCTTATGGCCGGCGGGCTACGCGATGTGGAAACGTCTACGTATGTAGAATAGCCTTATTGTATACTAGAGGAGAGCGGGGCATGGCGGGGTGTCTAACTTATGGTTTCAAATATTTATTAAATATTTCACAAACATTTATAAAATAGCATATAAGATTTACATTTTACTTTGCTAATGATGCGCGTACTAAGATAGACGTTCATGCATTGTTATGAATTCCTATACACACTATTTTAATTCACCCCAAATAGCTTTTTAAGAATGTATGTACATATGTATATTATTAAATTCTTATTTATTATAATTCCATGTGTATATAAAATATTGTATTCATCGACCAATTTTCTGAGGAAATTCTTCGTACCCCTAGTTGGTTAAATCCCCGAGAGGAATCGTCTCTCTTCTTGCTGATAATGTTATACATGCACACGTGATATTCTGCTTCCTTCTCTTACATATAATGTTGGAAAGTAGCCTGATCTACGATAATATAGAATGTGAGTGAGCAAATCCACTATTATTGAGGAGGCACAGGCCCCATCAGTCGTTTAATGTACTCTACAGACTCAGTAACCATCCGATCAACTTAGCTTTCTCTGAAATCAGCAGAAAGCGGTACGCTGGCTTCCCTGTACCAAGATTCCTATCCAAGATCTTCAACAATTTGTTTGCGGTAACTGCTGAAATACTCTAGAACGAGCTACAGCTGATCTTTCGTCAATCTCCTACGTAAAACGTAATTTTATATTTTTACTATCCTAGCTCCTTTCTTTTGAACTGATATAGCTCGTAAAATTAATAACTTGAAATGGAAATGGGCAGGCCATATAGCTCGCAGAATCAAAAACCGTTGAGCAAAAAGGTTCTCGAATGGCGGCCACGAACCGGCAGACACAGTGTGGGACGCCCCCCCCCCCACACACACAAGATGGACCTATGACAAAGCCAAGGTCGCAGGATGTAGGTGGATGGAGACGGATCAAGACTGCTCGTCATGGCATTCTATCGGGGAGGCCATAGTCCAACAGTGGACGTCTACCAACTGATGATTATGAAATCCTTTCCTGTCCATTTTCTTTTTCTCCTCCCCTCTGCCTTCTTTTTGTTTTAAGATTATCATTTGAGTATTCTTAGATTAATTTTAATATGACCACAGATGGATGACACCTTAACTCAACCATGGGTTAGCTGGAGATATTACTGTATGTAATATGCTCGCATTTTGGTAGAAAATAAAGATTATTATTATTATTATTCGTGTATTTATACCATGGGTATCGCATGGCTCTCTTTGCTTGATTGCGTTTAGTAAATCTCGTCAACGCCAGTATAGGTTCAGGTAAGGATATGGTTTTCTGGACTGAGCCTTTCCTGGCAATTATATTCAATTCATATTTTTTCTGTATTCCAATGTGTCCATTCACACGTATCATGCTAACATTTTTTTTGTGAGTTGCATCCCAGCGATGTATATTGTCTATTTAATAAACTGCAGGGAAATACTTTAATTTTTCTGTGTTTCAAGCGCTGATCAACTATCTGAGTATCTTTTTATAAAAAGATTGCACTTATAGAAATGTTTAATCCAATCTACTTTTTTTTCCTATCCGCCATTTGCATATCCGTTTCACGTATCCCTTGAGGTCGACTTGAAACCTAATTTTGATCCACTTCAACATTTTTTGATTGATTTAAAATTTTACATGCGTTCATTATTTCAATGTCAAGACAGACATTCCATATACATCTTATATTTCTTAAATCTCTTTATAGCGTTATAGTCTACCTCCTTAGAGACTACGGATACTTCTAGTTAATTCACTCGTCTTGCTCATCTTGGGTTACGGCAAATGGGCTATGGGCAAATTCATAGGCTAGCCCGAAATCATATCGATCGGTTTCAGAATGCTTGCACCATAGTTTTTTCCCACATTCCACATCGACATCACTTCTCTTACTTTTCAAACAAGTTCTCCATAACAAACTGCATCCGACTTTGCGAAATTCACGCATACAATTGTGAGAAATATAGTGCAGAAATGTTGTCATTCAAACTAAAATGGTCCCAAACGATGAGATGAAGAATATACCAGCCTATATTCCTGATATTATATTTAAATGGGGCGCAAATGGAAAATCTGATCTAAAAATCTGAATTAAAGATGGCTTACATCGACTGCTTAAAAAAAATTGATATATTTTTCGTCTGCATATGCCATTGTTGTGTCTACAACTTGATTGTATCAAACATTTTGCATGTTGAGTATCTTTCTCCGATATATGCCTATATATATATATATACGGTACAGATATTGTCAATTTCCCTTTTTACTCTCACTTTTTCTCTTCCTTTTTCATTTCATTACTTACTTATCGATTTTCATCGACAACAATAGGGAGATACAAAACATACACAATGTTGAATACAATCAAGCTGCAGACACAACAATGACGTAGAACAAGACGAAGAATATATCAAAGTAATCTGCTGACTAACGTAAGAAAAAGGATTTAAAAATATCTAAGAGTGGGTTTTCGTTTGCTGGAATATTATCCAAAACATGCTAAGAGCGCTGTATAGCTATAAAATCCAATGAATAAGGATGATGTTGTGAAAATTGCATGGCAACTGCGTTAAAAACATCCACATCGTCCCTCCCCAAGTGTCGGGGAATTTATGCTTCGCCGTAACGATAATTGCAACGCTCAAAGAGCGTAGAGAGCGTCAGCATCAGCTTCAGTTTCGGCTTCGTTGCTGCAACCGGTCGGGAATTTTTAATCGCGGCAAGGTGAGTTTTGGCTATTTTTCATCGGCGACTCGGGCAATTATTCAACGTCTCGTTTCTTGTAAGCTCCTCTCCCTCTCTCCCTCTCTCTGTCTATACCTACCCGCTCTCACTCTCAGACTCTGCTCACTCTCCCACGCCGTTCCCCTCTCTCCAGAGCAATGTTCGACTTTTCATTTTTACACGGCGGCTTTATGACACTCACGGTTTTCAGTAGTCAATTTAAAAACATATAAATATATATATATATATATATATATATATATATATATATATATATATATATATATATATATATATATATATATATATATATATATATATATATATATATATATATATATATATATATATATATATATATATATATATATATATATATATATATATATATATATATATATATATATATATATATATATATATATATGTATATATATATGTGTAAAATTTCTTTGTTTTTTGTAAAATTTCTTGGTTTTTTGTAAAATTTCTTTTTTTAAGAATTCGTTTAAAGGATGACACTTTTATGAAAAATTAAAAATAATAAAAGCCACTTACATAGCTGGAAGGTTTTTTCCGGACTGGATTGGGAAATGCTTATTTTAAATGAGATGTATGCCAGGATGAGCACCACTTTCGACAGTGCAATGTAGGTTTAATGGGATCCCTTTATCGCTAGCGAACGATCGCCCTTCATCCACATCTCAAAAACAAAGCGTATCCTTTTGCAAACCAAAATAAAATGTCTTTATTAAAGACAAATTAAAGCAAAAACAATGAAAAAAATCACAATGAATCGTCTCTTAAATGCGGAATGACATACCGAAAATTCGATTTGAAATTCGAATATATCCACTCTTTAAAAGGACGATATACCATTGCTGGGCTCGCTATCAGCCAGCCATTAAATGAAAATAAAAATAAAATACTTCATTTGCTCGTTGCCATGAAATAAGATATAAATCGTAATTTCTGGTCGAGAGTTTTACTTAAAGCTATGATATTTACAAGAGTTCAAAACATAAGATAAAATTGTATAATATTGTTAATATTTGATTGGTATTTTGTAAAATTTCTTTTTTTAAAGAATTCGTTTAAAGGACGACACTTTGATGAAAAAATAAAATAATAAAAGCCACTTACATAGCTGGAAGGTTTTCCCGGACTGGATTGGGAAATGCTTATTTTAAATGAGATGTATGCCTGGATGAGCACCACTTTCGACAGTGCAATGTAGGTTTAATATTTTCATTCAGAAATCAAAACTATGACTATAGTGAATTAATTCGAAATGAATGGCAATTAGTGGATTGACCACGACGCTGTAAAACATGTCAAGGAGGAACCCAACGGGATGTGTCAATTCAAAATATTATGTACCGTCCCTATTTTATTTTCGGAATACTGAAAATCTAGCTTGTTTTAATAATTTGAAAGTTCTACAAAGAAACTACGTGCCTCCGCTAATTATTTAGTATTGTTTGTTTTGCTAGGAAAAACTAATAATTTCGCTAATAAGTGTGAAAGACGCCTTATAGCGTGCCGCTAAGAGCGCCTAAATAGCGGACTGCGCGCATAACTAGGGATCTAGGGCTGCTAGGTAACTTACCTTGTCAGTGCGCCGCGAAGCTAGGTAGGATACTCTTCAACGTGCTCACGGATGCGCTGCTTGTGCTCACCCGTTCATATTTATGCCACGGTCTCATATCGCGCAGCTGTCTTTTTAATTCTCGCGAATATGGTGATTTGTTAATGTTGCATGGGGAGGCATTTTGCCGCATTGCGTTTTCTGGATAGATGATATCCTATGGCGCTAGGGTGTTAATCGCTGCCTCTCAGCGTGTCATCGACAATAAATCTGTTATGCTGACTACAAGAGTAGTCAGTTACTGGTGTGCCTTCATAACGACATTCACAAATTAGATATTATTTTAATTAGCGAGCCTTGGACTGATCCACAAATAGCTAATCTCTACGTCATTAATGGGTTTCACAAAATAATTTGCGCAAGAGATCGAGGTACGGGTGGAGGTTTGGTTTTATTTATAAAAAAACACATACAATTTGAGCAAAAAGACATAAAATATGACGAAATGGAAATTATCATTTGTAACTTAAAATGGAACAAAAAAAATAATTCAATATTTGCTGTTTATCGACCTCCAAATTCAAACGATAGCACTTGCTTACAAAAAATTGAAACACAATTCTCGTCATTACCTAAGGGCGATGATATTATAATTTTTGGTGATATAAACTGGAACATACATTTAGAAAATAAACCGCAAGTGTCAAAATATTTAGACATAATAGCAAATTATGGTTTGCAATGCTATATAAATACATTCACGCGGGAAGTCATCGTACAAGGATTGCTAAAACGTTCCTGTATCGACCATATCTTTATAAGAAATGAACGTGACAATATTAACTCGGCAACAATTAAATATAAAATTAGTGATCATTATGCACGGAGCAACATTGGTACTGATCATGGGGGCGACATGACCGGCGGGGAGCGGAAGATACGCGTATTTGACAACGGACTAATAAATAGCCGCTTACAATCAATAGACTGGGCAAGCGTGATGTTGGGAACAAATGATCCTAATAAAATGATAACTAATATTGCCGACATATTCACTCAAATATACAGTGAATGTACTAAAGAATCATCATTTAAAAATAAGAGAAACCCATTTTTTAATGGGTGGATCGACTCTAATATTATAAAACTAATGAAAGAAAGAGACAAAGCTTATCATAGGTGGAAAAATAATCAGAATAATGAATTAAATCGCAAAAATTATGTTAGTCTAAGGAATAAAGCCACGAACGAAATAAAAAATGCAAAAAGATGCTTCTACAAAAAAGATTTTGAAAATTCTAAAGGAAATATAAAAATGACTTGGAATAAAATAAATAATTTAATTGGGAAACAAAAGCAGTCTTTAGATGAACCAATAATAAAATACTTAGGAGAAAATAAAAGTCACGGAAATATTGCCAATGAATTTGTAGAAAATTTTCAAAACAACGTTAAAGCCATACTCCATAAATGCGACAAAAAAACATTAGATTTAAATTCAACTAAGCCAATAGACAGAACTATGTACATTCCGAAAAGTAAGTCAGAAGATATTCATAAAATTATAGCTGGTTTAGATGCCAATAAATCACCTGGATTAGATCAAATTAGAGTAAGAGATCTCAAATTAATTAACAAAAAGATTAGTCCTATTATTAGTAAAATTCTTAATCTGTGCTTAGATACAGGATTATATCCAAATTTTTTAAAGATAGCTTTAATAAGACCTGTATATAAAGGCGGTAATCACAAGGATTACAACAATTATAGACCCATCAGCATTTTGTCAAGTATTAACAAAATCTTTGAAAAATATATCGCAGGCAAGGTGCAGACATACCTAACGACTAATAATATTATCAATGAAAGCCAATACGGGTTCCAAAAAAATAAGAATACCGATCAACTCCTATCTAATTTTACAAACCACGTAAATAAGTGCCTGAATGACAAAAAACACGTCATAATTGTCCTTGTGGATTTTAGCAAGGCTTGCGACACAATTAATCATGATCGACTCATAAGGACCCTTGACGATGTAGGTATAAGAGGCAGATACAAAGAGTTACTGCGCAGTTACCTAAGTGATAGAGAAATGGCGGTAAAAATAGGGGACTCGATTGGTAAAAGTGTTAGGATAACAGAGGGTACACCACAGGGCTCCGTATTGGGACCTATGTTTTATTTGATATATTGCAACACTATATCGAATATATTTTTTAAATCAAAAGTGTACCAATTTGCTGATGACACAGCGATAGTGGTTGAGCACGATGACGTAAATACTGCAAACACAATCATGAACCAACAATTCCTACAACTGTTGCGCTGGTCCCATGACAACGGCCTCGTTATCAACCATACGAAGACAAAGGTATTGTACGTCACCTCTCCCTATAAAAAAAGGGGCGAGATAGCTATTAAAGCACACTCGTATACGTGCATTCACGATAACGTATCACATCTAAACTGCTCCTGCAATAGTCTAGAGGTTGTAAGTACACATAAATACCTGGGTATAATACTTGACAAAAACTTTAATTGGGAAAGTCACATACTTCTACTGTGTGGAAAACTCAGGTATTTTTTAAAACTATTCTTTCACCTGAAATCCGTAGTACCTCATAATATTATCAAAATCATATACTTTTCACTTGTAAATTCTATACTAGGATATGGCATTCAGGTATGGGGACTTACATTTCCCACGTACGTTAGGAAAGTGGAAAATATTCTAATTCGAATAATGAAACAAATGGCACCAAAAGGCTCAATACAAATTAAGCAAAATAATTACACAGAACTCTACTCCTCAATTGATGTCTTGCCTATAAGTTTCTTCGTATGGTATAAAATTCTGCTTGACAACAACGAAAACGGTTCGTTACGAATACCTGCCGATCATGTACACAGAACTCGGCTACGTGAAAAGGGGTATTTGAAATATAACAAGCAAAACAATTATTACGGCGATAGAACTCTTGAATTCATTGTTCCAAAATTATTCAATCACTTTTCTATAAAATTAGACAACTCAATCAGCAAATACTTACTAAAGAAAACATTGAAACTTATACTACTAAGCAACCTAAATAATGACTTACCCAGGCGAGCTAATTGAAATAATTTAAATATTATGTAATATAAATACTATAATTGAGAAATTAAAAACTATATTAGTGTAAATTAGCATAAATATGTAAAAGCAGTAGCATAACTGTAACAAGTAAAAATTCTATTAGACTAAATTAGCATTAACATCAAGTAGAATAATTATGGTAAACCAAGCTAATTAAGATAAGTTAGGTTAGGTTAGGGCATAAGTATAGATATCTGGTATGAATCATTTTATTAGTGTAATCATTTGTTATTGTAAATGTAAACAAAGTAAGTATACCAGGATAATTAGTATAGGTTAGGTTAGATTAGTAAGTAGGCATATTAATTTAGTGGAAAAGCATATTTATAAGTGTATATTAAGCTAGTTATGATAGGAGATATAGGTTAGATTAGGTTAGGTTAGGAAGTCAATGCATCTACTTAACGTAAAAAGTTATAATAGTTAATAAAAGTATAATAGGTAATGGATAATATAAGTCAGAATTATAAACACATTATTGTTAGTTACCCACTGAAAAGGCACTAGCCTTAGTGGGGAACTGTGACATGTAATTTGTATCTTTTTTTTTATGAATAAAGACTACTACTACCAAGTCGAAGCAACCCGCCTTTGTAGCCAACTTTTGGATTGTTTCCGCGATATGTCGGAAACAAACACCTCAATGGCTTCGCGTATGTTGCATGTTTCAAAATCTATACACGGTTCAAACAACAACGTTATTTGATAAAAAATAAAAATGCGTTTTTCCCTCCAGATATCCTACGAAGGAAAAACTCTTGGGAGGGTCTGACAACTGTGGTAACAGCAACCTAACTATCTCGATTTAGTGATATGAAATGATTGTACGAATACGTCTGTCGATTTATAATCTTTGTGTGTTTGGTCAATATGTGAATATACTTCCAATAGTGTAGAATCCGAGTTGCGTACACGAATGTGTGTCCGTGTGGGTGGAGACTAGATGTAGCACTGTTGCCATATAAGGCAACGGCGTTCCATACATTAAGTTTATTCTATGTATATTACATTAAAACCGCTATGTTTTCGATTGTTTATTGCATAATTAATTATTGGCAACGGTTGCCAATCGGAAATCAACCAACGTCAAAACTTCTATCTATCTGTCTAACTCTCATAAATCGCAAGCAATAAGGGCTCTTTCACGCATGCATAGCTAAACCATTCATATTCCTAAACTTGAAAAAAATTAGTAACTAAAATTGTAGTTATTTGAAATAGATGGAATAAGCTAGACTATCATAATTCTGAAACGAAAGTGGAACAAGGTATACCTATGTGCATAGATTTTGGGGATAAATATTAATTTATATGATGAAATTTTTATTAATTAATTTATAGGATGTTTGGGATAATTTCTTTCGTGATCAAATAATTATTTTAATACGACAATTTAATTTTTTTTTACAAACTTGTTTTGTTTTTGTAATAATCACAGTATTGAACAAACACGCACAAAATAAAACGTTCACCTTAGAATAGGTCCTGGCCTAGTTAAGTGGCGTTGTCACTGGACTATGCAATGTATTCATTTTCTGCTATTTATTCAATGTTTAAAATATTTCTGTGCATAGTTCCTGAGATACCATTGTTTTTAATTATTTTTGAATTACTTACTAATAAATAAAATAAATAAATTCATAGATTATATAATTCATAGATATACAATTCATAGATTATTGTTTGAGATAGTAGTTTGATAATTGTTAGAGATAATTTATATAGATATAATGTTATTACATATAAAATAAATGATAATATATTTTGAGTTTAAATCCTTGAATTTAGCTTAAGTTAGTTTGGACCAATCAGCACATGTTTACGGTTTAATTTATTTTTTATCATTTTTAAACTATTCAAGAACAACAAGTGGAGAGTAATACGTCCCTTATGCAGTGTCGTTTGTTGAATTCTAGCGCATCCGTTCGCAAGCGTTTCGGCCGGTAAAAAATCACTTGGAAACACGCAAAAAGGCGGGAAATACCAAAAAAAGGCGGGAAGGCGAGCGCATTAGCGCCAGTCACAATTATTGATGACCGCCGTCACTGCTCCTTCAAACAATTAATTTAATTAAACGAGTAGCTAAAGAGAAGCTATACTGGTGGACCAGGATACAAGGTACCTTACACCAATCCAAGGTCAAAGAAAGAGAACTACGGGCGAGCTACCTTAATTTTAGATCATAAAAAAGATTTTGATATAAGAAATTGATGACCACTTTTTAGATTTAAACGATTTTAGGAATACAGTGACTCGGTTTCGACCCGAAGCGACAGCTGATAATAAAAGCGCATTTTGTTATTGAAAATTACCATGATGGTCTTCCATATACTGCTTTGCCAAACAAAAATCTATATTTGTTCAATAAAACACAAAATATTGGCGAATGCAAACAAACTGGACCAAAATCCATGCGACGATTATACATTCCTACTGACTTAAAGTCGTTTTTTGCATAGATTCTACGTGGATTTTTACATCATAATCTCCCAGCATTTATATGACAGTATATAGGCTAAATAAACTCAGAGATGCATCAATATAATAAATATGCAACATATAATTCGATACAAAGTCTTTAATGTATTAGATTATGGCTGTATTCCAACGAACATTAACTTCGCAACTGACTATGCATCGGTTAACTCCCCAACGCTATTAATCGTCACCCTAACACCCAATTAAAAGAATTGACTGTTATCTACCTAGCAACCCGATAATGGGTATTATACAGCCAATAAGCAATGTTCACACAGACTAGTGGATAAATTTAGTACTCATACGACATAATCACTATCTTTGACCTAAAAGAAGGAAAAAATATAAAATTAATGTTTTCATAAAGAAATGTACTAAATTTCATAAAACAATATATTGTTTAGCATTTCAGTAATTAAAAGATAATAAAGTAGTTTTCATCAGATTATCGAACTGTATAATTTGGTCTAGTTTAAAAAGAAATAAAAATGATGGGCAATTATTTCTCTCACAACAAAATTCATTTATTTATTTATTTATTATGGCAATGTACAAAGTTTACAACAAGCGTAACACGAAATTTAGATAATATCTACACGTTAACAAGGAATGAAATTTTACTTAAAAAATATTAAACCCACAGAAACTTACGTCAAGCTTATATCTGCTAAATGGTCCCAAGCCGCCAAACTAAGTGATAACTTGTTTCAAGGCCAACATTTTAAAAATAGTAAAAAAAGGCTAAATGTCATATCTAGGTACATGTTTAAAAAAAGGAAATCTTGTTTTCAAAAAGAAAAGTAAAAAAAAACAAAAAACTAATAGTTAAGGTATCCTGAAAAAATATGAATTATAATTAAAACGAAAAAATATAAATATTTAACAGAAAACACAAAAAATATAAGTAATAAAAAACACATAACTTAAATAAATACTTTATTAAAAATAATTTTAAAGTTTGTAAAACTGGTATGTTCCTTTTAATAATGGTACCAAAGCTCTTGGTTTTGCGTTCATTCCATTTTATGGAGTTTCTGTCTCTCCCATAGAGGTAACAGTATTAGAGAACGGGGGTGCGAAGGCGGGCTGTGAGTGAATGCGTTCACCGAATAGAAAGAGATAGGGGCATGTAGGGCCCCGCCTCTATCCTTATCTAGTTGCGCATGCGCGTTTATCCATAGCATTGCAGACTAATGGCGTCGTAGCGTTGCCATAGTGATATATACGCGTTGCCATAGTGATATATGTACGTGACTATATTCAGTATTTTCAGTATTCAGTATTCAGTTTATTTATTCAGAATATACAATAACAGCATGAATTAGGAATTAAAGCTAATTATCGCATATTAGAATTCGTCAGTTTATATGTAGATATAAAACTATTTAAGCATAAATATTAATTCAACAATAGCATTGACTAAAGTCGGCTTTACACGACAGACAAATATTTTTAAAAAAAAAAAATAATAGAGCTGAATCCATGTACATGAGTATACATATAAAATAGATTATTATAATAAGAATATTAATAGTCATCAAGCACTTTACACAAAAAATAATCACACAATTGGAAGTATCGAAACAAAATTGGAAAAAAAACAACGTATGTATATGATCAGGTATGTTACATTACACATTGTAATTTACATATTAAATATTAAATTCATAATATTATAATTAAATAATAAAAACTAAAATGAGGTACCTGAAAGTTACCTATTAATGTTATTCCCATTTCAAAGAATTGGCATGCTCAAAAAAATCACCCAGCTTATAGAAAGCATGTGTGGATTGCAGCTTTTGTTTTATAAATCTTTTAAACGCCTTTGTTTCCATCTTCCTTGTGGAGAGTGGTAGCTGGTTAAAGAGCTTATAGTTCAAATATCCAAAGGACTTTTGTGTCTGCGTAAGGCGTACTTTAGGCAGGATAACGTCATCACGTCTGCGTGTATTGTGGGAGTGCATATTCCCGTTTACCTCTTGTTCGTTAATATTTGATTTAGCATATAGTAGACATTGTAAAATATATTCAGACGTAAAAGTCAGTATTTTGTACTTAAGAAAATATGGTTCGCAGTGCGTGTCACGGGATACTCCTGCAATTGCTCTCAATGCACTTTTCTGTAAAATGAAAACCCTAGAACTGTCTGTGGCATTCCCCCATATCAGTATACCATAAGTCATTTTAGAATGGAAACAGGCATGATACGCAGTTATTGCAGCGATTTCACCAGCTAAGAATTTAATCTTTTTTATTGCATATATTGCCGAAGAAAGCGCACTACATAGTTCATTAATATGGATGTTCCAGCTAAGATGATGATCGATCATGATACCTAGGAACTTTGTCGATTTGCTTAATTCTAGAGTACTGTTGTTTAGAGTTATATTGAATGGTATAGCAGACGATTTATATTTTGAGGAGAAGTGCATAGTTACGGTTTTTTTTTGCATTAAGCAAGAGATTATTCTCTGTGAACCATGAACTTGCTAGGTTTAACGCATGATTGGCATTGGTCATTAGGTCGTTAAGATTGTTATCGTGAAACAGGAAACTTGTATCATCCGCATAGAGCAAGGTTTTGGTGTAGGCGGGCAAGCAATTGCCTATATCATTAATGAAAAATAAAAATAATAATGGACCAAGAATCGATTCCCTGGGGAACTCCGCAGGTTATCGGTTGAGGTGTAGATCTAAATCCATCTATTTCTACTACCTGTGACCTGCCTGTTAAGTAGGATTTAATCATGTTATTGGCTTTGCCCCGAATCCCATAACTGTTTAATTTATTGAGCAGTATTTCGTGGTCAACCGAATCAAACGCTTTGGATAGATCACAAAAAACTGCCACGGGTTGGGAAGAATTTTCAAAAGTGTCGGTAATGAAATTTACCATCTCCGAAATCGCCGAGGTGGTGGACATGTTCTTCCTAAAACCATATTGATATTTATTTAGTATATCGAATTTATTTGCGAATAGATATAGCCTGTTATATAAATTTTTTTCGAAAATTTTGGAGAAAGCTGGAAGCAGTGAAATTGGCCTGTAATTTTCAGGATCAGTTTTGTTCCCTTTTTTAAAGACTGGTACTATCTTTGCTATTTTCATTAAATTTGGGAACACACCTTGTTTCATACAATTATTAAAAATAGACCTCAAGGTGTTGGAAATCGTTGGTGCTATATTCTTTATTAATTTAATCGAGTGTGCCCAGATATCCATTGATGTTTTTGTTTTAATGCCATTCAAGGCCTTATCAAATTCAATGGAAGTTATAGGATGCAACAGTATTGATGCTGGTATCTCACCTACAATTGTTGAAGAGGGTAAACTAGGAGAATTTGTCATTCGTTTAACAGCGTTTGTAAAATATTCATTGAGTATATTTGCCGTTTCTGTAGGATCAGAGACTTTAGAACCATTGTGAAGTAATTGAATAGGTTCATTTGCCTTACTTGAAATATTTCTCCCCTCTCTATTGATGATACTCCACATAGTTTTGGTTTTGTTATTCGACTGCTTAATCTCTTCTTCTATAGTATTTTTCTTAGCCGCTACTACTGCTTTGTCATATTTTTGTTTACAGTTCGTATAATAGTCCTTAAGTAATGAATTTGTGTTTTGATTTAAATTATCCTGTAGAATTTGAAGTTTTCCTAGATCGTTTCTAAGCTCATTATCAATCCAAGAAGGCGTACCGCCTTTTGTTGACACTAGTCTGTATTTCGAGGGAAAGCAAGCTTCAAAATGACGATTAAAAACTTTTATAATATTGTCATAGTCAGAATTTGGGTCTGATGAATCAGTAGTAAAGCATTCTTTATTTAATAGTCTAATAAATGAGTTAATAGCGTTAAAGCCGAATTGTCTTTTCCACACATGCTTACTATTTGGGTTCGTCAAATTTGATTCTAAGTGGATCATCTGAGCATTATGGTCAGAAAAGTGTATAATTACATTATCAATAGAGCAAAAATTTGCCGTTCTATAAAATATGTTATCGATGCAGGTCGCACTGAGTTCATTAATCCTGGTTGGAGTATTAAATGCCATCGTAAAGCCACATGATGTAAAAAAGTCTCTTAGCTTATTGCTATTGCCTGAGTTTTCTAGGATATTAACATTAAAATCACCACACACCACAATCTGGTTATATGCTGCTGTCTCTTTGTATTCGGATGACGCATTCTCAGGCTGGTCACGGGTTCTAGTACTTATATGGGTGATTTTCAAATTGGTTGTAACCAAACGAATTTAAATAAATGTTTTAATTTTAAATTAAACTGAATACCATGTTTGACTTTGTCTTATTGCTATCCAAATACACTAAAAATTTATTAGAATGTTAAATGCTTTCCTTTATTAAAAGGCAATTGAAAATAATTGGAACGAAAATTTGTTACATTTTGTAACCAAGAACAACCTTGCAAAACTCAAAATTGGATGTATTTTTGTATTTTCAAACTTTATTTTATAACAGAAAGCATTCACATAGAGCAAATAAAAATAAAAAATTTATTGAAATAAATAGTTTATACATTATGCGACGTCATTTTCGATCCATTTTGTAACTATAATGCCAAATCAAAAATAAAAGTTGCAGTAACTGTGCGACTAAGCAAAATATGTTATTTTAATTTTAATCATGTGAACTACCATTATTTTCCAATATATGATGTGTTAGAAGATAATACCATTCCATTGTAAAATTTAAAGAAAAAAATATTTCTTTGTTGCAAAATTATGGGACAGTTACAAAAAGGACACTCATGGGTTACAATATGGAACAAGTAAACATTTGTTCACACGCAATTTAAAAATGTATCTAAAATTTGTAGTTTTTATTGAATATTAAATTGTGCATCTATCTAATGCACCTATCTAGTGCACCTATCTATTAATTAAAATCCTACGGCAAGCTTTGGATGTAATTTAATTTGGTTCATTTTAAGAATTGAAGTTTATAAATAAAACTATAATAATAGGACACTTAAATCTTTATTGATAATGCCGTAGGTACTAGTCATTTTACGAATAACAGAAATACATAAGAAATGTGATTTACGTTTTATTTTTGTTTTCCAACATTGTCTATTTATCATATATATATGTCTACAACAAACCTTTTTCATTGGATTTTTAAATAGAAAATAAAACGCAAAGTGGAAAACAGTAGGTATATAAAAAGCCATATTATAAAATAAAATATTTAAGTAAATCTAGCCTTCCAGACACAATTCACATATATAATTTTCCAAACCTACTCCTGCACAACATTCGGAGCATACACTTTTTTTACATATCATGCAGTTTGCCCACCTCGATGTTTTGATAGAATGGCACTTACAGATGGCGCATTCATGTATAAATTGTCCTATCCTACTTTGTTTGAAGCGGGTTTCTACTTTATTTTTATTTATTGGAATTAATAGAGTAGAAGGCTTAAAATTTTGCATTTTTTTTACTACTATCTTCGGAGTGTTATATACAGACTTATCGCGAGAAGTAGTGGGTACAACCTTATTTTTTGCAGTTAAAAAATTGCTAGCTATTTCATTTCTGACAGGACCAGTTTTGGCACTGGAAGGACTGATGATTGATGCACTAGCTGGAGAAAATTCTGATTTCGGTTTCTTCGTCGCCATGGACGTTGATTCGGTAATCTTACGTTTCACTGCGATAGAGGGACTCTTCTGTTGTATATTACAAATTGTGTCTTTTAATATACGTGTAGTAGTTCCATTACCACTAAATAAGGACTGTCCGAACTCCAAATTACTGACGCTTTCTTTATTCATTTGCACGAGTTCGTCCAACTTCTCACCACAATCGTCATAAATCGTTAACACTCCCTCTCTCTTCTCAAACAGTGTAGGCGTGACGTTGTAAAAGTTGGTATTCGTAGAAGATGACTCTTCAAAGATGTCTGCAGTGGTTTCTAAACCAGGTATTATTAAGTCTTCGAAGTCAAACGGACGAAAACCGATGTCGATCTTCTCCAAATCCGATACAGTGATAGAGTCTTGAGCTTCTATTTGTCTAATCTGTTCTTCTATTCTTGTTTTCTCTTGTTGTTCTTGTTTTATTCCCTCTTGTTCTTCTTTTCTTGTCCTATCTTGTTCTGCTTTTCTTGTCTTCTCTTCTTCTTTTATTGTCCTCTGTTGCTCTTCTTTTCTTGTTCTCTTTTGTTCTTCTTTTTTTGTGCTCTCCTTTTTTTCTTCTCCTTTAGTTTGTTCTTCTGTAGTTGCTCGATGTCTTGTAGTTTTGGGTTTCTCTTTGCTGTTATGTTGCCGTAGTTGCTCATTTCCTCGTGAAACACGTAATACATGCTCGCCCGGCGAATAACACTGGCACATACCCCTTCTGAATCCACAGAAACAGCTCAATACTCTGAATATAATTTTTTCGTCATCAGCACTTGCTATTTGGTGCACATTCAAGGTACCAGGCAAAGGCATAAGATTATTGGGCACTTCCTTTGTTATTCTTTCTACAGCTTCCTCAGTAATGTAGTACAGTTGAACACTTTTCATATTTTGTTTTAACTGATCATATGCTTCCATTGCGTTAGTTATATCATTCCCAAATGCCACTTGACGATCTAACGTTCGTTTAACGGCACCCCCAATGCCGTCCGCGGCACCCTTCCCATGGCCGGCTTCGAAGAAATTCCAAGTAGCATACGTCAGCCCAAGTTTAGCCGTGAATGAATTGAACAAATAAAAATTCTTCTTTTGTCTGTATTGCGAGCTCGGACCATCTGAGAAGAAATGGAGGATGTTAACTGCTGGCGCAACACTACGTACTTTTTGTATTACAGGCAGAAGATGTGCCCAAATGGCACCTGGCTGATGATCATTGCTGGGACTAATTGAGCAGAACGAGTAAGGTTTTTTCCCATAAACATAGAAAATACCAGTATGCAGCGTTATCTGCGTTTTGGACGCTCCAAAGTGCATAGCTTGAATTTCTTCTGATAATTTGCACTCAAAATTTTCAGAAAAATCACAGTGCACCATGGCTTCATTTACTTTCAAATTTGTAATACACTGTTTGTATTGAAACTGCTGGTGGTTCATATTGAAATGGTGTTTTTTGAATTGTATCTCGGTTATTTTGAAGTCCTTGAGTAGTTCCATTATAGTTCCATTTTTTAGAACCTTTGTAGTTTTTTTAGTAGTTGCGGACTCTTTAGTCCCATTTTTATTTGTTTTTGTGTATACATGATCTTTCCGAGACCACTCTAGCCATGCTATATTGTCTAGTGGGTCTACATTCTCAGTGTTTATTCCAGTCTTGTTCGCGCATTCTGTGCATTGGCCGTGCATACACTTATATGATCTAGTATCGCATGAAATATCTTTCATTAGATCAGTAAGACTTTCAGTATTAAGAATGTTCCTCTTTTTTAAAGCGTGTGCCATAAATTGCATATTACTGTGTTTGACGCATAGACAAGTGTTTCTATTGCGCACTGAAGGAGATAGCACATAGAAGGGCTTATATCTGGTAAATGTTGTAAAGGAAACCCTACCACCTTCTCTTACATATGTAACGTATAACTTTTGAAGCGTGTCTACTAAATATCGAATTTGCTTTTTTTTCTTGTGTTTTGTCTTACACTCCTTTTTGCCGCTGGTCGCTCTGCTTATATCGTCGCGTAAGAAGAACCTTTTGATGCAATCTACATTTTTGTTTCTACGATGATTCTGTAATTTTGTTCTTATTTTGCCTGTAAGGCCAAGTACTGTAGACTTATACTTCATATTACTCTGAAGTAAAATTTTTTTTAACAATGTTTTTTCCTTGAGATTTTTACATTGAATATATGTTGATCGAATTGACTGTTTTAGATTTATGTGTTCTCGTTCAGTTTGTTGCAGCCGATATACCTTCTTTCTCAGTGTTTCTATTTGTCTTCTCTTAGCATCAATATTTTTTTTTAGTATTATAGTTTTATTTTTCAGCTGCTTGATTTGCGTTTTCTGTCTTCCTTCTGATTTTGTCGTATTATTGTCATGCTGAAGTGATACGGTACTAGTATTTTGTTCTTTTATCTTCTGTTTTTTTACTTTTCTTTGATTACTTTTTTGCTTACGCCATATTTCACGTCGCTCATTCTTTTCACTCTCTGACAGTTGTGAGACTTTTTTTGCATTTTTATTTATTCTTTCTAAATTTTTTTTCGAACCTCTTCTTGTTTTAGAGGATTATTTTTTAATCTTTCTCTATATCGCCTTACCTTTTCGGCCGAAGTTAGAGGCATTAGGAAGGATCTGAAATATATCAACGGGTATAATAAATCGTTTTTATTTACATGGAATAGGCATGTTAACCACCGAACAATATTTGTCAACGTGCGTTATGTGAGCCTAACACGCCTTAATAAATATAAATTAAAAAATCAAATTATATTTAATATTTGGCACTACATCATATAGATCTATATGTTTCAATATGTACATTCAACCAAAAATTAATTAATATAAAATAACATGGGACAATTATTATTGTGTACGCAGCTTTACAATAAGTCCACTTTGTAACTATTTTTGTCCACCCATACGTAACTGTCAGCAAGTTACAAAGTAGACAGGAGAAATGTCTATGATTTGTAAATTAAATATTGCTGTATCTTACAATAATACAACATGCGCTTCAATATTCACTATATATTGTACAGTAAGGAGTGAGTAATGCATTAGAATAGAAAATATAACAATGTTTTGTCAATACATACCGTTAAACGTAGATACAAAGTGGAGTAATTTTTTGACGAACGGACATAACCACACGATCAAACATTGTTTTCGACACTGACAGAATGACTTTTTTCTGTGGGCAAAGACTATAAATTTACAGAGTGAGTTGCCAGATATAAAAATATGTTTTAAACCTAATAATATTGATTAAACTTAAGAATAAATGTGGTTACAAATAGGAAGTTACAAAGTGTAACTTTTTGTGGAACAAAATTAAAATTAGTTTAAAAACTGTAATTACATTAATTTGATTCGAATACGACTTTTATTGGTTAAACAATATTCGTATAGCTACATCTATTTATTCAGAAGTATGTATTTTTTTTGTAACTATTCTTAAACTAATTTCTTAAAGTTGATTCTGACATGGGACATAGATATTCCCATACATCAAAATTTACCTCTCCGATTACTTTTATTTTTATTAATTTATTTTATATACACATTACTAAATTTAATTATAAAATTAATTTAAACATTAACTAAAGTTTGTAAAAAAAAATATTTGCAGGAACTGCTGTACTACAAAGCCAAAATATATATTTTTATTCGAATGGGACAAAAGTCATTTGACAGAAACAAACTTTTTGAAAATCACCCATATGTCAATGGTCTTACCACATCTTTTAGGTTGCTTCAAATACCTCCCGTTACTTCCGCGAAGCAAATACTCATAGTGAGCCCTATATACGCTAATTATATAAGCGATTATTTATTTATTTATTTTATTACTTTAATTTTTACAATTCTATATTACAGATATGTAATGTTGAATTGTATGATATTATAATATTACCTATTTATTTACTTGTGACTATTAAAAACCCTAACATAATTTAATAAATAATTGATAGCCCTCATTTTTAAATAAGCGTGTGTCTTGCAGTATAAATGAAATATGACACTGCTGAAATTAGCCATTTTATTACCGCCACTCCGACTGATGACACCTACTTACGTCGGTGTATGAGAACGGCTCGCAAAAAGGTGATGCGATCTAGGACTAAATTTGATATAGCTAGCAAACTTGGATTTGCATTTAATGACTTTGAAAACGTAGAACTTATTCAGAAATCGTTGCCGCTTCTAAGACAAAGAGAATTACAGAAACTATTTTGTAATAAGCGCACTAAAATAAAGAAATGGATAGTAACTATATTGTCTAATATATAAAAACCGTAGAAATTATTTTAGATTTTTTCAGCGTTAAGATATAATGATGATGCGGAATCCAGATAACTGCATTATTTCTATAGGATTATTAATCATAGAGTTGTACTGCGTCTGCATAGCCCAAATATCAATGAAGTGTTTGAATTTCTTTATCACTAATAAATATAATGAATTAGAGGCCTTCGATTGTTAATTTATAAGTTGGCTAAAAATATATGTATTGAGGATCAGTAAAATTGTTAAGTGTTTAATTTCAGTCACTTTAGGTCATCGTAAGTCAACTAGAGCTGTCAACTACGACGGGGAACCCGTCACCTCAGGAAGTTTTAACGAAATTTATCGTTCTGTCTCCCGTGTGGTGAGTGCAGAAGACTTGGGACATAAAACAATCCACAACCTATCTAAGCCACCTGCCCGTCAGAGGCCAATGCTTTGGTACCCAGCGGGCAGAGTCGCTCCCTGACTACCAGCTTGGAAGGATATTTCAGTCTGGAATTAATCTTCCGGATGCCTCCTACCTCCTGACTGGTTACAGGATCGAAGTCGCTTGCGCAGATCTCTCCCTTATGAAGCGGTGATACGGTGTCAATTGAATCTATCGCAGACCACGGCATCCTTTGCCCAGCTTATTCACCCGGGATCGGGTGGCCGAATGGTCGTTTCAAGAGCAGTTGCCATAAGATTAACAACCACCCCCGCTCTATGGGAAACGTTACTGTTCCCAGACTCCCCCGGCTGTTAGTCAGAGTGCACTATCGATTGGCTGATGCCGCACGGTGCGCAAACCATCCAGGAGCACCCGAAGGTTGACTCCTAGGGGAGACCGGCCCGCAGGCCAGCGTCCTACCCTGGCTCTCTCTTCTGCGTGAATGCCGCTGGATAAGTGTTGACCCGATAGTATGACCGATCCTAAACGAAATGTGTCTTCGTGGCCAACTCCAACAGGGCCCATTAGCTCCCGGTAATCGTGGGTCAGATGGTAAGTAATCGGGTATACAAGGTTGCGAGCTTGGCTCCAAGTATAAACTGCTTTGATATCACGCTGGAGAAGCTCAAGATTCAAATAATTTAACATTACCAACAAACACTAGACCATGCGCTGATGTGACTATTTCACTTAGTTTACTAACAAATAATTTTAATAGCAAAGGACCCAAATCTGCGCCTTGGCTAACTCTAGATAAGGTGGTGTATAATTTAGACGGAAAATTACAACTTTCCAAAATGTCTGCGAAAATTTTAAACGGTCAGTACTAGAGAACCTGACATTAGCCAGTTTAACGAGAAATGCATTATTATCGATGCAGTCAAATGTTTTTTTTTAAAGTAAAATGCACACCTGCCTGATGGCCTGGAGTATTACCTAATTCACATGGAATAACTGAGTGCCAGTGGACGAAGTGGAAACGTCTCTGCGGCGTGGTCACAGCATATATTATAATATCCTAAAATAATTAATAGGTATTATTTATTATGTACCATTTTTTTTGTCGTATTTATATATTATACTAGCTTACCCGTGCCCACTTCATTGGGCGGTAAAACTTTTACATGTGATGAAATTATGACTGTGGTTCGGTTAGTACTGAGTGCTATGATTCATTTCCTGACTGCCAAAAGAAGGGTTATATTTTTATGGCATATGTATGTATATATTTGCATGTCAATTTGACTATATTACCGTTACTTGTGAGTGTCTTCTTGTGAGTGTCTTAATTTCATTGTTTACTTATAGCAACGGCTTGTGAAACACAGCTTGATATCGATGCCTCGAGCGAGGAGTTAGACCGGCTCCTTGCCAGTACCGGATCACCGGGTAGCATCGGACCCCCTTATTTGTGAGTGTCTTATCTCTTTAACCATTTATGCAGTAAAAGGTAAATTATATGCAGTAAAAGGGAAAAGTATTTTGTTTTAAACACTTGAGACGATACATTTACTTATTTTGATATGAATTCATAATTGTTGATAATATGACCAATAAACATCACCTAACGATTTAATTTATTTTTTTTAATATAAAAAACTACTTTTTGTGACTTAAATATAAAATTTAGAAATACGTTGTCGCTGACTTTTTTGTATGCATTATCAAGCTCTACAATGTTTCTCTAGAACTCAATAATATCTCTCTCATCGTTAAGGCAGCTTTCGTAAGAAACGTTTTCATTCGACTTACTTTGCAAATCCGACTACTACGAAAATGTCTTTTCATTTTTCGAATTAATATATAGCCTATGACACTCACAAATAACGTGGCTTTCTATTGGTAAAAGAATTTTTATACCGATACTTCCTACAACGTCACAAACTTTACCTCTTTATAATATTAGTATAGATTATACTTGAGATCAAAGTTATTTTATACAATAATCGTATTTATTGCTTATTAAAAACGTATTTAGGTGTATGTTTATTTATCGTGTTATTTTATAAAAACGAATAAGTATATACAGCGTATATCGCTATTATGTCTTGTATTATTCATATATGTATATTTTTTATAATATTTTTTATTATTGGATTATTGGAATTATGCTATAGTATTAAATTTTATTTAAGTATATTTGATACTTCTAGAAAAAATATTTTCTTAATTTGAAGTATTTAAAAACATCTGGGTTATAATAATGTACTCCACTGTTTTTCTGCATAGCAGCCTAAGCAGCTATTCGTAAATCGCTACTTCGTGCTTCTGCTAGCAGCTTGTAAACAGGCATGTCCGTTCGGGTGCCAGCGGCTGTTGAGCCAAGTCCAATAGACTGGGCTATGCAGGTGACAATACCGGCGTCGCTGAACGGCGTGCGGCGTCGAGGCGCGCCGAATATGCAGTGTGGCGTCTCTTCAGTTTCGATTTATGCTGTTTGAAAATAGCAAGAACTATTTCAATTAGATGCGATAATAAAAAATACTTGTTTTATGTCTTTACGGTAAGTGAGCAAACCCTATTTGTAGATAAGTTATCTTATATTTCAGAAAATATTAGGTATCTTATATATAAGAAGAAGGGCTACATAGGTCTCGCAGATATGCTATGGATCGCGTGTAAGGATCGATAAAATACATACCTATTTTGCTAGAGGCTAGATTATATCTCTAATTACAATGCTTGGCGCTTATAAAACAACATCAACACTTTCGGTGTCAGCAGGAGAACTCCCAGCTGACTTGGAATTCCTGGAAGACCAGGCAAAGACCTAGCTTCGTCGGATAAAAGAAGTCCAGTATTTTAATTTTCTTTGCGACCTTCATTAAACTAATTACAGGTAGAGTTGCAGGACCATCAGAAATAAAAGTGTGGAGATTCGGTTATTAACGTACCGTTTCATCCCGTCGGCTCCGGATAGAAATAGAAAGGCACTACTTCCATTTGGTTCACTTTACTACACAGTTTATTGGAATTCACGGATAATTGAAAGGTAAACTTGCCGCACTAGGAGGGCTCTTCGAAGACCCATGGTGCTCCTGTAGGATGAGTTATCAAACTGCAGTACATGTCATCAAATTGCAGAACATGTGTTCAATTCTGGAGATCAGAGCGTGTTCAAGAATTAGCTGAAAATTAAGGCAGAACTCTGAGCTATCACTGATCGGTATCTAATCTATTTTCTTTTATAGTAATTTCGTTGTAAATTTCTCTTTGATTATTTTTAGTATATAAATTAAAAACTTGATCATTTAGACCAGGTTAGATAAGCTAAGCAGGCCTAGGTGGTTAAGAGCTACAAATGCAGAAGCCTTGTCACTATTCTGTTTTTTGCAAATATTTCCGCTTTCTGCATTACCTGTTTAAGCTCGGTATCGATAGATGGCGCCCTGAGATGTTTAGTCAGTCTCTTGTGGCAGCGTCGTTCATGATTATGATCATTGATACTATAGAAGGGACATGGGTTCCTCACATGTCAGTAACATCATAGGAGAAGTCGAGATATATCATTTTTATCAGCCTAATCTAGATTGTCATGGTTAGTTATAGCGATCCACTAAGTCTACCGTACAATGTTATCGACAAATAATATATCGCAACTATTCGCCACGATTACTCCACCAGTTATTATTGACCGATCCCAATAGATCATTAATACTAATAAAAAACGGTTAGCATTTTATCTATCTCCAGAAATAACCCTCCTTGTGAAGAAGCTTCTCAATATCGATCGACATAGCAGCTTCATAATATATACATCGCTGCGATGAAGCATTTAGATTGCTGAACACGAACGCAATCAGCGCGAACGGCGTTCGATAGAGCCGTTCGTCACATGGCTACGATATGTAAGTTCGAAGTCGAATTTAACTCCGAGATCAGTATCTTTCAGTGAAGTAAAGATTCTTCGCTACTGAAGTGAAGTAACGGTTATTCGCTACTGACGTGAAGTAACGATTCTTCGCTTCTTCACTTCAGTCACTCGACGGAAGTGAAGTAGCGAAGAATTTACTATTAAAAAATCGCTGTTGTATGTGATTTGGAATCATACACTTCGATTATTGCAATAGCTGGAGCAGACTGACTATGTCGCAGAGTTAATTACGCGGTATATATGTTCGGACACTTCAATAACCTCGACTGGCCATGATTAGTCTAAACTATTTGCGGAACTGTCTTCGCAAACTAACCCACATCGTTTTAGTTTATTTCACGCGCCTTACGGTATACGCCTTAGATATTTTTACTACGAACTCACACCACTGTAAGGTTTATGCATTAGGCTACTTATTTATTTCAAAATGAGATCGGCTCTGTTTAATTCTTTTAAGGTACAGTACTTATATATTTAATGCTTATAATATTATGTAACTATTGGCTTATTATTTCCTTAACCCCTCTCCTCGCGGAATAAAATTCAGCCGTCCCATTCGCGCGCGACCTTTTTGCGCGCAAAATCGACGACCTTGATAAAAACGACCATAACTTGTAAACCACTATACAGATCATAAAAAGAAGAACTGTAAAATGATCGCATTGAAATTTGACATATAAAACATTATAACCTTATCTGGTAAATCAATTAAGATAATAATGGCGACAAATTACAAATTTGGCGAAGTGAAAAAACTCGCCTATTTATCATTTCGATGTTTTTATCACAAAATACGAAAGTCTATGCGGAAATTGTATTTACAGTTATGTTCTTTATTAAATGCTTTACCAAAACCATTATTTTGTTTTACTTCTTTGCATACAAAAATATTTAGTTTTTCAGTCATAATAACCAAGAAAAATTTGATGTCTTGACTTATGACTTTATTTATATGAAATTCTTTCATAATAACTTTTCCACTACACTACACTTCTTATAAAATCATACCAGTTCTTTCAGCTTTGTCTGATATTACAGAAAAATCCAAACTTTTGCGAGTCGGTGACGAAAATTTGGCATTAACTTTGACAGGTCATAATACAAAAGTGGATAAAGTTTTTCAAATATATTGTGTTATTATGTGCTTATTATATGTCTAATAACTAATTATTATACTCTAAAGAGTCACATTTCATAGAAAAACTATAGGAAATCACACTCAAAATATGGTAATTCTTCTATACTAATTACGTAAACAAATAGGTATGCGCACCCCGCGATTTCGCGAATATCGATAAAATTAGGCAGCGCGCCTGTCTATGCAATATCGCTGCGGTGTGATCTCATTTGTTTAGGCAAATTCGGAGTGTGATTTTCTAGTTTTTTCTATGAAATGTGACTGGAGTATAATAATTAGTTATTGGACATCTAATAAGCGTCAAGTTTTCAATACATTCGAAAAACTTCTAACCACTTTTGTATGCCTTTGCAATTATTATGAAATCAGACTATCGCGGTTGCTTCACATTATAGCTTTATAAACGAATTTACCGCGTGAAGTGTGTAGCACCCGACGTTTCGGCGACGTTGCCCAGGGTAGACTGGACAGCGGCGGCTGCAACGTCGCCGAAACGTTGGTGTCCAAACTTTACGTGGTAAATTCGTTTTTTAACCACATTTGTATCATGCCTTTGCAATTATTATGAAAAAGATTATCGCGGTTGTTTGACATTATAAATAGCTTTATAAACGAATTTACCGCGTGAACTTTGTGGCACCCGACGTTTCGGCGACGTTGCAGCCGCCGTTGTCCAGGGTAGACTGGACAGCGGCCGCTGCAACATCGCCGAAACGTCGGGTGCTACAAACATCACGCGGTAAATTCGTTTATAAAGCTATTTATAATGTTAAACAAACGCGTTAAGTTTTTGATTTCATAATAATGGCAAAGGCATTATACAAAGTGGTTAAAAAACGAATTTACCGCGTGAAGTTTGTAGCACCCGACGTTTCGGCGACGTTGCAGCAGCCGTTGTCCCGAGTAGACTGGACAGCGGCCGCTGCAACATCGCCGAAACGTCGGGTGCTACAAACTTCACGCGGTATATTCGTTTTTTAACAACTTTTGTATAATAATTATTATTTTCTAGAAGAAAACTCAAGAAACCATTTTTTTTTTATTTCAAAGTTCAAAGTTTATTTATTCCAAAAAACCCGGTAAGGGTATAGAACTTACAATTAATAAATACATTTTTTATAATATTCATATTTTAAACAGATCATATATCTGGCAAAAATAAAATTAAATCAAGTTAGAAATCTGAAATCTGAACCTAACCTAACCTAACCACTTTTGTATGCCTTTGCAATTATTATGAAATCAGACTATCGCGGTTGCTTCACATTATAGCTTTATAAACGAATTTACCGCGTGAAGTGTGTAGCACCCGACGTTTCGGCGACGTTGCCCAGGGTAGACTGGACAGCGGCGGCTGCAACGTCGCCGAAACGTTGGTGTCCAAACTTTACGTGGTAAATTCGTTTTTTAACCACATTTGTATCATGCCTTTGCAATTATTATGAAAAAGATTATCGCGGTTGTTTGACATTATAAATAGCTTTATAAACGAATTTACCGCGTGAACTTTGTGGCACCCGACGTTTCGGCGACGTTGCAGCCGCCGTTGTCCAGGGTAGACTGGACAGCGGCCGCTGCAACATCGCCGAAACGTCGGGTGCTACAAACATCACGCGGTAAATTCGTTTATAAAGCTATTTATAATGTCAAACAAACGCGTTAAGTTTTTGATTTCATAATAATGGCAAAGGCATTATACAAAGTGGTTAAAAAACGAATTTACCGCGTGAAGTTTGTAGCACCCGACGTTTCGGCGACGTTGCAGCAGCCGTTGTCCCGAGTAGACTGGACAGCGGCCGCTGCAACATCGCCGAAACGTCGGGTGCTACAAACTTCACGCGGTATATTCGTTTTTTAACAACTTTTGTATAATAATTATTATTTTCTAGAAGAAAACTCAAGAAACCATTTTTTTTTTATTTCAAAGTTCAAAGTTTATTTATTCCAAAAAACCCGGTAAGGGTATAGAACTTACAATTAATAAATACATTTTTTATAATATTCATATTTTAAACAGATCATATATCTGGCAAAAATAAAATTAAATCAAGTTAGAAATCTGAAAGTCAATAAACTATACAAAATCAACCATTACATTGTCTAAATATTAAAAATATCATTTAGAAATATCAAAAATAGAATAAATTTCCAGTACAAAATTTTACAGTAACAGTCATTTGATAAAAATAAAACAAACATGTCATAAAAATAAACAAAACAATTGTACCGACTAAAATAAAAACTTTCATCAGTTGGTATATTAGGTATACAATTATTCGTTTCTTTATATACAAAAGAAACATAGAAAAATATAAGAGATTGGATTTTATCATTTATTTTTTATGCGACTTATGCTTTAATTTTTTTTTATTGGTACTAAATATCCAGTACAAAATAGTACATGCACGTTTAAAAATTGCCACATTTGATAAAAATTTATAATGTATCACAAAAAAAAGTGCATAACACACATCACGTTACATCGTTGAAATATAATGATACATATAATCGAGTAATGGAGTTTCATCAAAATTCCTTGTAATTCAACAAAATTTCGAGTGAAACGTCGTTATTCTATATGAAACAGTAATAACAAAACGCCGCCCGTCGCTCTCCGCCGCGCGCCGTGCGCCGGCTACTCGCCCCGCCGCCGCTAGAGGTCGTCTGAAAATTAAAACAATATTATTAGTTCTCACGTCCTGTCTAAATTTCAATTCAATTTCAAAAACCTAATTCTGTTGTAGTGATCGAAAATTTCCCCTGACCGCAAATTTCTGTTTCTTTATTCCATCATAACTTCTAAACGCTTAGACCGATTTAGAAGTCTGCGGTATTACTAGAATCGTTATGTCATCCCGTAACAGTCCAGTGAAAAATGAATCCCCTTAGGGAATATAAAATCAATTGATACGTAGTAAAATTATTCATAAGTAGTAGAAAAGATATGTAGTAAAATTATTCATCGTAATATTCAAATTGTCGAACGGTACGCAAACCGTCCAGTAGCGCCCGGGGAAATCCACCAGGAGAAACCGATCCACTAGCCGTGAGGCCTGAGACGCAAGAGCCTTACCTGGGGTAGCCTTTCACACGAGGAGGCTACTGAATTGAGTTTCACAGAATCAAGGATCAGCAGACAAGAAGCCAACAAACTAAAAATACAAGGCAAGCTACTGGGTCGAATTATAATATTCCGATTGTAAAGTCCTCATTTGCCCAAAGGCATTTTTACTTCCTTGCGCCGAGATTTTATAATAGTTTAAATGAGAGTTATAAGAATGCAAACAACTTAAATTCATTCAAAATACTTATTAAGAAGTACCTGCTTGAAAGGGGTCCAATGTATGCGGAGTCTCAATTGCTCTCGCTAATAATTTAAGTTGTTTTATTAAATTATATATTACTAACTAAACCAAATCTCGTGTATTATTTGCTATGTATTACTATATGTACTAATATATATGTAATAATATATATATATATATATATATATATGTACTAATATATGTATAAAGATATTCAAAGTATGCAGAGAATTGAGATTTCAAGTGAAATAGCCCTGTTTTCTCTTGTACGAGCTCCTTCATATATGAAATTCTCCTATCCTGACTAAAATGTATTCTCCAAAAGAAGAAGAAGAACAATAATGAGTATTCTATGTGTCTAGACCCATTTGTTAGGTCCTTATGCACTTGGTTTTAGCTAGTTTGAGTCAATTTGAGGTTTATAAGTTAGAATCGGCTGGTAACATACACTTTTAAAATCTCGTGTCGGTGAATAATATTGATTTTTGATGTACTATGACACAATTCCTATATAGTGGATTATCAAAGGTGTTCTATAGTTAGAGACTTCCAGATCAATGTATGCTAATATTTTTAAGTCACTTTTCCAATATCGGATGATGATTGCCCTGTTTTCTCTTGTACGAGCTCCTTCATATATGAAATTCTCCTATCCTGACTAAAATGTATTCTCCAAAAGAAGAAGAAGAATAATAATGAGTATTCTATGTGTCTAGACCCATTTGTTAGGTCCTTATGCACTTGGTTTTAGCTAGTTTGAATCAATTTGAGGTTTATAAGTTAGAATCGGCTGGTAACATACACTTTTAAAATCTCGTGTCGGTGAATAATATTGATTTTTGATGTACTATAACACAATTCCTATATAGTGGATTATCAAAGGTGTTCTATAGTTAGAGACTTCCAGATCAATGTATGCTAATAGTTTTAAGTCACTTTTCCAATATCGGATGATGATTGCCCTGTTTTCTCTTGTACGAGCTCCTTCATATATGAAATTCTCCTATCCTGACTAAAATGTATTCTCCAAAAGAAGAAGAAGAATAATAATGAGTATTCTATGTGACTAGACCCATTTGTTAGGTCCTTATGCACTTGGTTTTAGCTAGTTTGAATCAATTTGAGGTTTATAAGTTAGAATCGGCTGGTAACATACACTTTTAAAATCTCGTGTCGGTGAATAATATTGATTTTTGATGTACTATGACACAATTCCTATATAGTGGATTATCAAAGGTGTTCTATAGTTAGAGACTTCCAGATCAATGTATGCTAATAGTTTTAAGTCACTTTTCCAATATCGGATGATGATTGCCCTGTTTTCTCTTGTACGAGCTCCTTCATATATGAAATTCTCCTATCCTGACTAAAATGTATTCTCCAAAAGAAGAAGAAGAATAATAATGAGTATTCTATGTGTCTAGACCCATTTGTTAGGTCCTTATGCACTTGGTTTTAGCTAGTTTGAATCAATTTGAGGTTTATAAGTTAGAATCGGCTGGTAACATACACTTTTAAAATCTCGTGTCGGTGAATAATATTGATTTTTGATGTACTATGACACAATTCCTATATAGTGGATTATCAAAGGTGTTCTATAGTTAGAGACTTCCAGATCAATGTATGCTAATAGTTTTAAGTCACTTTTCCAATATCGGATGATGATCGACGGCAGAATTACTAACTAATACCAAATCTCGTGTATTATTTGCTATGTATATATATGTGTAGGTATGTATATATATATATTTATGTATGTGTGTATGTATGCGTATGTATATATTCTTATGTATTATGCAATGCAACTTAAGTTCATAATATCAAAAGAGTCAGCTCGTCGATACAATTAAACAAAAATCAGCATCCCTAGATACGGGTCTCTGACCTAGTTAGGAATGCGGTTAAACATTTTCACCATAGGATGTGCTCAATCTCTCCCAACTCAACCATATTATGTAAATGGTGTTTATATGACGTATTATATGAAGTTATTAATAAAATAAAATAAAGTAAATTAATAAAATAAAATAAAATAACTGAATAGGTGTTGAATCGTGTTGAACCAATCAGAGTTTACCTACAATTGATCTTTTGGCCCGAGCTAAACGAAAGCGTTCGCTACCGGAAAGCTGCATAGTTGGACGGTGTCGACTGCAACGGGCGAACCCGTCACCCCAGACTGGTATAACGATATGTGATCGTTATACCAGTCTGCCCTGTCTACCCTGGACAACGGCGGCTGCAACGTCACCGAAACGTCGGCTGCTACAAATTTCACGCGGTAAATTCGTTTTCTATCCTATTTATAATGTCAAACAACCGCGATAGTCTTCGATTTTATATGGTCGAATAGAGTCGTCAACTACAACGGGCGAGCCCGTCACCTCAGGAAGTTTTAACGTATAGTCATTCTATCTCTCGTGAAGTGAGCGCAGAAGACTTGGACAAAACAGTCCACCTTCAAGCTCCGCCACATGCCCGTAAGAAAGAAAAATGAATAAATACAGACCTTAGAGTGCTAGGCGGCGAAAGCCAGACGGGTGATGCAGAGCGCGAACGCAGCGGCGATCTCTGAAAAGTAACAAACAAAATACTGCTTAGTAGGATCGTCGATAATCTGACCGTCCTTAGAAGAATTGGTGTATTCGTACCCGCCGAAGACCGAGATGATTTGTGCACCGCGCAGATGAAGGGAGGTATCGGTCGCTAAGGATAATAACTACCTACCGTGCGGTGCGCGTATGCAGATACTTTTAAACGTAATTTTGCTACTTAAATCTATGGTTTTAATGATATTGAGTATTCATGCGAGTTATTAGGAAGGTAAAGTACTCGTACCGAAAAGTTTTGGAAAATAAATAAGTATTTGTATTTTATACCTCTCTATAGTTTGGCGAAAAATAATCCAGCGTGGCCGGTCCGACGGGCGAGCGCGGCTCGGATCTGGGCGGCGGGTAGCGGATGGTGGGCCGCCTGAAGGGAGAGTCGCCCGCGCTGGTGGAGGGCTGCAACCAGCCCCGCGCGCAGCGGCGCAGCCGAGAACCGGGAAAAAAAAAACAAAATAGTAACCCAATCGTGTCTGTGCTGTTGACCGTTGAGGGAGTTAATGGGCCCTCGCTGAGGTGGCCACGAAGACCCATTCTGTTCAGGGTTGGTCACACTCACGGGTCAACACCTATGCGACGGCCTCCACGTATGAAGTGCGAGCCTGGGTAGGACTCTGGCCCTATGGTTAGTTTCCTATGCTAGGATTATCAACTCTTCCCCTAATCAGCTTGAATTCCCCCACCTTATGGGCAGTTTCCCCTAGGAATCAAACTTCTGGCGTTTCTGGACGGTCTGCGCACCGTGCGGCATAAGCCAATCGACTGTGCACTCTGACTAACAACTTGGGTTGTCGACTACAACGGGCGAACCCGTCACCCCAGGCTGGTATAACGATCTTACACCGCATGGTGAGACACAGTCTAGATTTCCCCAGTAAATAAGCCCAAATTGAAAAAAAGTTGTATGTTATTTTAAGCTGCATTTTAGTTTCTCTATAAAATCCTATATTCAAATAACCAAATTTCTCAAAAATAAAAATATCGAAAATAAAATTTTTTTTCCGTATTTTTGTTGTTGTTTTTATCGATAGAAATTCAAGCCTTCTCTATACACATTGAAAAATTTCGGCTTTTGCCGCCAAACTATGAACTCTGAAAACGTGGTCAGTTTGTAAACGACGTGTAAATATCAAAATACATCTAATTCCTTGAGTATATACCTCCTACATTGAATAATAACGATTTTATAAGCGAAATAAACCAATATTTTCACTACACTCGCGAGATTTCGTTCGTTTTGAAAAAAATGTTGATCGCGACCGCCATTGACGTGTTGCGCCATTTCACAAATTTACTAAAAACTACGTGAAAAAAAGGAAATGGCCTTCTCCAAACGGTAATTATCATTCCTACACAATTTTAGAATGCATATAACTCACTTTTACGGGTAAAATCCAACTAAAAACACTTACAATTGTAATTTCGGTAACGAGTCGCGCGGCGCTCAGTCGAACGAAATGTCGCACTGGCGAAGCGGAATTTTCCACGAGTTGGCAGAGTTGCCATGTATCGTACAGATTTTATCGCATGATACTATCGTATACAGTAATGGTAACGAATCATTGGCTATTTTCTGGCATCAAACGATAAAATATAGAAGCGCGTTCTATTTTTTAATGGATTTTTTCCCAAACGGCTACTGTTGCCTCCATCATGATGTGGTTATTGGGACGCCTCACATTTCAACGTATTAAAGTTTATATCCCAATCGGGACGCCTCACATTTGAGGGGTTAATATGATGGTATTGTACAAGTTATAAGTATACTGTTTTATTAAAAACTAGCTTAACTCGGCCATGCTAGGCTGTGGGCAGTCTGTTGGGAGCTAATGGACCCTTGCTGAGTTGGCCACGAAGACCCATTCTGTTCAGGGTTGGTCACACTCACGGGTCAACACCTATCCGACGGCCTCCACGCATGAAGTGCGAGCCTGGGTAGGACTCTGGCCTTATGGTTAGTTTCCCTTGGGAATCAACCTTCTGGCGCTCCTGGACGGTCTGCGCACCGTGCGGCGTAAGCCAATCGACTGTGCACTCTGACTAACAGTCGGGGGAGTCTGTAAGCAGTACTGTTTCCTATAGAGCGGGGGTGGTTGCAGACCTTACGGCGACTGCTCTTGAAATGACCATCGGCTATCCGATCCTGGGTGAACAGCCGGGCAAAGGATGCCGTGGTCCACGATAGATTCGATATACACCGTTTTACCGCTTCGTAAGGGAGAGGACCGCGCAAGCGACCTCGAACTCGTAACCAGTCGAGAGACCGGAGTAATATGGTCGCAATTGGAAGTAAGGGCGTAAGTGTAAGCCCGCCGGGTAACACTCCTGGCTATCTCGCGGTTAAGGCGTTGGCCTCTTACGGGTTTGTGGCGGAGCTAGACGGTGGACTGTTTTGTTCAAGTCTTCTGCTCTCACTCCAGGGAGATCTCACGACTAATCGATAAAACTTCCGAGGTGACGGGCTCGCCCGCTGTAGTCGACAACCCTAGTTGTGGGCAGTCTGAAGTTCGAAGCGCACTAAAGATGTCACCGGTGCGGGAAGACTTTTGTGGTGCATATTCGAATGCAATGTTGTGTCGAAATTCGATTTTAATGTAAAAACACGCGCGTATTCGAGTGCAACGTTGTGTCGAAATTTGATTTTAATTTAAAAACACGCGCGTATTCGAATACAATGTTGTGTCAACATTTTAAGTCAATCGACCGACTACTGTTTGAGTTTTGCTAGCATAATTATACGCAGGCTGAATTTTTATATATAAAGACTAGCTGACCCGTGCCCACTTCGTTGGGCGGTAAACATTTTTACTTGTGATGAAATTATGAGTGTGGTTCGCTTAGTACTGCTTTGATTTATTTCCTGACTGCCAAAAGGAGGGTTATATTTTTAGAGCATATGTATGTATGTATTTGCATGCCAATTTGGCTATATTACCGGGTTTCAAATGAGTGAATGAAATGATTATGATTGAATAAATTATGTTTATTTTAATTGTTCAAAACTTCTCTGTATACTATATTAGATGCAATGTTATTATTTGGTACCAAAATATATTGTCTTTCAGGAGTTCCAAGCCGAGATACGGTCGCGCTTCCATACCTATGTCGTATTATCTCTTTAACCATTTATGCAGTAAAAGGGAAATTATATGCAGTAAAAGGGAAAAATATTTTGTTTTAAACACTAAAGACGATAAATTTATTATTTTGATAAGAATTCATAATTGTTGATAATAAACATGACCTAACGATTTAAATTATTTTTTTAATTAAAAAAAACTAATTTTTGTGACTTTAATATAAAATTTAGACATATTCTGTTGCTGACTTTTTTATAGGCATTACCAAGCTCTACAACTTTTCTCTTTAACTCAATCATATATCTCTCATCGTTAAAGCAGCGTTCGTAAGAAACGTTTTCATTCGACCGTTTTTTCTCCGATTTACTTTGCAAATCCGACTACCACGAAAACGTTTTTTCATTTTTCGGATTATTATATAGCCTATAACACTCACAAATAACGTGACTATCTATTGGTAAAAGAATTTTCAAAATCGGTTCAGTAGATCCAGAGATTACTCCCTACAACCTCACAAACTCACAAACTTTACCTCTTTATAATATTAGTATATATATGCTAGCGCACGCAGCATGTATAGTTTTTTCTATTTGTCACAGACAGCTCACATATTTTTAAATATTATTCTTTTTTATTTTAATTTTTTATCTGAATACGTCATTAGAAATTTCTTTTTGTATTATATTATTATTTATGTTGAATGGTTTACATTCTGTGTGTGTTAGAAGAGAATGGAGCGAAAGTAGCACTTTGCCATTTTTATTCTGGCGTGTATTTATAGTTACAGGTTACGATGTAGAGTGATTTGCCATTTTTATTCTGGCGTGATTTATAGTTACAGGTACGATTTACTTGAAGATATAGAGAATATTATCATCTACCGTTTATCCGCGGCTATAAGCGTGGTCACTAATTAAACAGCGCTTAAGGTGTCTGAATGTCGACAAGCCACGAATAGCCTGCATTCATGAGCACCGGCGTAGAAAGAATCTCACCACGTATTCAATTCACTTGGCGAACAGAGTAGACCGGACGTCAATGTGTCGCATTCCATTGTCATCCCACTTGGTTGCGCTGTAGCGGTTAGGGACTTTACTAGTGTGCTGAATGGGAAGCAGGGTTGATATTTGTTTCTATTCTGTAATCAAAACAGGCGACTTATTTCTTTAAGAATCTCGCGACTGTATAAACCGACCCACTATCAAATAAAGACACAAGACTAATTAAAAGCGTATACAGTAAAATATTATCGTTATAGTTTTCCAGGCGCCATAATTGTGCGCTGGTTTGGGCAGCATAGAGAATCGAAAAAATCAATTCGCCTGTGTTGCGGTACAGTATAACGGCAAATGATTATGTTCTTTGGGAGAAGAAATATTTATCCTCTCCACAAAAATCAAAATAGTAAAATCGTCTTTACTACCAGGAACGTTATTCTTCGTGATGTTGTATATACTATCCACAGTATCATCATTTATTTGGCCAAAATGGTTTCGTATTTTAGATGGTTTTTTTCGTTTTGGTTTTTTAGTTTATGTATGTAAATTATCATATAATATTTCTAAATAACACAATAACGATTCTCACATAAAAAATATAATAATCGCTATTATATACTCTATTTTATTGTATAACACGAAATAATACGATTACCTACAAATAATAACCTAAAAAACAATAATATTATTAAATATAATATACGTAATAAAATCAAATAAATATTATTTTATAATTATGAAATAAGTGTTATTGACTTGAAATAATACGATTACCTACAAATAATAAATCAAATAATACATATTAAAATCAAATAAATATTATTTTATAATTATGAAATAAGTGTTATTGACTTAGTTTTCGTTTTTCGTAATCATTCTTCAAAAATCGTAAGATAAGAATTGTAATTTAGATAAAGTACATAAAGAACCGAATGAAACAATTCATGTAAAATGATGCAAAAATTGTGTGAAGGGAAGTAGTTCTGTGGAAATTATATTTGATGCTGCGCATCTAAAAATAAACTTGTTTTGAAAAAAAATGCTTTCATGATTTCATTTTATTAAATAAAGTGTCCAGTATCAATGATAGGTGTGTCCTGAAAACCAGAATAAGAGATTACTTGAGGATATCCCTAATTTGCAGCGTTTGTAGTTTTAGTCTTTATATATTTTCAGTTTCAATTTTCAATTTTGTTTTTTTATATAATAGTCTTTTTGACAGCTGCAAATAAATATTTTTGTATTATTATCATTGTTAGTGTGCTGTTATCAGTTCATCCACATTCTTAAATTTGTTGCACTAGATCTAAGGCACTTTTGAGAATTTTTGTTTGTTTGAATATTTCGAAAGGTCTAATTGTTAACTTATATGTTGACACACAGCTATTCCTCGTCCGTTTCTGTAATGAAGAAAAAATGACAAAGGTCACTGAATTTAATTCTTCTCAGATGGACGAAATACTACCTACTAATTGTCTTATTGGCGGTCATGAATTCGAAATTTATCATCGCTGAACCAAGTACCCAATTAAGAAAGGTAATTGAAATGCGCAGATAAATCTCGCGAGGATAAATGACACTACTAACTGATGACGTCTTGCGGCCGCGGTGTCCGCTGGCATTCCGATCAATCGATGCGTGATTCTGAGAAGCGGCCGAGGAAGCGCCAGAGGCAAATGCCACAGAATTGGTCAAATGAGATGCCACCGTGGGCGATGCATGTACTGGCGCTGCAGCTAATGAATTCAATTAATAGGACCCATTTTAAAAGTGAAAGTAGAATACGACATTGTAAATCACATGATATTAAAACTATCGATGCCACTGCCCGATGTGGCAGTCATTGTAAACGTTTGCATAAACTCTTTCGAAAAATTCTATATATTTTTCATCAAAATAGAAAATAGGTAAAAAGTTACTCAAGTACTAATATGTAATGCAAAACAATAGTTCTGATTTAACATAGGCAACATATTGAATATTGCAGATAAATTTAAATTCATTCACCGATTTATTCCGTTTTCTATACCTTCTTAGGGATATGTATCAAAAAGGTTCAAAAACTGACCACTATTGCGGTATTTGTATTTAGAATGCACGTATCTGTGCCGCTTATAATAAAATCTACTGCTAATCGTCACTTAAGGTAGTGATAATCAGGGGCGTAGCTACCGCTGTATCTGCCATATCAATTATACGGGGCCCTTGGACCACGGGGGCCCCCAACCTGACCTGACCTGACCTGGCGACCTGAGTAGTATATTATTATATTATATAATATTACTATTATAATTATATTATATAATATTACTATTACTATTATAATATATAATATTATATTATATAATATTATTATATTATATAATATTACAACCGGTAAAACTCCTGTCTTCTTCAAACGAAGAGATATTAAACGCTTCCGGATAACTGTTAGCTAAATACAGTAAAGACATCTCAGTTATTCTTTATGACCAATTAAAGGCTCTAAAAACATGCTTAAAATCTGAAATTCAAAAAATTCATACCATTAAGGATCTCATTGAATTATTGCTGATAAAATTCAATAGTCTTGCATCCAGTTTTACGGAGGTAATAACAGCATGCACATGTAAAAAATAATATCCTACTTTCTTTTTTTTTTATTTCAGACAAAATTACGCTCGCTATTACCGTCATACAGATACCGTCATTTCTGCAGCGGTAGAAACATTTGCAATTCAATATAACAAAAATATTTTATTTACTGTTGCAAAAAATATATTTATTTTTCAAATGTTAATCAAACTGATAAAAAAAATCATGATCAGATTTCAACTTGAGGTTAAAAAAAAATCATGAAAAACATGTTTTTTTGGACTTTTAAACCAGGCTCCCCCTTAATCTTAACCGTACTGAACATGTCGTGGTCAAATCTCAGTATACTCAATCTACCATCACTATTATATCTTTGAATGCATGCATTAAAAAATACAGGAAAGTTTAAGACTCAAACGGTAATTCACTCTAATTTTACGAGAAGCAGGAATTATTTAATTATAACCTGCCCGTCTTCGGAATTATTCAAAAGGGATATAATTTACGTTGGAATGGTATGTTAAAATAAACTGCCCGAAAATATTAAAATTTTATGTAGAAACGAGAATATAGCCCAGTTTAATTCGAAATTGAAAGGCTACCTTATTGAGAGAATTGTATAATATCAACGAATTATAATTAGATTACTGATACTTTCCATGTCGATTTCATTTATTTAACTAGATTTTTTTACCATTTTAATGACTATTATATTAATATGGTTATTTTAGTTTGCAGGACCATGCCATTTTATATTTCATGACAACAAAAACTGCAATTTTAAGTAATTAATGCGACTATTATAATTATGGGGCGAGACCGTTATTACCTATTTTTAAAGTTATTTTAATCTTAAACGGTTATCCAAACTATTGTAACTAAACAATTTTGTAAAAGTTTAGAAGAAAATAAACGTGATTTCATTTAATTTGATTTGATTTGATCTGCCTTAACAAACTTACCTATCAGCCCTAACTAAGATCTGCGCAATCCAGTAAAGGCAACTAAAGAAAAAGTAAATAAGCAAGAAATTAAAATATTATTTATTTCATAGGAAATGTTTATTTATTTATGAAAAAAAAAATATAAACAAATATAAATATCACTAATGCAGAAATATTGACGTAGCAGCGGGTACAGCTCATTACATGGAAAAGAAATATTTTCCATAGAAAGGAATAGCGATAATGTTACCTTAAAATCCTCAATAAAAAAATTAAAAATAATTCTGAAAAGAGAAAGATATGAGTAGTTGAATTTCATATGCCACTCATATTCACGAAGAATATAAGAGCAGGAAATTGGTCATAAGATCAGGAAACCGTTTTTTGTTCTTTAATTGCGACCATTAAGGTATATACTTCTTTGATGGTATAGGCCATGTTGAGTATATTGATTACCCAATACGGTATAAATGTAATTTTCTGTATTCCTATTTTTCTATATTTTAAAAATTATATGTTTAATTTTTGAACTCTTCAATTTATCTGTTTATCATGCATATTAATTTAAAGTTGAATATTTCTAATTACGCACATTTGAATATAACAAAAACATCGCAGTTGTTTTACATTATAAATAAAATAAAATGGCTTTACATTGTGAAGTTTAAAGTACCCGATGTTCCGGCGATGTTTCAACCGCCGTTGTCCAGGTCAAACTCTCCTGAAACTGCACGCGGTAAATTAATTTTATTTTATTTATAAAATTAGACAGGCTGTATTGGGTAGTTACCTTAGTTTAACGAATTAGGCTACATAAAAATTGGCGCCCAAAGTGAGGCAACCAACCATTGATAAAAGTTCTGAAATATTTGCTGGTATAAAAAGTCAACTGCAATACCTAACACGAAGAAGTATTCTAATCTGATATACGAGTATCATACACTAGCGCTTTCTTGTATTAATCACACACATACACACATTCATAAATAAAAACCCGTGACAGATCGTGCAGTTTATCCTATGAAAATAAAAAAGATAATCTGGCGATTCGTTGCTCCGGATCTATAAATTAAATGCTCCCACTCGGTAGTAATAATTTCGCTGATAGATACGACAAATGGTGGTCTCTAGACTACAATTTTCCTTCTTTATTGACCATTGCAATAAGTGATTTTAAAGACGGAACGAGTGACACTATTGGAATTTTAAAAGCAGTGCGTGTTGTTTGCATTTTGTATCCTATCTCAGTTTTAATGACGGTAATTTACGATAATTGGATACGTTTTAAGTAAACTGGAGATGCTTTACGAAATCAATCAAGCCATTTTAATTTATGTTAGTGACATGAGACTTGTGGAACCCACCTATTTTATTTATCAAAACATATTTAAACTTACTGACAATTCCAAATCTTCAATTATTATTCTAGACTATATTATACATATATCCAATTATTATCTAACCATTCTTTTTATTACTAGGTACTACTTTTTTAACAGTTTTATACTATATACTGTATATTACATGATTCTTTGATTGCTAACAAATGCCATTACGGTACTGTACCTGTGCTAAGTTTACTGTCCAAATATTCAATTCTAGTTCAGGTTAACATAGTGAATTTAGTGTACGAAGTGTCCGCACCGTTAATCAGTATTGAACGATTTTAATTCTTGCTCGCGACCAATACGTGAGTCCCAGCACGGCAGTAATTGTTACAAACAGACTGATTATTCTGTTTGTACTTGTATGGGCGGTATTCAAGTTGCAGGGAGTTTACTGTAATGTCTCATTAACCATATATAAATATTAGCTATCCCATAGTGGCGTCGCTGGGGGAGGGTAAAAGGACTGGGGGAGGCGTTCCACCACGGGCTGCACTTTCTTGGGGTAGCACGTTTATGGGGATGGCATTCTTGGTTCTATAATAATCTAATTAAAGTGCCAATGATAAAAATGAATGAAAAAAAAAACAAAAAAATCACTGGCACAAAATGCACAAGAGCGGGTATAGCTTGCGCTCCAATCAAATGCTATTTTTCTCTGTATACTATACCATAACCGCTGCATTCGAAAAAACTCGACGTATCGAGATAATACTGTGATGAAATGTCAATGCGCTTGACCTGTAAAGCATGGCTGCCTTTGCCGCTCCCTCCCCGCACTCGAGGTCCCGGATCTGAATTTTCTTTGGGATAAAAATCAGCTTGAGTTACTGGTAATCGATGCATATCGACTGTTGCATTTGACTTTCTGCGTTACAACAACAGCAGATAAATTTAGGGACGCCACTGATCAGCCCCCTCTCCGAGACAGAATTAAAGACTTCTGGCGGTATATAAAATGTTATGCTGGGGTCACACTAACGGGAAATTCCGTTAATTATCGCGATGATGGGCGTTTAACGTTGCTGTAGCCACGACGCGATAATTTTACAACGGCATTAACATTGCCGTTTGACGTTAGACGATAGCTCGGGTGGCGGTACATCAAAGAGATTTAACGCGAGAATTAATGCGTGGAAGCGGCCATCTACGTTTGTTATTGTGCGCCGTGAGCGCGACGAGAACGCACGTGTTTGTCTCCGATAATATTAAAAAAACGAAAAAGTCATTGTCTTTTATCGAATGTTACAAAATGATGCTTGGCGACGAGTAATGGAATTAATACCATTTATAACAACAATCGAAGAAATTCAAAAGGAAAAGGAAACCCTAATGGGTTATTCATTATAGAACCCATCTAAACAAAGTTATAAAGTCTTTGAAGTCCGGAGCTGGAAAAATAACATTTACACAACTAACTGGTTTGCAAACGAAACAGTGGATGGCTTTCTACCAGTGGTATATAAAAGCAACCGCACATTAAATACAGTGGTAAGTACCTAATAATAGTAGTCAGTGGCAAAGTTAACTACTTTTGTTGAAATTAGGTACACTTTTTAATCCGAAAACATCTCCGAAATCGTATTATATTCAGAAAAAAATCAAAGAACCTTAACGCCAATTTTATTGCCAAGAATGGGCATTGACGTTGACTGTTCAGGTGTGGCCACTCAATTAACCACGTTAATAGTTTATGCAATATTTTTCTCGATGATGGGCATTGACGTTTAGGGTGGCTAGCGTTTAGTGATCGTTAGTGTGGCCCCAGCCTTAGAGAGCGACAATAACGTTTAATCAAGGCGGTCAAGACCAATAGGAATGAGGTGTAACTGCGTTTGATATTATAAAACGACTGTGTGAGAGTGAAAATTCTTAAAAAAAAATTGCAGGTATGCTAGATTTGTTTATGGCCTAGACAAATCTTGCATGCTAACATTACCAAGAATCATCCCTCAGCGCAAATATAACAATCATTTTATTTTGGATTATTTGTATGAGCGCAGTTGCATACCAAGTTGCATACAAAAGTTGCATTCAAAACATAAGTGTTTCGTTCGTTATTGGACCAATTTGTCATCATTAAGGATGGATTCTACAAACAAACATATTTCTTTAAATATCGATACAATTTTCACTTGCACCAAATTCGGGGAAGGACGAGGGTGGGGGGGGGGGGGGGGGGAGCTGTTGACTTATGTTTGTTATTTTTTTTGTTTATACTCTTTATTATGCAATTTCACAATAGCGGGTTCATTATCATACGATAACCAACCACACTCATACAAATACAATTAACCACACTATGAGGTATTTATATGTAAATATATGTGCGTGTAACATGTGTGTAGGTGTGTGTCTTCTTTTTGCATTCGAACACCAGAATTGATATGCAATTCCGTTAATTTTATCCGAACAGAAAAATGTGAACCAGCTTGTTATCGAACTCAGTAGCTAGTACTACTATTACTACTATACAGAACTACTATATACTAGTACTACTATTACTAATATATAGAACTACTATATACTAGTATCTACTACTATATCCTACTATACACTAGTACTACTATATACTACTATATACTTACTAGCTTACTACGCTTATACTTACTGGATTACTCGTATATAGAAGCTTACTAATATCAGGCGACCTAACCACTATGCCACCGGGCTATGTAATCCACCAATCAAATCGGGCCCTAAAACCCCCTCCTAAATAACTGAACTCTAAGATCCCAGATGACGATACTAGTGATTTTTATTTTATTTACTGAGGAGAATGGGAGAGAGAAGGGGGGGGGGGGCAAGTTTAAGGATGGCCCTGGGCAGCGTATAATATATCAAACATATTGCTCTTTTTTTTTAAATAACAAACTCTAACGCCACTACTATCACACTATCGTAACCATCACTGCCTATCCCCGGAAATATTGCAAGTTTGTGTTCAACGGCAGTCCATTAGGGCGGCGTTTATAATGGCTAATAATAAAATGTCCGTACGGTCACCGTTCGTACGTTCTCCTTTCATCTCGGCACAAAAGACTGAACCGTAAATCTTGCGGTAGGAATTTATCCGCGGAGACAATATGGATAATTTCTTTTAATGCCGACCGACCTCATTAAAGTCGTGACCGCTCTCGCATGCCTACCCTAAACTAACATATTAAACTGTATATTGTTGGAAAGACCTATATAAGCTTTTTTTTAAATACGGAAAATTAACTAATAATAAGCTTGTAATAAATAATTGTTGTTGTAATATAATATTGTGTTTCTCCGGAAAACAGGGAGAGATAAGGTCGTTATAAGGGAAACTTTGAAGTGCCGAAACGTCTTTTGGACAACGTCATTACAGCTTTCTTGCTCCAAGAATGGTTAATATCATGAGTAAAGAGAACATATTGGAAATTAACAGCAACCAACAAAAATATCACCTTACATTATGGTTAACTAGCTGCGCCCAGCGGTTTCACCCGCGTGGTGATGGAAAATTATGATAATGATGATAGAAAACCATATATATTTATAAATTATAGCCTACGTGTTATTCTGATGTGTAAGCTATATTATTGTAAAGTTTCATCGAAATCCATTCAGTAGTGTTTGCGTGAAAGAGTAACAAACATCCATACATACATACAAACTTTCACGTTTATAATATTAGTAGGATAAACCTTGGTAGGAGAGAGACGGAAAAACATCCATCACAATTTTAAAATAAATAATATATTTATTTTCTATATATTTTATATACGTATTTTTACTAATTGTTATATATTATTAGGTATTATTATAAATGATTATTTATTATTGCTATTATATATTATTATGATTATTATTATACATTTAGTATTTATTACTTGTTTATAGTTCTCATATTATTTTGGTGTAATGTGAATTTCATTTTAAATTGATTTGATTCAAATTATTTATTTTAATTTTGGAAGTTATTTATTTTATAATCATTTGTATTGGTGTTCTCCTTAGAACAGGCTCTGCCTAGTTAGGAGCAACATAATCTATGTTAAGTGCTAACCGTGTAATTTTTTTGTGGACCAATAAATAAATAAATAAACACTAGAAAATATTTTTTATTTTTTTTTATCTGCAACATCTATTAGGCATTTGTAGCATTTGTAGTAATAATAATAATAAACTCTTTATTAGCACTTAAAAATAGAACACAAAAAGGCGAGCTTATTATCATATGACAATATCTTACAACTAACCTAATCACAGCGCAGTGAGGCGCTGTCGACTACAATGGGTAAACCCGTCACACCAGGCTGGTATGACTGTCCACGTTCTATTGCAGTACTATAACACTATTGGCAAGCTTATTCATTACACGATGAAGCACGGTAGCAATAAAGATAGCAAAAACGATAAAAAATCAATATGTCTAGGTACTAAAAGGAATACAGGATAGTATAGGAAAGGAGAAGGGGCCACCATATTAAATATGACTCACCGCCGCCAGCTACATTAGGCCAATTTTGCGATGACGGTGGTTCGTATAGGTCCCCGCCTATCTGCATAGCAAAATTAATTGGTATAACAGAATCTATAAGCTGGATCAGCGCGGCGAAAACTCACTCCAAAACACAAGTCGTACCGGGGCTGTTATGTTTATTTTGCTGCGTCCACCGGGAATAAGCTCGGAAAATCCCTAGGGAAAAGGCTTAGAGGAAATTTAATCGTTATGTAAAAGGCAGCTCCTAGACATACAAGTTAAATCGTAGCATCATTAGTGAGTTTCTTTTAAAGAGTTTCTGCCTACTGTCACGTACGATTTTTTACTCTTCTGGGGCGCTCTGAAAATCAATCTCGCTCACCAGCAGCACTTGTTTCTACTCTTTGTTGTGAAACAAAACAATGGGCGGGTTTATTGTCATACGCCAATCTTTTACAGTTAACCCCAGTTTAGAACCAACCCTAAAAACTTCAGAGCGACATTATTTTGCATCTGTCGCATTAGTGTACTTTGCAATACATTTAATATAAAATATCAGCTAGTCAGTTTTAAAGTAAAATAGATAAATAAATAAAGGGTGTGTTTGTTTGTTTGTTTATGCTCTTTATTGTGAAAATGCACAATGGACGGGTTTATTATCATACGGCAATCTCTTTTAACCAACCCTATTATGACGTGTTTATATGCATGAGTGAGTGCAACATATGTATTTGTAATAGTGTCTTGTTATTGCATTCGATCGACACACTTGAAATACAATTCCGTTAATTTTATCCCAACGAAAAATTGTAACCTAGCCGGGAATCGAACCCGAAACCTTACAAAGTAAGATCAGGTGGCCTAACCACTATGCCACCGGGCCGTGTTAAGATCTAGGTTTGTTTAGAGATATAGTTAATTAATTATAATTTTTTTATTTTTTATTAATTTACAATAATTTCATATAATATGTCATATAAACACCATTTACATACATAATATGGTTGAGTTGGGAGAGATTGAGCACATCCTATGGTGAAAATGTTTATCCGCATTCCTAACTAGGTCAGAGACCCGTATCTAGGGATGCTGATTTTTGTTTAATTGTATCGACGAGCTGACTCTTTTGATATTCTGAACTTAAGTTGCATTGCATAATACATAAGAATATAGTAGTTCTTTAATGAGTTTTTGAAGATGAACAGCTATGTTCTTCTGACATGAGTAGGTAGCTGGTTTCATAATCGGACTGGATATATAATAAATGAATGTAAATATGAAGATGATTGATGTAATGGGATTGATATCGTATTATTTATTACAAGCTTTAATGTATTATTTATTATTTATTTATTTATTTACAAGATTTAATGTATTACGTATTATTTAAAACCTTGCAATGTTCGTGTGTGTTGTCCGTTTAGAAATTTGCAAACCATTTTTTAACCACTGCTGATATCTGATTGAGCTGAAATTTGCCATGCTAATGTAAGTTCAGTGACAATGCAATAATATGGTACCATCGAGCTGATTTGATGCAGCCGGGATGTAGGGACTGGAATCCTGATAGCAAAATGTAGGACAGTTGATTTTGGGTTAGTATGTTTTATTATTATGAGTACTTTCCATTACACGATCTATGCGACACTGAGCATTTTCCGAAGGAGATGGAACATGTCAATGATGTCCTTAGGAAAAATGGATACGGAAAATATCACGAGACACGCACACGATCTAATACGGACGAAACTCAAAAACCGAGCAGATCAAGAGCATTCTTACCATACGTCAAGGGCGTGACAGATCGAATAAGTAAGATGCTAAACAGATTCGATATAAAAACGATCTTCAAACCGACCCAAAATATAGCTCGATTTTTGAGGCCTGTAAAGGATGTAATACCACTGCAAACCCCGGGTGTGTATAAAGTCGAATGCAGCTGCGGTCTAGCCTACGTTGGACAAACGAAACGGCCCATAGCCACGCGACTGACAGAACACATCAAAGCTGTTAAAAACGTTCAGCGAGAAAAATCGGCGATCTGCGAACATATATTGGATAGCGGAAGTAACCACTGGATGCAGTTTCAAAATCCCATTGTTCTATCGAAGGAACAATTCTACTTTCCTCGCATGATCCGGGAAGCCATTGAAATAAGAAGAACTCCGAACTTCAATAGAGATGACGGCTACAAACTCTCTTCTACGTGGAACCCTCTTCTTAAAATGTTCCCGCCGCCGAACGCCGAACGCAAAGACGTAAAACAGGATACAGTGAGTGTTGTGTGCAAGACGGATTTTAAAAATTCCCGCGCTCCGAGCCCGGCCCCCCACCACCGTTATAACCTACGCAGTGGCGGCAGCGGTTTGCGGCCTACCCGCAAAACAACGGACTGACAGCTCTTCAGTTTACCCTTGACAACGGCGGCTGCAACGTCACCGAAACGTCGGGTCCTACAAATTTCACGCGGTAAATTCGTTTTCTATCCTATTTATAATAACGAGGGTCTGAAGATGGAGCCGGATGATTGCCACTAAAACTCCCTAATGGAAAGTGCTAAGATAGTCGAGTTTGGGCTCGTTTGTTTTGTTGTATTGAGTACTTTCTATTACACATGATGATGAGTGCCTGACGATGGAGCCAGGAAATTGCCACTGGAACGTCTTAATGGAAAGTGCTAATATAGTCGAGTTTCGGCTCGTTTGTTTTGTTGTCATGAGTATTTTCTATTACATATGACGATGAGGGTCTGACAATGGAGCCGTGAAATTGCTACTGGAACTTTCTGATGGAAAGTTCTACGATAGTCAAGTTTGGGCTTGTTTGTTTTGTTGTCATGAGTACTTTCCATTACACGTGATGACGAGGGTTTGAAGTTAAAACTCGGGAGTTTGCCACTGGAACTCCCTGATTGAATTTAAAGCTCGTTTTGAAAAATCTTTTTTTTAATATAACCTAAATTCAGGAAACTCTTTGTTTATTGAATATCCGTCCAAGCACAAGATTTATTTTTTTGGGCGACATCAAAGAGGAAACATTTATTATTCGATTTTAATTTCTTGCTGTGGGTTAAATAATTTAGTATAATATTTTAATTGAAAATTATATTTTTTTGAATTGCTTAAATAAATAAATAAAAAATAAAATTATCCTGACTATCTGAATGAAAGATTATGACTCGTTTATAAAGGTGAATTAAGATTATAAAATACATTAAGGAGGAGATATAATATAAGTAAATTTCTACGTTCATGAAATCTCAGCAATTGCCCTTTGTCATGGCAATAGGTACGATCATTCGTTTATCCATCCCATTTTGTTTTCACTATATGCGTTTTATGTCGTTGTACTATTTTACCGATAAATTCTGCTTACGTTTGACAAACAGAATGCCATCCACCAAAAACGAGCGGACGATACGCAACGGAGGACAATAGATCGGTCGGATGTTCATAATATGACGACACAGTATAGTAAAGTACTACGTAGTGACGCCGTATAGCTTGCTGTGAGCTCAAACTACAGAGTTATCCATAAATATCGTCCCTCCTATTGCGTCGCGCTGTCCGGTTTGCTGCCTGACTGTCCGACTGCCTGGCTGCCTGACTGCCTGACTGCCTGGATGGCCGAATGACCGGGCATTCTGTTCGGCGGCTAACTGCGCGGTTTAATGAAAAATTTATGACCGTCTGTGGACCGTTTATCAACCGCGTCGCGCCACCTCACTGCCGCTCGCCACGCTTAATAATGCTGATACCTGAAAACGAAACCTCATTTCAACCATTAAAATTTTTACCTGCATTAAGACCTAGTGATGCGGAAAAGCCTTTCCTTTGGAGCTGATATTAACATTCGTACTTGTGATTCGGTTATAAAATTATGTATTGATAGGTAGCCAAAAATCCAAGGTACGATATAAATAAATATTTATACCGCAATATGTTATACATAATATGTAATGAAAAATTCATGGATGGAATTAGGCCATAATGTTTATCTAGTAAATAATAATAAACACGACTGCCGTTACAGAATTATTGTGTTTATAATTATTTTTTTATTTTTTATTTTTATGAAATATTTGTGGATATATTTAGGTTAATTTATTGATATTTGGACATTTGGACGTTTAGGCAACTACCTACTTAATATTTGGACAGTTAAGGTACCTATGACACTCAGAATGACATAACGGCTTTAACAATACCCACATACTTGTAAATCGGTCCAAGCGTTAGAAGTTATGGTGGAATAAAGAAACGGAAAACATACATAGCTGAACCCTGAACATATTATACTGCTTTGTTGTTAGGCAGTCGTGTAAAAAGGCTTTTTCTGTGAGGATTATAATGAACGCACTGGAGATATAAAATGAAAAATGTTACATAAATCTCAGAGTCGAGTAATTGTAAAAAGTTCTGAATAAAATGGAAATCTTTTAAAATTATTAGTTTTTACCTAACTTGCGCAAAAAACACGTAAGTATATTTTTTGAGACGTTTTTTTGTAGTTATGTACATTACACCATTTACGGTAACGGCCCACCTTAATGACTATTACACCTTAATCTTATAGGCTGCTTGATTTTTATAACATCACGTGGCAGTACTCAGGCGGTCGCTGCTTAACTTAGGTTATCTGACGGGAACCAGTGTTTCGATACAGCTACGGACGTTCTTTATTATTTGTAAAATTTTGCTGAATTTTACTGACTAATGAATTTTTAAGATTTCCAACTCCCTTTAGAGTAGAGAAATATTCAATTATTTAATAAATCGGATTAATAAAAAGATTATAGTCATTTTGGCTCGTTTTTATAGATATTTCTCTTAAGATATAGAAGATTGTGTAATAATTAATGAGTTTCATTAAACGTTAAGCCTTTATATCTACTAGTTGTGTAGTTAAAATAAATTTAATTATACCTTTTGTGATGTAGTCAGCAATGTGATGCTTAAGGTGTTAACAAATTATGTGTGTTATTGTATAGATATTATACTCTAATTTGAGATATTCACTAATAACAACAGTTCCTAGAGGGAATATAGCTCATAAAACGCCGGTATACTCGTAGCCAACGCTAACAAAAGGAGAGTATCGGTGTCCCCTGATTAAAATGCACATTAAGGTGTCCCGTTGTCGGATTTATCGCTCCCGTGGCGTCCGACGGAAAATTATAGCGTTAATTTCATAAACCCGGGAAAAAGTGTGGAAAGTCGACGCTACCGGCTACGGGGCGCCGTCATTCCGCACAGTGTAATACTTATTATCACATTAAAAGCGACAGTGGAGAATTTCAATTATTTCCAGGAGATTTATGAAAATATATTTCTTTTTTTTTTTTTTTAAACAGAATTTTTAAAGTTTCTTTTATATCGTTTCACCACACTCGCTTTGGCTTCGAATTGTTGTTATTTTACTTCTTAACCCTACATAAGGCGAGCCTCTGGACCACCTGAATTTGGGCGCATTGTGCCTGGCAGGCACAAGTTTGACAATTGCTGATATTAATATCAGCTCTCCAAAGTAATCACTGACTATATATGGATGTATATTAGGGAATAAGTAAAATTTGTTTGCAAATAATCAGTTTAATAACTGCAAAAGTATAAAAAGAAAAAAAAAGAAAAAATTAATTAAAACGACATAAACATTTATTTATTTTCAAACATTAAAATAAGGGTTCAGACATTTATCGTTAGCTATTTAAAAAGAAATAAAATTAGCTTTATTATATCATAAAACGAGTTAAATAAACAATTATGATGGAATAAATAGGAAATACGCACTCTAAAAAGTATAAAGAGATCGGGCAAAATGAGCCGGACGTGCCACTGATGATTCTGCTACTCTCCATGGCGTCGGGTAAGAAACAGAGTAGAGAGATGTAATGCGCCACCGCGTGTCAGAAAATTATTGGGGAGGGGCGGCATCAGACACCGCTCTAGCGAAATGAGTCAAATAAAAGTTTCCGACCTGTGCCTGTCAGATCTGGTGCGCCCAACGGATGGTTAATAATAGATTCTCTAAAGAATTCTTTGTTTAAGAAGGAGTCGATATTTCTTTCATGAATTTTACCGGGGGATTTACTGTACGCCGAGGTTTACGTTGCGGCGACAACCACGTGGATAATGAAATCAGCGCTCGGCGAAATTAACCGATATTAAACGACAGATAACCGTCCGACGATCGCAGCCGGTTAATTAAACCTATCGGTAACTGGGGCCGCTAATACAAATTATTTCCAGATCGAAACGCTACATTGTACATCAGCTAGGCTCTAATATGGCATAATATTGTTTGTACTGAGATCTTCAATAATAATATATTAGATAAAATTTTAATAAAAAAAAAAAACCGATCCCAAGTGCAGCAGTAATGTCATGGTGAGGCTTAGAACGGGTGATCATAATTAAATGCGTATATTTTTTTTGTGTGTGCTGTTGACCGTTGAGGACTTATCTCGTTGGGAGCCAATCCTTGGTCCTGCAGTCCTGTCTTGATGAAACTTAGGACGAGCTATCGTAATTGAATGCATATACGAAATTTCGTGTCTGTGCTGTTGGCCGTTGAGGAGTTCCCTCGTCGGGAGCCAACCCTGTGTGCATCAGCCATATCATGGTGAAACTTAGAACGGAATATCATAACTGAACGAATATACAAAATTTCGGGTTTGTGCTGTTGACCGTTGAAGAGTTTTCTCGTCGGGAGACAACCCAAGATGTAGAATCAAGTCATGCATACCATAAAAAAATCCAATGTCATCGGAATTGAACCAACATGTAAATTTTCAACTTCATATGATAATAATTGAGGAGTTCCCTCAATTCTTCATGGATCCCATCCCATTATCTGAACAGGATTTTGATAAAAATTGGACCAATCTGCAAGTATATCCTTTTAAATAAAAAAAGAATTTTCGTGGTAACAAACATAAAAAAAGTTACAACCAAATTGATAACCTCCTCCTTTTTGAAGTCGGTTAAAAGTATCAATAATAAATTAATCATTTTCCTACATCTTACTAAAATGCTTCTGCAAGATACACGATAAAAGTTTCAGTTTTAATATCGTAAATCGTCAGCACGGCTCCAGGTAAATCTAGTCGAACAAAGTTTAAAAATATATCAGATTGCCCTCGTAAACACGGTGGCACTCTCGCGTCTTCTCCGTGCCTCTGTTCGTTTAGGGGATTTTAGTTTTATAACCAGATATAGGGATCTATAAATGAAATTTATCGTTGACAAGTATTTTTATGATTTAAGATTGTATATATGGCAAATTTGGAGAGTAATTACACTTTTTATCTACTCTTTGTGTAAGAAAAATATTTTTATAACCAGTCCTGTGACCGTAGGTCTGTGCGGGTATTTTATATCCGTAAAATGTTTAATTTTTTCATGATATGGTGATTTTAAATTAAAAACATATATTAGTTGAATTATAATAAATATTATTGATAATGTTTTAACACATTGAATGTCAAGTACGCAGCGTAAATAGCAGGTGCTTTGAATGCAGCACCAAATAATATTGGATTTATTGATACAATGTCGTTTTGTTCTTACGGTTTTATACAGAATAATGAGGTTTTATTCATTAGTTAGTTAGTAGTAAGTTAATACAAAATTCCTTGCAATTCATGCAAGGAATTTTGTTGAAACTCCATTACTCGATTATATGTTTCACCATGCTTCGTACGGGTAATACAAAAATAACGGTGCAATGTAGCTTCAACATGATTTTTGTAACTGACTATAAACTTACGTATGTAATAACATGGCATGGCATGTCATGGCAAATCAAGATCTCGTTGTGCGCCGTAATGAATGTGAGGGAATTTACCATGCCCGTGATATGGTACCGTTACAGCGTTACGCGTCATGTTGCTACATACGTACGTACCAAATTACATTTTATATACGTAATTCCTTTTGAAACATGCGTATTCCGTGTATTGCAGCGTTATATTTTTCTCAGTGCGACTATTGAATATTACGTAGGTCTTCCGTTTAAATTTAAAGAACGTAGCTTTGTGTTGGCGTCTAGAATAGGGCATATTATTATTGGTTGCAACCATAAACTAAACACGGAGACAGACAATTGTAGCTTTATTTTAAATTAGTATAGTAGTTTCAGCATCTTTTGCGCAATAAATTATGATTTCACGTATTATTTTCTTTTCAAATAACAACATAATAACCCAAACTTGTAACACAATAATAACCCAACCTAGCCACAACTCGACTGCTATGTTCCATGTCAAATACTGAACATTAGTCTCCTTCCTAATGCTCGCGCGTCGTACACTCCTTCTGGACGCTACTGACGCGCGTACGATTCGCGGCTGATTCGCCCCATCTGGACAAGGTCCTAGGGGTCCAATGTGCAGTATTCCGATTACGATATATACGTTATGGTATTGCATAGGCGCCAACTACGTAATAAGACGTACACTTAATACTACGTAGCTTGGCATCCTTACTCATAGCAAGATGTGTGACGCCAAATATGAAATATTGCGTAAAAGACCATTTGTATGGTGGCTCTCATATGCAGTCTTATGTAGAAACTTGGTATTCAATGGGTTAATAAATCAAACTCAAAAAATACCATGGGTAGAATTTTGATTGACCTTTATATAAAACATCTCAAAATGTCTAAATTAAAGGATAATTTATGGTAAATCAATAAATACAAAAAAAAGTGTGTTCCTCATAACCTTGATAATTCAACTCAGGAAACGTAAATAATAAAAAAAATTCGGTCTTAGCTGGTTTACAAAATATCTGTAATTTATTTGCAGCATTTTAGACGTACAACATTTTATATCTAGTATATCTTTACTCTTTACTTATGTACCAATACCAATTTGGCAATACGCTCTTGCTAGCCCTATCTCTTATCTTCAGATAACCTGTAGGAATTTCGATGTGTAGCAAATTCAAAAATACTCGGTTGTAAAATAACCGACTAGACTCACTCCGGGTCAATATATAAATAATTAATGCTGTGGAATAATTTCAAACACTGACAAAAATATTGTATTGCTTCTTATATTACTATTTTGTTATTACAGTTTTATGCAGAATAGCGATATTTCAGTCGTAATTTTGTTGACTCACAAGGAATTTAGTTAAAACTCCATTACTCGATTATATGTATCAATATTTTCCTTGCTGTTAATTCAGAAATAACAGTATATGGTACTTTCAAAATGATTCACGTGTCTGACTATAACCGTACGTATACTACTATATGTTGTTATGTTAAAAGCTAGATCTCGACATAATGAAATAACATTATGTTTTAACATTACGATACGATAATTACCGTCACGACAACACCGTTACGCGTCATGTTAATTCATACGTATGGATCACAGTCCGCGTTATACATGTATTCCTTTGTTGAAATATGCGTATTTCCGTGGTTTATATCGTTGCATTTTCCTCAGTGTCGTATACTTGAAATGTCATTTTAAAAACGTAATAATATTGTATCATATATAATTAACCAGCTCTAATACTTTAACTAGCTAATTTGGCTCTTAAAACAAGACATAAACTTTCCATACTTTCCATAGAGGAAGCAAAATTTCTGAAGATCTCCTACGGCGTCATCAACGCGTATTATTTTTTATTGGATTACTCTTGGAAAGCCATCAGTGCGCTCGCGCTCAGGTCCAACTTTTGCCGCAGTTCCGCCCGTGTAAAAAGGAAGGAAAATCCCGCCGCGTCCTGGCCGGGAAAAAATGATAAAAGTGATCCACTTAAGAAAAACTTGGAGAGGTGAGAGAGGACGCCGACGCCGCCGCCGCGACGCCGACGACGCCGATGGGGGGAAATTAGTGAATTTTAAATGTTATCGCGCGAGTTTTAATTTCATGGCACGGGCGGTTGGGTTACAAACGATACGGTAGCGTTATACATGTTACCATATTGGTCTCCTGTCATTGAGTAAAGGATACTTTTCAATTACGATCCCACATCACTTCAAGCTTTGTAGTGGGGATACAAACTAGGCACATAGGCTGGGATACAAACTAGACACATCCAACAGAAAAAACACTGGAATCAGCGCCTAGTGCATTGCGCTTTTGCAATGGTTATATATTTATTTATTTATTTACTAGCTGACCCGGCGAACTTCGTACCGCCTAACAGTCAATGATTGTCGTGTTACAGATTAGCTGAACTTAATTTATGATTTTATGAAAATAATACAATGAATACAAAACAAATATTAAGTACACTATTTTATTAAGATAATAACACAAAAATAAATATAAAAGTACAAATAATAAGTATATCAATCGCGTGTCAGCAAGACATGATTGAATTAAACTATTTACAAATTGTGCAGCATGGGATGAACTCGGTTTAATTCTCTCTATTGAAGCACCTTGTGATATACGATATTTTTTGTTTTTTTGTCAGGCGCAAGAACAAATAAAGCGGATGATTTGCCGACACGTGAACATGCCACGTACAACTGACAATGAGAAAAACACGGAATTACATTTTGTATGGGAAAATGTTTTTTCTTTTATTTTAATTTTTCTTCAATTCTCCAATTTTCGTTTTTATTAGTTATTCTGCTATTCGAAATGGAGACAAATATTACAAATCAAAAACCTCGAAAATCGGTCTAGCCGTTCTCGAGTTATACGTGCTATATATATATATACGTGCACGTTATATATGCTATATAACGTGCTAGATGTACCACAACTATACGTGAAAACGGCGCTCTGTGACTATCAAACTAATTTAGAGACCGCAATAAGAACCCAGCAAACAATCTGCACGCGGCAATCCCGAACTATACATTTTGACGTCCCTCGAATGCAGACCACTTTTGGGCAGAGGCATTTTGTGTACATAGCCCCCAGGATCTATAATATGCTAGATGAAGATTTAAAAATGTATGTGCCGAAGTCTTCTTCTTCTTTTAAAGCCAAAATTGATTCCTGGCTAAAATATGACGCCCGGCAAAATATCCACAAATTAATATACCGAGACAATTATCCCTGACATTTCTTATTATTATTATTATTTTCTTTGACTTTTTTATTTTTATTTATTACTATTACTTATTCATAAATTTTGGTGACTATTGTTTGATATCATTTGACATTTTATTTTATTTTTATTTTATTAACACGATTATTTATTTTTGTGTTTTATTTCCTATTGTGATCATTAGTTAGTGATTATTAGTTATAATTTGTAATGGTGACGGGAATATATATATTTCTTTTCCTTTTTATTTTTTTTGCTATTCATTGCCGAATATATGTGATATAAAAACCAGAGAGCTAGCTGCCCTGGAACAAGTCCTGGCACTTAGTTGGGCAGCAGCAGTACTTAAATGCTAATGCTCATATCGGCCGTGTTTAATTTTAATTTTAATTATATATATTTTTTTTTATTGATATGATTATTAGTGATACTTGTGCACTTGTAAATGAATTGTTAAATTAAATAAATAAATAAATAAATACGTGTTCAAACAAACCCGACTTTGTTTTATATACATATATAGATAGTAATGTACAGCGGTTTGCAACAAGCGTAACACTAAGCTTAGGTAATATGTAATAGCATTGAGTAAAATTTAGCCTTAAAAATAAAAAAAACCCACAGCAAGTTGTGTCACGCTTATAGTGAAGATCGGTCCCATGTCGCCCAACTAAGTAAAAACTTGTTCTAGGGCAAACATTTTAAACATATCTAAGTTTAAAAAAGATATTATACTACGAAACGCACTCTCAAACAAAACAACGCTACGACGCGTATTGAATTCGGAATTTCAGTGGATTTACAGTCTAGTATATGTGTGACTTGCTCGATTTGAGTTAACCATTTTTGGTTAGACGCTTAAAAATGCTAAAATTGTATCTAACCAATATTGGTTAGGGCGCTCCGCGCTGCGTAAAATGCCAACTTCGTAATATTTAGTCATTATTATCTTAATTGTTTCACGAGATAAGGTTATAATGTTTTATATGTCAAATTTCAATGCGATCATTTTACAGTTATTCTTTTTTATGATCCGTATACTGGTTTACAAGTTATAGTCGTTTATATCAAGGTCGTTGACTCGCGCCATTTTACGCGCGAAAAAGTGCCGCGCAAAAGTGACAGCTGAATGTTTACTTCGCGAGCGAAAGAACCAGTGATTAGCCTGAACCAGTGATTCTTATTAATTATTTAAACCATTGGAATACAATATTAGGCTGTTTTTTTTTAAATTGCAAAGCCATCCTAACTAGGCCTTGCCTGTACTAAGGTAGGCCTAATGTAAAAGAATGTAGAGTTTAGAATACAAAAAATAGAGTAAAGAATAGAGGCTTTTTCAACATAATTAATATAAAAAAACAGCCTAAACCAAAAACTACGTTTCTGATGATTACACTGTCAAATTATTTCCTTATAATAACTGTTTTTTCTCTTTTTTTCTTTATTTTTTCATATAGTCCTACTGTTTAAATTAAGTAACCATTAACATTCTGTGCATCCTTCTCCAGTTATGTAGAGTTCGTAATCCCAGCGCCTTCGCCTATCTCATGTGCCCCCGATACCTGGACGAACTTTTGCATTTAACCGTACCTCTCGTTTTTTCCTCGTCGCGTCTCACTTCTACGCCAAACTTGGATTTAAATTGAATATTTTATGCTCTGAAACTCCCGCGGCGACTTTGATTTGATGGTCATGGGTCGCAGTCCACAGTGGCCCTGATTTAAATTAATGAAATTCTGGAAATATTTTCCCGCTTTCGGAATATTGGAAACGGAAGTGAGATTGAAGATTTTGTTTTGTTTTATCATATTATACTCGTATAATAAATGGATTTGGTTATCCGATATTGCGGCGGTCGAATGGACTCATTCGGTAATATTTCATTTTATTATTTTTATATCTTAAGGATTGTGGAAAATATGGTGAATTATAGATTAATATAATAATATACAATACATTTGCAGATTACTATATAAATATATTTATATGACAATATTTGATGAACTATTGAGATATAAATGCAGTATTCTAGACCGAACCCGGAGTCATGAGGAGTCAGCGAACAAAACGATCTAAAAGCGTTGAACTCAATTTTACAGGAGAGGCAAATAACGAAATAATTAATTCCATGTGCTTATTTGTATATTTTGTTTTTTTATTTGATACCTTGGCTGATTTGTACAAGATCTAGCATTCGCAAGTCATTTTTCATCGCAAGAATGTGACAAAATAAGAAAATAAAATATCGTTTAGATCGTTTTGATTGAAAACGGAATATTTGGATCGTTTTGATCGCAACTTATACCGTTTTGATTGCTACTGGTGTTATATAAACAGGAAATTAAAACATTTGGCTTTTCTTATTTTATATATTTCTACATCGTTTATCTTAATCTATTAAATCCTTAATTAATAAATATATAAGAAATTCTCAAAATAATGATAATTATTTATGAAATATATGAATATATCTTCTTAGAACCGGCGTTGAGTGCCGCAACCGTACCAGATGACATTTTTTCACCATTTACACCAAACCAATTTGCACAGTAATTCAGTTTACCCAAAGATAATAGAATGCTTTACCGAAGCTACGCTCAAATGTGAATGTTGCTATATGTAAATTAGGGATACCACAATAAAAACAAGAAAAGGTGCAAAAAAAATATACTTACACCGTTTTGAAAGAAAACATTTTTACGGGCTATGATTTAGTATGAGATTTAGATCATTTTGAAAGAAATTCATTTTAATTCCAAATAATCAACCATTTTCAACTAGCGATAGATGGTTTTGAACGAAATCGGTGATATCGGCCTCATTTTTCCAAGGTTTCTAAATCGTCTTGGTAACTGATGTTTTTACTAATCTAAAGAACGGCCAATGACGTACCAATAAAAAAAACATTTTTGGGTCCAAAAGCGATTTAGATCGTTTTGTTCACCGACTCCTCATGTATCACTTCAATGCTGTAGTAATCTAAACTTTAATATTATTTAACCCATGGACAAGGGCCTACTTTTATATTTTTGAACTACAGTAAGAAAAGGACCTACTGTTCTGTTTTGTTTGCTATGTATTGTTTAGCGTTGTAATGATCTGAAAATCATCACATGATCGCTTAGCAGCTCTAAGCTAACCGGAAATAGATTAATCGAATTTTTAAAATTAAATTGTACTTTAAAAAGATCATAGTGACATCTAGCGATTTAATTAGGAACTAAACTTGACAGATGAAGAATGTCAGTTGCTAAACTATAGAGTGCAGTGCCAGCGTCACATAAATAAAGGGGTTTTGAGTGGTTTTTGAGAGTTAAGGACATCATTAGGGGTTTTAAAATAGACAATCAGGAATATTTGGCAAGAAATTAGCATATTTTGAGATTTTTACGAAAAAATTGACGTAAAATTCAACAATTGACAAATAGACAATAGAAGCATGCTTATGGTCTGGAAAAGTCGACTGATTGGTTTTTCAAAGAATTATAAAAGGGGTTCATTAAATAGTAGGAATTATGGGAGAATTAATAGCAATATTGATAAAGTCATTTGAAGAACATTTAATTTATTATTAAGAGAAATTGGAAAACATAATCGACATCGATGGAAGAAAGCCGAATTAATGAAATTAAAAGAATTTTTCACCAAATAATTGCCAGTCAAAATAAAATTTAATAGTTAAAATGGGGAAATTTAGAAACACTTAATTAAAATAGAGGAATTACTAGATAAAAATACTATCAATAAATAAAATTGAAATAAAATAGTTATATTATTTCGCTTTCAAATGCGAAAGCGGAAACGACGCGAAAGAAAGGCGGCAAGATTAAGTCAAAGTATGAAGATTTCCCGCCGAATATGAAACATCAATTTCTCATAATACGTAAAATAAATACTTAAAATCATATGTAGAAGTAGAAGCACGAATTATCGTTAAGAAATTCGCTTGTTAGCAATGTGGCAGAGCGTTATTTAACGAAAAAATAGATAAATCAGATCGTTTTATGATTGATTAGTCAATAGTTGTGGGTTAAATTATCAAAAAAAGGTCACATCGATAAGGGTGTTATAAAAGGGATGGACGTGTTGCTTCCGGCATCCATTAAGAAATTTTAGTTGCACGCACTAAAGCTGCGAAAGTTTGGGAAAGAAAAGTATATCTTGGGGCTCAGATGTGAGGATAAAACAGTTTAAAATAAGGGCACTGAGATGTTGTGAAGCATCTTAGTGCCCAGTTCATTTAAATTCGTATAAAGTGTGCAGATCGTACATCACAGAAACGCTTTATCGCACTCGTCATTGAGGCGCTTTTTACAAAGACACTAAAACGACAAATAATTGAAAATCCAGTGCTAAAAATGTGAATCGAGAGAGCTACGCGAGTTGGCATGTAAAAATCCAACATTTCAAATAAAATAGAAGTACGAGATTTCGTCGGGTTGCAATACGGAAATTATATCAAAGATGGCGACGAGGCAAAGTCAGATCAATATGTCACAACATTGCGAGCGTTCTTCGGAGGTGCATAACATAGCGGTGAAATACAATTAACATTGACGAGAACGCAGTAACGGCTTGGAATTGCAGTACGATAGCGAAGAGGTTGGGGTTTCTAAAAAGGCATTCGTCGTGGTATGGCAGATTTCTAGGAATGCGACAACACATCGAAGATTGACATTTAGTTATAAGTGCATAATTGTGCAATGCAGCTGTAAATACGGGAAGTATAGCCGAGAGTCATTGTCGGCAAAGATGTACTAAAAATATGTAAGTTTATTTTGCCGAAGCTGGCGTTATTTAATTATTTGGGCCGAAGCTAGCAACCAATATTGTCATTGTTGTATATTTTTTGGGGTTATAAATATTAGAGTTTGTGGGGTTTGTTGAGAATTATTAGAAATGATAAGTAGTAGTAACGTAAAAGCGTGATTTCTACATATTTGCACGTTAACTAAAAATGAGTCATTTAACATCGATTGACAGGAAGAGTCGTTGATAATTATACGAGGTAAACCTCTAGACAGACTCTCATTTAATTTGGAAGAGAGTTAGCCTTTCTAACTCCATTGATTCAGACACCAGCCATTATATAAATGTGCTCTTAATTTGGAAACTAGTTAAGGAAACATTCGAATTATACTGAATGTTAGATTAAATTTAAAGATAAGGAAAATTGTAGATTATATTGTATTAAGGTTTTTTGTTTTGACTGATCGATGGGGTTCCACGGATAACGGGGAGGGAATAGTATTAATAGAAATAATAGAACGAAAACCATATGGACAACCAGTGGACTGGAAGGTAACCAGGTCGTAGTATATATCGGGCATTAGCGACTGCGGTCATTTAAATTCATTATATCACTGGAACGCCATCGACTAGTTGACAGTATGTTAGTTATAAGTAATTTTATTGTTGTATGTAACATTACGATTCATGTTTCAATATAAATTGACATTGAACATATTTAAGCAAATAAGGCACTAGAACCCAATTATCGAATTTTGGTGTATCGTATTAAACACATGCCATTCGTATTAATATTATTATTTACTAACAATCGATCGAAAATATTATGGTATCCAATTATAATGGCACCCAACTGGTGGGGCCTAAAGGAAAAGTATTTGTGACAAATGCCGTCCCAACGTGTGGGGCCTTGATAGATTCTAAATAAAATAAATAGTAAATTATTTTCGATCGATCGTAATTTGGGCATTTAATAAATAAAAAAAATATAGAAACATGAATCGTGTGATATAACTGTATATTTAGCATTGCGAATTGTTGATATATTGTATATGTGTGTTGTTTCTGGAAATCTGCCTATATACATAATTTAACGTTTATTGTACATTATGTACACATATTGACTGCAATCGTCGTAATTGAATCGGTGATTAAAATAGTACCTCGGGAATAAGAATAGTTTAAAAATAAAATAAACAAATTTGATTGGAAATAGATTTTATTAAGAATTAGGCTGGAATTAAAATAAATTAAAATAATTGTAATCAGGACGCCGCGGATAATAACCTTTGGCACGATAGCAATCGTCAACCTTTTGCTTTGAATAAAATATAATAAATTAAATTCGTTTAATTAAAAATAAAATAAATTGAATTAGTTTTGAATCAAAATAAAAAATAAATAAAATAAATTAATTAAATTTATTTAAATTAGAATAAAATAAATTAAATACGACAAATAAATTAAGAATAGACATAGATATCATAATGTCTCAAACAGCTTCGTCATCGAAAAAACGAAGGCTGGAGAGAGATATATCTCGAATAAAATACGAATAGAGAATTCGATGGCTGGGATGGGGTCGTCGGTTCGCATTTTTAATAATACCCTAAATAGTAATGATATGGATCAGAGACCTTATATTTATGTAAGGTTAAATAATTTTAAATTAAAAGCATTAATAGATACAGGATCTTCTGTTAATATAATAGGGAGAAAATATATAACATTATTTCAGGGTTGTGCGTTTGATAACAAATGCAATAATATACAATTGATGTCGGCGGATGGTACGATACAGAATATTATAGGAGAATTGGATATAGATACCAAATATGAGAACATTTGTCGACGTTTAGAATACATACTTAGTAAATACATACTTAAAATACTTACTTATATATAAAATCGGAAGGTAAAGCCATAGGGCGATGCCACATAAAAGATATGATAAAAAATTAGTAAGGGGTGATTAAAGAACCTTACGATTCTATCGGTTGAGTGATTAGTTGTAAAAGCTCAATAAATTTATGGGGAGTATAAAAAAAAAAAAAACTCACGGTTTTGTTGATGGTATGTTTTGTGGTTGTCATAGCATTATAATATTATTATATTGGCTGTCATGGCGGTTATTATTATTTTATTGAGAGAATAACCGGCAGATTATTTTGAATATCAGAGTTATTGATTGTAGCGGGGTGTGTGTTCTTGTGTATGTATTGTATTATCATACTAAGATAATAAATCATTTTAACACGATATATCAAATATTGGATTTCATCATTTTTCAAGTTATAAATTACATTACAGATAATATCATTATCCTGTTCCTTACTAGTAATAGATATTATCCTATCCATCATCCTATCACCATTCCTATCCTACCATTCTATCATACACTACCTATCCTATCACATTCCTTATTTCTATTCCATTACCAAAGTCTTAATAACAACAAATCATTAATGCCATACACCAAAAGCAGTATACAATAAATCAGAAATATTTTAATTACAATACATATTAGCTTACACATTTAGTTGAGCAGTATAGTTTAATTTTTTCACATTAGAATCACACATTATTTTGCGTATATATATAGCATACAGTTACATTTTACTAAACATATTATCCATTTGATACGTATATGTATGGAAGAATGCACCTCGTGAAATCGTTGGGTTGTAAAATATTGTTAATAAGCTGACAGTTTTTTTCATTTGGGTATCTAGGGGAGTGATATTGTTTTGCAAAATTGGGAAAAGAGTTATAACAAGGAGAGCGTTGTGTTGTTTGAATCTCTTCGTTTTAAGCAACAAGTATTCCTTTCCTATCCTATCCTATCTTATCCTAAATCCTATCCTAATCACCTACAACTTGTTGTCCAATCATTCCTACCTAAAGCGAAGAAATACAAGCGAACACGATTAGGAATCTCATTAGTGTAATAAGTTTTTGTTGTTGAACTAAATGGCAAAGCAGTATCGGGATACGATTATTATATTGGAGAGAAGATTCCAAAGTATTATTAGTAAAGTCGATGGATTATTGTTATTGATAAAGTTGGTTGATCGTTATATTATTGAGACTGTATAGGGCCAGATTAAAATCATTATTATAATTATTATAAAATATAATATATTTTGGAATTGAGTTATAGTGCTATATAGGAAGCGACTATAAGATGAATGAAGAGTCATATTAATATTGTTATTTAGTATAGAATGTTGGTGGTATTGTCGACGTCTCGCTATTTAGAGCGGGATAAAGAATTTAGAATCGAAAAATAGCGCTAATTTTTAGAGCGACTATAATATTATGGGAATTTTTATCTGAAGTGGGCGGTCTTCGGAGTTGGAGCCACTGCTCGGGTCCATGTTTTGTTTTGTATTTGGTAACTTGCGAGGGAGTATATATCGAGGTCTCGGCAAGGTTGAGGTCGCACCTCAACGCGTGACCCTGATCAGGTCTACGCTTTTGGACGAGTTGACACCCAGAGTCGGATATGGTCTAGATTCGACAGGGAGGAGCTCAGATACCCAATGGGATTATTATTATTAAGGTGGCATTATGGTTACATGCACCAAGGGGGTTATTATGGTGTTGCGAAATTAGAATAGGCCGGATATTGATTTAGTTTATGTTATGAAGGAGATAAATAGTAGCGATCCAGGAGGGTGAGAGAAGAAGGACGATAAATACATTTGTTAATTAGTAAACCAACATAAGTTATGATGAAGGAGGGGATTGATTTTGGTATGAAGATAGAATGAAAGGTGCTGTGAACGTGTGATGTATACAAGGCAGTGTAAGGATAAATTCAGTTTCCAAATTCTGAAATAACGAATGAGAGTTAGAAACCATTTACAGTGTACGTTAAAATCACAAACAATAGACTAGTGAAGAACCTATTAACAATCGTCAGGTTATCTAACTTGAGATTGTGTCTAAGTAAATAGCAGAAGGACAAGCCCAGCGTGAAATAGCATACTATATTAAATAAAAACTTACTATGCGACTGGTTGGGACAATGTCACGATTTTAAAAGAATCTAGAACATTAAGGGACGACCAGAGCCTGTTCGAGTGCGTTGTTCTGACTTAGGCATATTCAAACTATATTTTTTATGAAGAGTTAGACAGTTAAAATGTTCACCATCGAGGACTCGGGAGAAATCCTAATTGAGCGGAGTGGGTGAACGGAGAATAAATAAACGGAATCAATTTAAATTTTGCAACGGAGAGAAATATTATAATTATTATATTGACGTATTGAGATTATTTATAGATTGGTCGATAGAACAGAGCAAGTAGGTGGAGACATGGTCGAGGACTCGGGTTTATTTCCTAATTGAGCGGACGCATGTTGAAGCGAAAGAGAGGAGGCGAAGTTGGAATATATTATATAAATTTTAAAATTTGCAACAGGAGTGTTTGGAATCTTCATCATTATTATTATTATAGGTATCATATTATTGAGGTGAGATATAGAGGAGAAAGTGAGAAATTATATTAAAAGTATTATCATTAAAGATCTGGGTTAGGAGATTGGTATTATATGGAAACAAGATAGAAATTATAGACTTGAAGAGGGAAGGCAAGCCACAAAACATATCGTAAGGGTACGTGAATTAAAAGTAAAATATTATCATAACATTATAGTACAAAACATATCGTAAAGGTACGTGAATTAAACGTAAAATATTATAATTAACATATAGCACAAAACATATCGTAAGGGTACGTGAATTAAAAGTAAAATATTATCATAACATTATAGTACAAAATATATAGTAAGGGTACGTGAATTAAACGTAAAATATTATAATTAACATATAGCACAAAACACATCGTAAAGGTACGTGAATTAAACATAAACTATTATCATTGACATTATAGTACAAACATATCGTAGGAGTTACATAGTTATTTCTATAAAATTATTAACATTAATATTATATTACAAACATCATGAATAAGCGGTTGGAGATTGAACAGATAACAAGAAAGATATGTGATATGATTGCTTGAGGGCAAGCAGAGATTTTGGGAGGGGGTATTGTAATGATCTGAAAATCATCACATGATCGCTTAGCAGCTCTAAGCTAACCGGAAATAGATTAATCGAATTTTTAAAATTAAATTGTACTTTAAAAAGATCATAGTGACATCTAGCGATTTAATTAGGAACTAAACTTGACAGATGAAGAATGTCAGTTGCTAAACTATAGAGTGCAGTGCCAGCGTCACATAAATAAAGGGGTTTTGAGTGGTTTTTGAGAGTTAAGGACATCATTAGGGGTTTTAAAATAGACAATCAGGAATATTTGGCAAGAAATTAGCATATTTTGAGATTTTTACGAAAAAATTGACGTAAAATTCAACAATTGACAAATAGACAATAGAAGCATGCTTATGGTCTGGAAAAGTCGACTGATTGGTTTTTCAAAGAATTATAAAAGGGGTTCATTAAATAGTAGGAATTATGGGAGAATTAATAGCAATATTGATAAAGTCATTTGAAGAACATTTAATTTATTATTAAGAGAAATTGGAAAACATAATCGACATCGATGGAAGAAAGCCGAATTAATGAAATTAAAAGAATTTTTCACCAAATAATTGCCAGTCAAAATAAAATTTAATAGTTAAAATGAGGAAATTTAGAAACACTTAATTAAAATAGAGGAATTACTAGATAAAAATACTATCAATAAATAAAATTGAAATAAAATAGTTATATTATTTCGCTTTCAAATGCGAAAGCGGAAACGACGCGAAAGAAAGGCGGCAAGATTAAGTCAAAGTATGAAGATTTCCCGCCGAATATGAAACATCAATTTCTCATAATACGTAAAATAAATACTTAAAATCATATGTAGAAGTAGAAGCACGAATTATCGTTAAGAAATTCGCTTGTTAGCAATGTGGCAGAGCGTTATTTAACGAAAAAATAGATAAATCAGATCGTTTTATGATTGATTAGTCAATAGTTGTGGGTTAAATTATCAAAAAAAGGTCACATCGATAAGGGTGTTATAAAAGGGATGGACGTGTTGCTTCCGGCATCCATTAAGAAATTTTAGTTGCACGCACTAAAGCTGCGAAAGTTTGGGAAAGAAAAGTATATCTTGGGGCTCAGATGTGAGGATAAAACAGTTTAAAATAAGGGCACTGAGATGTTGTGAAGCATCTTAGTGCCCAGTTCATTTAAATTCGTATAAAGTGTGCAGATCGTACATCACAGAAACGCTTTATCGCACTCGTCATTGAGGCGCTTTTTACAAAGACACTAAAACGAACAAATAATTGAAAATCCAGTGCTAAAAATGTGAATCGAGAGAGCTACGCGAGTTGGCATGTAAAAATCCAACATTTCAAATAAAATAGAAGTACGAGATTTCGTCGGGTTGCAATACGGAAATTATATCAAAGATGGCGACGAGGCAAAGTCAGATCAATATGTCACAACATTGCGAGCGTTCTTCGGAGGTGCATAACATAGCGGTGAAATACAATTAACATTGACGAGAACGCAGTAACGGCTTGGAATTGCAGTACGATAGCGAAGAGGTTGGGGTTTCTAAAAAGGCATTCGTCGTGGTATGGCAGATTTCTAGGAATGCGACAACACATCGAAGATTGACATTTAGTTATAAGTGCATAATTGTGCAATGCAGCTGTAAATACGGGAAGTATAGCCGAGAGTCATTGTCGGCAAAGATGTACTAAAAATATGTAAGTTTATTTTGCCGAAGCTGGCGTTATTTAATTATTTGGGCCGAAGCTAGCAACCAATATTGTCATTGTTGTATATTTTTTGGGGTTATAAATATTAGAGTTTGTGGGGTTTGTTGAGAATTATTAGAAATGATAAGTAGTAGTAACGTAAAAGCGTGATTTCTACATATTTGCACGTTAACTAAAAATGAGTCATTTAACATCGATTGACAGGAAGAGTCGTTGATAATTATACGAGGTAAACCTCTAGACAGACTCTCATTTAATTTGGAAGAGAGTTAGCCTTTCTAACTCCATTGATTCAGACACCAGCCATTATATAAATGTGCTCTTAATTTGGAAACTAGTTAAGGAAACATTCGAATTATACTGAATGTTAGATTAAATTTAAAGATAAGGAAAATTGTAGATTATATTGTATTAAGGTTTTTTGTTTTGACTGATCGATGGGGTTCCACGGATAACGGGGAGGGAATAGTATTAATAGAAATAATAGAACGAAAACCATATGGACAACCAGTGGACTGGATAGTAACCAGGTCGTAGTTTATATCGGGCATTAGCGACTGCGGTCATTTAAATTCATTTTATCACTGGAACGCCATCGACTAGTTGACAGTATGTTAGTTATAAGTAATTTTATTGTTGTATGTAACATTACGATTCATGTTTCAATATAAATTGACATTGAACATATTTAAGTAAATAAGGGATTAGAATCTAATTGTCGAATTTCACGGCGGAGATTTAAACTCATGCATTATCATTATTAATATTATTTTATTAACAATCGACTGAACGCAGCCATTGTTGTCATCGACAAATGATCGATCGAAAATAACTCGAGAAGAAATTGTAAATATTTGTGGTGAATTAGGCGCTCATTATAATAAATATAATTCACAATAGTAGTACTTAAACTAAAATAGAAGAATTTATAAAGTTAATTATTAATATATGCATTTGGGTTAATATATGGATTATTAATTGGAGAAGATTTGTTTCATTGAGGAAGTAAATACAGAGGGAAATTATTAGACAAGGTGTTGGAAGCCTATCCCACACGAAGGTAATATTATCACTGTCGCTGATATGGTAGTGAAGTAAGTGGATCAAAAGTATAACTTACAATTGTGGAAATAATATATAAACATCTTCTCTGCAAATGACATATAAATCATAGATAAAGTTACAAATAGTAATATTAAGTAAAAGTCGTTCTGACATATGCCGTCCCAATGTGGTGGGCCAATAGACTTTGAAAGTATCTTAACATAACGAGAAATAGATTATAAAATCATAACTCACAGATGGAAGTGAGAAGTAGTAGAAAAAATCAACGCTACAGCGTATTGTTTTATATTGCTTATTATAATGGTGTAAATAATTTTAAAATATTATTGGTTTTCCTATCGTTGTTTATATTTTATTATTATGCTGTATGTCTTCTATAAAATCAATAAAAAAAAAGAAATAAAAAAATAATGGTATTCCATTATGTGATCACTATTAGCGTTAAAGGGGACTACATGATTTTTGACTCAAATTGAGGTCATTCGCTTACGTGTAAATCTTTAGGTGGCTGACAGCACCGGAAGGTAGAAAAAACGCCTTGCGCGTGTCATTGACTCATATTGAGGTCATGTGCCAGGTTTTCGATTGTCAGGCGGCTGGTTGCGCTGGAGTGGGACAAACTAATGTAGCAATTAGGTTATCCACCTAAATCACAATGCGCGTGTTGATGTTCTCACATCCGTGTACTTGCTGCACTGAGAAAAATATTGGATTGATTATGACATTACCATTTTGTTATAATGGTTTTATGCAAAATAACAATGTTTCAATCGTAATTTTGATGAATTACACGGAATTTTGTTGAAAATGCATTACTAGATTATAATATTTTATGTATAAACATTTTTCGTACGGTTAATACGGAAATAACAGTATACTATAGTTTAACCATGATTCATGTGTCCGAGCGAGATCCCAAGATCACGACGTAATGAAATAACATTACGACACGGTAACTACCGTCGCGCCAAAACAGTTACGCGTCATGTTATTTCATACGTACGGACCACAGTCTGAGTTATATACGTAATCCTTGTTGAAACATGCGTATTTCCGTGTGTTATATCGTTATATTTTTTTCAGTGTGAGCGTGTAGTTTGGTGCTCTTTCGTTTTTAGGTCCCTATGATTACTTAAGTATTTGTATGCATTAAAGGAATACATTCGAGGGTGACTTAAGAAATGATATTTCTAGTTTTTGTGCGTGATGCTGTTGAGTATTTAACATTGTTGAATGGAGTCCTAACATTACGTCTGCGTGTACGTGATATGGTGATTCACATACGCGCAATAATTTCGCGCGTTACTGAATCAATGTAACGTTACTTTACCTACGCGATTCGAACGTTACACGAGACGCTGAATAAAACAACGCCATCTTTGAAATAACATCCGATCAGTTGGCGACATCTCTCCGTCGGCGGCGGGCCATACATATTTAGCAGCTCGCGTATTTATCTACTCCCTACTCCTCGAGCTCCTTGGGGCGAATTATTTCTCTATCAGGGGTCGTGTAATTCGAAATGGCGCCCTCGAATACATGCATAAGTGATTCAAAACATCCGCGAGAGATGGCCCGTTCTTGCCGGATCGAATCAATTTACGCGTTTACCCGAATAGCGGATAGGTGCGGCGTTATTATTCACGTGAGCTTCGTTTAACTCATGTTTGGCAAATTGAGTTTATCGAGGGGATACGTTAGTGTAGTATGGCGAAGGAAAAGTCTTTGAGGTTGAACCTCTGCGTTCAGAGGAGAGGAGTATGCACAATATGATACAATAGGGTTAACTTATGTACTTGAGAGTCTTGTCCCAGAATCCTCGAAAAGAGGTTTCCTCGACCCGCAGTAGTGTTGACGTCGTTTTCTGTTCCGTTACTTTCAGCCGATAGGTTTGAACTATTTCCCTCATCGACCCGCCATCTCGCATCACCCGGAAGTTCCCGTTACGAGGTTACGTTACGAGGTTGTCATGCCACTCGATGTTCACCTGTTGTCATGCCACTCTTAAATGACCTTGGGCCACTCGATCCCGTGTGGAACTGCGGGCAAAGAACGCCCAGGTCCGCGATAAATTCTAACTGAATTACCGCTGTAACACAACAAGTAGAGGTCGCGTAAGGGACTTTGGACCCGTAACCAGTCGGGAGGATGGAGGTATCCAGAAGGTTAATTCCAGACCGAGATATCCTGCCAAAACTGATAGTCAGGGGGTGAGGCTGCCCGCTAGGTACCTTTCCAAGTGCCTCGCCGTAAGGCGTTGGCCTCTGACGGGCAGGTGGCGGGGCTTGACGGTGGACTGTTTTGAAGTCTTCTGCGCTCACCTCACGGGAGACAGAACGATATATTTCGCTAAAACTTCCTGAGTTGTTGGGTTCGCCCGTTGTAGTTGACAGCTCGAGTTGTCCGTAAGCGGTGTTCGAATGCGTTGTACGGATGCGGTGTTCCGGGTCCTGGACAGCACTTGTAACACATTACAACTAGAGTAGGAAGGAGCTGCTCGGATGCTGGCTTTCCCGTCCTTTTGGTAGCTGGTGGACCTGTAACAGGCTCTTTTAGAGGATAGGATTATTGATGGCCTCTCACTGAGTGTGTGACACCCTTGCTGGAGGCCTGCTAATCCAGCTTGGTATGCAGCGGAGTGAGCTCCTTGAAGTGCTCGTGTGCCGAGCGGTCAGTTCAAAGGTATTAAATGGGCGAGATGCTGTACGAACTCTTTTACGGCTACTGTCTCGCTAAGGCTCATGGCCAGCGTCGAGTTGCGGACTTAGTAAGAAATGACCGCAATATTTCGAAAGCTGATATTGAGAATCTGTTTTATTTATTTATTTTTTTATTTATTTATTGTGTTTATTCACTTATTACTAATCAACATTACAGTAAAACCATGGCATTGAGAAGTAAAATTAATAAAGATATTACCATAACTATACAAATAGAATGACACTTATAATACTAGCTATCATGTAAGAATAAATAATTAATAGCTTGCAATTTAAACAAGTGAGGGTTGGCGGTAAAAATATCAAAATCTGGTGCCATCGAGTGAATTTCATTTAAGCGCCGCAAAGCACGCGCCAACAAGTTCCACCTCGTAAGGTTAGTGCGCGAGAACGGCTCCGCGAAAAGATGGTGCGATCGAGCACGGAGATAATTATTTGGTATGAATAGATCCACCTTGGCTAGTAAGCTAGGGTTATCAGTTTTACCACGAATTAGATTGAAAATATAGGACATGGTCAGCATTTCTCTTCTGAGACAGAGAGAATTATAGCCAACCATGCCTGTGATAAATGCAGTCGGATACAAAAATGGATAATATCCGTACTGCTTGAAGTACAGAAATCTCAAAAAACACTTCTGTACCTTTTCCAGCATGAGGGTATAAGTACCTTCATGTGGATTCCAAATAGCTGCATTCGTTTCCATGCGACTTCTAACAATCGAGTTGTACAACGTGCGCATAACCCGAATATTATTGAAGTGCTTGGATTGCCGTATCACAAACCCTAGAAGCTTGAAAGAAGTTGTAGATAGTTGTCTAATATGTTCCTTGAAGTTTAACTTGGGGTCGAAAAAAACTCCCAAGTCCTTGACTTCAGTAACTCTGGGAAGCACACATCCAGCGATGGAGTAATCATACATCAGATGATCAGGCGATCTTGTGTATGTCATCACTGCACATTTGTTAATATTGAAGTGAAGGTTACGAGCTTGGCTCCATGCATAAACTGCATCAATATCACGCTGGAAGAGCTCGCAGGCCTCAGCACTTCCAGTTGATAAAAACAATTTGACGTCATCAGCAAACATTAGACAACGTGCAGATGTGACTACTTTACTCAGATTATTAACAAATAAGTTGAATAACAAAGGCCCCAAGTTTGATCCTTGGCTAACCCCCGATTGAGTGTTGTATAGTTTGGATTCAAAATTGCCAAATTTAACGAATTGCTGGCGGCCCCCCAAGTAATCTGCGAAAAGTTTCAACAGTTTACTCGAGAATCCAGCAGCAGCCAGTTCTCGGAGTAACGCATCGTTGTCGACTCTGTCAAAGGCCTTCTTGAAATCCAAATACACGACATCCACTTGTCCCCTTGAGGTGCTATCCAACTCACCAGTAACATAATCTGTAAAAACGGATAGGTTGGTAGTTGTGGAACGATTAGGACGGAACCCGTGTTGGGCATCCGATAGTGTACCGCATAGTTGGGTATAAATTTCTCGATGGAGAATGGTCTCGAAAAGCTTGGGAAAGGCTGATAAGACTGCAATCGGCCTGTAATTATCAACCTGCACCTTATCGCCACTTTTTGGTACTGGAGCTACTCTAGATATCTTCCACTTATAGGGGTATACTGCAGATTCCAACGATCTGTTAAATATATGCATCAGGGGTTGTATAAAAGACTCACAACATGCTTTAATAACATAAGGAGGAACTCCATCAGGTCCAATAGTGCGGACTGATTTCAGCTTGCGTATTGCAAACCGAATATCATCTTTAGTGACACTGCGGACGTTGACGCATGAAGAATTTGCGTCACTCGACATAATAGTCGCTTCAGCGGCGACAGCGTCTAAGGCCGGTATGTTCGGAGTATTTGCAGCCCCCTTCGCCTACTTACTACCGCATTTATAGTCTCCACAGATATTTTCGCCTGTTGCATGACTCTTTTTATTGACGAAATATTTTATTTTAATCATTTCCGAAACAAAATGTTTTAATTGCAATATTAGCAAACCTTTGTTGTGATGAATAATGGGTAATGTTTGACACAATCTATAGCTTGCCATAAACGCTCATATGTATCATTTCATTTCTGGATTTGTATTATACACGCTACTATTTAAAGCGGTTATAACTTGCGGATTACAGTGTTAGTAAATATTTCAGTGGCTTTGCTGTTGGCAGGGGTACGTGTGAAGTTAGCAGGGTCCCAGGAGATAGGTGGAGTCGAGGAGGTGTGCGGTTCGTTTGCAGCATGCACTGGCGCGTGAACGAGATAAGAATTCACCTCTTCGCGCGCGGCTAAGTAACGGCCTCCCTCACCTTCAACTTCAGCCGCCGGGGCCACAGATAAAGAGAATAGTGTTAACTAAAATACCAGATGCGTAGCGTCATTGAAATCCAGCTCAACGGTAAGCCTAATAATATTAATTTGTGAATTGGTCTAGGTCATTTCTTTTGATGTAAGAGTTGGATGGTTCTTAACGTGCATGTTGTCGACATGACAATGAAACACTGTAACATGACAATTGTCGTTATAATCTTGAATTCAGTGAATTAATAATAATATAACAAGCAGAACGTGCTAAGAAGAAATTGGGGAATCTAGAAATAATTATTTTTGTTCGTCCCATCCTACCTCTCCTTAGGTCATCAGTGCGAGTGCGTGTTAATTTTAACATAGACGGGCTCATAACTTTCCATTTTGTGAGTCGCGTTGCAGTCTGGTCTGCTTGGTTGTGCCATCGCAGAAACCCAAGGTTAATATTCCTACATATTTTTTATTTTACTATATTTTATTTGGTAAACAATCAACGTTAACAAGTAAGAAACACATAGAAACAAAATAAATACTATGACTAATTAAATGGATGCATTATTTATCGTTTACTATATGTGAAGAGTATCTCCGTTATTATACATTGTATATTTCTTTAGCAGTGATTTTGTTATTTGAGAAAAAAAAAAAAAACAAAAAAGTAAAACGAAATTTTAATAAAACAGTAATATATGAAGAGCATCGACGAATTAACCGGCAGTTTTGTCCTCTAAGCATGGTCAGGACCTCGACGTAAGTGGTTACACATTTTGTGGTTGTTAATAAATTATTTACATTGAATAAGCACACAATCGTCATATTTATGATTTTATTTTATACATATATATGAGTATCTACACTCTATTGGATTAACAACCATCTCCCTATGGAACTTATCGTAGGTATAATAATAAACATGTCTTATATTTTGCATCTGTCATGAATCCACACCCCTATGAATAATCTGTGCTAGGGCTGCGGCTGTGGCGTTCCTTCGCAGCCGCAATGGCGTGGCACATTTAATTGGCACATTGGCACAGCGGGCGAAGAGTGAATATTTTTCTCATCATGTTAATACTAATTTAAAAAATAGCAAAATGTTATGGAAAGAAATCAATCACCTGACAAATGCAAACTCTTTTGATAGCGCCTTGCCACCAAACTTAGATGCAGAGTCGTTAAATGTATATTTCTCTGACAACTCAAAAATTTTAAAAGCGGACGTAGATTCTATTCAGTATTACAATATGTATCCTAATTTACGCAACATCAATACCTTGCAGTTTAATAAGGTGTCTTACAGGGAAGTCACGAAATATATAAATGAAATTAGCTCAAATGCGATTGGGAATGATGGCATTTCTATCAAAATGTTAAAAATCTGTTTGCCATATATAATTGAGTACATTACCGCTATAATAAACAAGTGCATCGAAACCTGTCAAGTGCCACGTCAGTGGAAAATTTCACTGATTCGCCCGATTCCAAAGAAAACACCTGTTTCTAGTTTTAAAGATCTCCGCCCTATCAGTATTCTTCCTTGCTTTTCAAAAATCCTGGAGAAGGCTATTTATTCACAAATGATTCCTTTTATCGCGAAAAATAATCTGCTTCCTGATTACCAGTCTGGCTTTCGCCGCAATCATAGCACCTCTACTGCGCTGGCGCACGTCACAAATTTATGTCTATCCAACATGGATAAAGGCAAAGCAACTGCCCTCATACTTTTAGATTACAGCAAGGCTTTTGATTCTCTGGATCTTCTTCTGGTGGCAAAACTTTTACATCTAGGCTTTTCTGGGTCAGCATGCGAATTGATACGTAGTTATCTGTCAGAGCGTTTTCAAAAAGTAATTTTGAAAGATGTATCTGGCCGTCAATCGATTTCCTCTCTTCGTGAAGTTAAAACAGGCGTACCACAGGGATCGATACTGGGCCCGGTCTTATTTGCACTATATACTTCTGACATAGCTGCAAATTTTGAAAACTGTCGCTATCATCTATATGCCGACGACACTCAATTAATGCATTCCATAGACACGAATTGTCCATTTTCAGCAGTCAGCCTAATCAATGCCGATCTTGAAAGGTTATCCGCTTGGTCCAATAAACATGGCTTACAAATCAACCCTTCGAAGTCATGTTTTATGATTATTGGGTCGAAACAGGGCAGGACTAAAATTGCTAACTATGGCTCTCTTCCTACAATGGTGGACAGTTTGCCAATACCACTGGTCACTACGGCTAAAAATCTGGGTATTCTATTTGATGGAAAATTACGGTTTGAGGAACATGTCAGCAAAAGCGTTGGGTGGGGTTTCTCACGTCTAAAGGCCTTATACAGAATTCGGGAGTACCTCAGCGTCAGAATCAGAATACTACTCGTAAATGCCCTTATATTGTCTATAATGGACTATGGCGACTGTGTGTACGGCCCCTGTCTATATAGGAAGACTGAGCGGAGACTTCAGAGACTGCAAAATGCCTGCGCAAGATTTTGCTTTAGGATTCCTCCACGTCATCATGTGTCACCATTCCTTGCGAAAGCATCCATGTTGAATATGAGTAAAAGAAGGCAGCTCCATCTTGCGACCCTTGTACTCAAGGTAGTACGCAATAAACAGCCGCGATATCTTTAATCTATTATGACGTGGTCCCGTAACCGGCATGTCCATTCAACACGGGCACGTGAACAACTTGCTATAATACCCAAGCACAAAACTACACATTTCCAGTGCAGCTTTTCGTATTATTCTGCGGTTGTATGGAATCGGTTGGGAATGGCTTTGCGATCGAAATCAATTTTTAGCAGTATTTAAGGACCACTTTAAAAGTTTATTATTAAAGGAAGATATTTAGATGTCATAATTTGATTTTATTTTAAAATAACTATTGCTAATTGGATTATTACTATTTTCTTCGTTTATTTATTAAGTTGTAACCTGATTATTTATTGTTAATATTTTGATTTTGATTATTTTTGATTTATTATATGTAGATTATTAAATTTATGTAATTACGTTATTTTCTTTTAATATCATTTGATGTTAAATATCTTGATTTTGATTATTTCGATTTGTGTATTTATTTGATTATGATTATTTGGATTTTTTGTTTTAGGATTTATTTGATTTGGTTATTTTATTTTAAAAATCATATACCTATGTATCAATAATTAATAGGTGTGTCCTGAAAACCAGGATAAGAGATATCCTGAGGATACCCCTAATTTGCAGCGTTTGTAGCTTTATTTCATAGTCTTTGTCTATTTATAGTTTTAATTTTTAATCTGTGTGTTCTTGTTTTTTTTTTGTATATGTTTTTTATAACAGCTGCAAATAAATAAATAAAATAAATAAATAAATCTTAAAATAAATTGAAACTGGTGAGTTAACATTTTCGAAAATATAAGGTTTTATAAATATAAACCAGATCATAATAACACGATTTGGACTGCCTTATAACATTTTTTACAAAATATTATTCTAGGCATCTCCCTTCCTAGCATTCCTTTTAGTTCACTCGTACCATTATTTAGGTTTTATATTAAAATTATTAATTGTTATTTTATTTTATTTATTAAGACATACAGTATAGCATAATAATAAAATATAAACAATATATTACGTTATCAAAGCCAATGACGTTTTACGTTATTTACAATATTTTAAAAAGGAATATAAAATATGCTACATGGAAAAAAAAAGAATATTAATTTTATAAGTACGCTATATGTGTGTATGTGGGTGTTGTTTTATGGGTGTTGGTATATGTTTGTGTGATAAAGAACGTATATGTGTGTGTGTGTGTGTTTATGTGTGAGAGTGTATCTGTAGGGTGTATGAGCATGTGAGTGCATGTAGGATGATAACTCAATTCAATCTGATTTCATCTCCTGTTTTTACGAACGATTCAACTTACTGTTATCATGGTAAAATATGTTATGATTAAAATTTTACCGGTTTAATTTTACTGTCCTACAACGTTTAAAAAACATAATATTTCTACTCCTAGCAATGACTTTAATACCCAATACTCCACCATATCTTAACAGTTTCAGCGAAGTGAAAACATAAAGTAAAAATAATGGAGACAAACGGCATGGCTGGCTCAGTTGAGTAAACGAGAAAAAGATCTAAAATAATTTTCCCACAGCGCGCACAGGTAGCGAAAGAGAGAGCGGGAGCTGCGAGAGGACTTCATTAGAATACATTCATTCGCAGGTCGCCTTGGGAGCAAAAGGCGGCTGGGGTCGAGTTGCATGAAGCAGGAGCACAGTGTTTTGTCTACATAATCTAGAATTATTTGGTTTGTTTCTTTGTTTATACTCTATATTATGAAATTTCACAATGGGTGAATTTATTGTCATATGACAATCTCTTATAACCAACCCTGCTATGATGTGTTTATATGTATGTGTGCGTGTAGCATGCGTGTAAGTATGGGTCTTGTTATTGTATTTGATCAACAGAATTGAAATGCAATTCCGTTAAATTTATCCCAACGGAAAATCATGACCCAGCCGGGAATCGAACCCGGAACCTTACTATGTAAGAACAGGCGACCTATCCACTATGCCACCGGGCCGTATCATATATGAGCGAAATATAATCTTAAAACACAATTTTGAGACAAACCAATTTTAAAAAATCATTTGAATCACTCCAACAATTACCCGGAAAGTAGCAATGGATTTATGGAAGGATTTTGAATGTAGTATTAATTTGGGAAGGAGGTTGATCTGATTGAAAAAGATAGTCGGCGACGAGCGCGGCTAGTGAGATTGCAACGCATTAAACACGTTTGATTTATCGTTTACGCAAATATACTGACCTGCGAATATATTATGGGAGTTTTGCCCAACAATGCATCTGTGTACCAAATTTCAAGTCTTTAAGTCCAATATTTCACAAAAAATATGAATAGTGCGACCCCTCGGTCCGATTTCAACCAAAACATTTTCAACCCTTGCCATGACCAAACGATGCCTGCATGCCAAATTTCAGCCTAACCGGGTTAAGCTTTTGAGCGCTATCGTCGACGAACACGTATACCCAGACAGCCAGACACGTAGACAGTATTACATATGGAAATGGTGTTAATCGTCTCAGGGTGCTCGTTGGTTGGTGGGCCGGGAAAGTAACACTGCTTTGGTATAATTAAATTATTACAACTACTGAAATTGTTAAAAATAACATAGGAATAAATTGAAATAAACATAGACCAGAAAAACTAATAGCTGCTATGAAGTCTCCTTTGGGCAATTTTGCATGATACTATACGTAACTACAAAATAAGCCCATTTATAATGGGCTGATTGCGATGCATCAGACTGGATTTTGATTTAACCTGACTCAATTTAAAAATAAGCGTCTAAGTAACAACGCTTAAACTACGTCGAAGTGACTGCTTCGGGCCGTTGCTAAGGGCCAGGTCACACGATGCGGTGCGGTTGCGGCGCGGCGCCTGAGCGGTGCCGCTGCGGCGTCCTACATACAAATATCCATGCTATGTCACATGGTGCGTTCCGGCGTCGCACCGCAAGCAAACCGGTAATATGCCCCGGAGCGGCACCGCTCAGTTGTCAAGTGCAGTCGAAGGAGGGTACATGCTTGCCTATTTCAATTGTTTTCACGTATTTTTGTTAAAATTCAATGAAAGTATTTAAAATGGGTACCAAAGAAGAAGATATTGTCATTGACTACCTTATTTCACTATTTCTACGTACAATTAAATACAGCACTATTCGCCCACTGCGTCGTCGTAGTAACGTTGCGGCGCCGCACCGTGTACTATACGTTTGTACGCCCATACGGCGAAATCTTTGGACCGCATCGTGTGGACCGGCTCTAACTATAACAGATAGCTTCGCCTATTCACTGAGCGTTGTTAGTCAGGATCTTTTAGATAGAGTCAAATTCTTTATACATAATAATCGCTTATTTATAAGTCGACAATGTTAATAAAGCATGCAATTCAAGAGAAGCATTCATTAAAGACATTAAAATATCATATAAAATTAAAAATAGTTTGAGTGCCTACCTCTTAAATTGTACATATGCAGATATTGAAAACATTATTAAATAATTGAATCTCTATAATCTTTATAATAAAAACATAATAGTATATGTAGTAATATAAATTGATGATTTCTAAATGTAATTTAATTTTATTTTGTGTGAATTTATTTTGTATATTATTAATACATGTTATTTAATACATATATAAATATATATTAATTTTTATCATGTTTTAAAATAAAATAATATTGACAATTTTCATGACATTTTCTTACGAATTTTTATTAGGTAATTAAGATATTTCTGTTACATTAAGTATGATTTTGTTTATTTATATAAATATAATATTATAGATTTCTTAGGATAACTAAAATAAATTGTCTACCTTGGAACAGGCGGCAGCCTAGTTAGGTTAAGACTTTTGTATATTGAATGTACTCATAATTTGAACTCAATAAATAAATAAATAAAAATAAAAAATTGAGTGTCGTGCGTTTCAGCGCATATACCGGGGTCCGTAAACACCGTAAACATTGTTTGAGGGTTACCCATTCGTGGAAGCCTAGACCAAACCGGGCGTTCGAATGTGGCGAACTTTTAGTATTACGGTCGATATTCTATACTATCCGCATTACAAAGTGGCGAGTCAGGTCATTTATCATAGAAATCGTGCTATCTCCTTCGCACTTGCACGGCCTTATGGAGCGATACTCGCAACCGTAGTGCAGGTAGTTTTACGCATAAAAAAGGAATATCGATAAAGTAATGAAACGAGGGAAATAAATATTATTTCAGTATTGTTTCATTACGACAAATATTAAATCAGTTAAAAATATATATTGATATTGAATTATTACATAAAAATATAAAAGTATCACATTTATATTATACATATGTTAAACAAAAAAAAAAATGAAAACAAAACAAAGACAGTCAGCCTTTTATAGCAGAATATTTTGTTATCAATAATGCCTAATGGCCTACATAATACGTACAATAATTATAGTAGACGAAAACTAATTTGACAAAAGTGTCGTTAAACTGTCATAAAATGTCGAAATCGAACTGTTACGGTTATCACAATTAATAGTCCTAATCGGTTAGCTACTTACCACCTATTCGGGGAATTTACTCACCGCTTTTGGCTAAATCTGGGAATTTTATTTATCTATCTAATTTTAGCAGGTAAAAGTATTTTAATTTTTCGGATTAATATATAGCCTATGACAAATAATGTGGCTTTCTATTGGTAAAAGAATTTTCAAAATCGGTTCAGTAGATCCATAGATTATACATCCTACAACATCACAAACTTTACATCTTTATAATATTAGTATAGATAAATATTTTATCGACATGGTACCATTCCTATGTTAACTGTCTCTAATTGCCCCAGTCGCCAGTTTGTACTGCGGATACTATAGTATTAGGGTCGGTTTATCTACACTGATTTTATTCCATTTTGACTGCCAGGGTAGTTTAGGTGCGAGATTTACCCGATATAATTTCAACGGTTTCCCGTCGAAAGATTCGATTTGAGGCAATATTTTTAACAATAGCTGTCATTGTAAAAAATTGAGATATAATTTTACGTAAGTTACATTCTATTTCCTAATGCTGCGGCAAGATATCTTCACCTAAATATTTTTTTCAATAATAGGAAATGCCATTAAGAGAATGCCTTGCAAGTAAAGTAGCAGAGACAAGCTTTCCTTTACCAATAAATGATCCGATACTCATACAATAACAATTTTAATATATTAATTTGTTCTGCTAGCATTCTTGGACGATACACTGTGCGGCGAAGAGCCGAGAGAGGGAAATTATTCAGTTTCAGGGGACGTCGCACGCCGACACATAGCTGATGAAAAATGTCGTCGTTTGATTCTCATTATCGTTCAGGGGAAAGTTGTGGCCGGGCAGGTGAATGCCATTAGCGAATCGAATGATTTTTAATTATGATTAATGCCATTAATTGGTTTTGTAATTATGTCATTAAAATTTAAGCAGTGAAAATTTTAATGCGTTTGCTATAACAAAAGCTACGCATGACCCTTACAAATATTCATTCGAATAACATAAAATGATTGATGAGAACATTAGAAAACAATTTGATGAATTTAGTGGAAAAATGAAAATCAAAATCATATAATTTTTTTTTTTGCCAAATGTTTATTGGATATAGAAGCTCCTCTAGGAATTTTAGTCACAAGATATGTTAGATATTAGTAGTTCATATGGTGCGAGGAAGTCATAGTGTAGAGCCCTAGAGAGACGGCAATGTTCCAAATTTTAAAATGCAATCGAGAGTGTGCGAATACTGAATATCGGATCGATACCTCCTTGTGTAACATGATCTCCTAATACTTTGAATTGGGGTTTAAGTTTTTATGTGGTTAATTTAATGCTCTAAGGAATTTCACCAATTTTAACCAAAAATAAAAACCAAAATAAGAAGACAAAATATTTTTTTTTGCATGCAAGCATTTTTGGGGCATATTGTCATCTCCTTCTACTTACCAACTTCATAAACATGATTACCATACGGTAAAGCGTGTTTGTGCCAAAATCGAAGTAATAATGTGTGAATTTATGATCTTCCGGATTAAACGAAACACCTTAGTGCGATCATTAAGGTGTTTGTCACTTGCTTGGTCACGACCGCTGTAAACCCCCGGCTTAGATTGAAGAGGAGTACCGGGACTTACCTAAAAGATATTGACTTGAGTGCAAAGCTGGTTACACACTCGCCATAATATTAATTTTATATCAAAAACTAGACTCATTTTATCAATATTGCTGTAGGTAAACCATAAGATATAGAGGATATTGAAATTATTATAAATAATTTGTCACATAAAACTTTAGACCAATATCTAAATATTAGTAGGTATAACATTTGCAGTTAAATATTTGTAATTATACCTTAAATTTGATTATGCGATATGACATTTAAGACAGTAAATGTCCTTAGTAATTATAAATATTTTTTTATCTTAATTTTAATTAATAATAAGTAGTCCTTGAGGAGCTAGGTAAGACGACGGCTTGACGTTGCGATAGACATTAACAATGGAAACTTTTGTCTTGAGACTGCTACTAATCACTTCTACTGAACTTTCCGATGGAAATCTAACCTTTAATACTGAACAATTTTAAATGCTATTTATTTATTTTACACAAAAAGGACATTTAGTAGAAGGAGTTACTCTTGCTAAAGTCAATTTATACATATACGTAAGAACAGATCTCTTACTCCCTTATTAAATATAAAATACCAATTCTTCTAATGTACGTAGTAACTCATACTTTACCATTTTAAGTAAATAAATAAGTGAAATATTTAAAATGAGGATATACTTATGTAACAATCAAATATACATATTAATAGAATTAATCAATACAAACTAAATTATAGTAGGTAATATAAAAACGAAACAATTTTTTTAAAACAGATCAATGGGATTTATATAGTCGCTGTATATAGTCAGATACGATATATGTAAAACATAGAATACAAATATAATTAGTCATATAAATATCAATAAAATTAGCTATTACTTTAGTTGATATGTGATAATTGATAAGTGAATTACTTTAGTTGATATGTTTTAATGTTAAGAGATAACAAGTAACGACAATAATGGGATAAATAACTAAATGTTAAATAAATTTAAAAAATGAGTGTTATAATATTCATTAGAAATTTGTCAAAATAACTAGAGTGGTCTATTCTATCAAAATCCTTAACATTATATAGCGGCTTCTTGGCGAGTAGGTATGACTCAAATATTTCTTTTAAATTGGTCTTCCCCAGGTCTTCCCCAAGACCCTTGACTGATAGTGGGATTCTAATGTAGAACAGCATACTTTGGACAGGAAACTATTTCGAACTTTACTCGGCCGTACTTTGAAGGGACGTAATTCATGTTTGTTTAATGTATTGTGCGAGTGAATATTTGAATTTATGGGGCAACATCGATATTCTTTCTTGCACACATAATGGTTTGGTATAAATAAATGGAATATATCATTATGATACTAAACACGGGAAGTACGGCTTGCAAGACGTACAGGAAGGTACTGCGAACAATTGTCGGATTGCTCTTTTTGGAGGACCAATATTCCTAATGAATTTGCCGCCATTCCCCAGAACAAGGCTATAACTCAATAAAGAATCGAAATTCAAATATACAGACTTTTCGGAATGATATGCGCGTAGCATTTATTTTTGGCGTAAGTGTCTTTGCTTGTTTTGAATTTAAATTCTCCTCGAGTGACCACTGTAGAGTGACCACTCGTCTAGAATGACCACCAACATTTTCTGGGACGTCTTCCCATAGTATGTAAATGTCATTATTTTTATTTTGGCACGTCCAAAAAGAGAAATTAATTGCGATTAATTGCGTGTCGTCAAGGGCTGGAAACAAGCCCCACACTCCGTTTACTATTACTTACTACTACTAATTGCGTGTGACATCATAGGCTGGTCCTATCATTTTGAATCTGATAATCTAGAAAGCTTTCGTTCATTGATATTCTGTCTACCTACTAAAATAAAAACACATAATTTACCAACTAAAATAAAAACACATATTTTTACTACAAAAAGCGATTGAGACGTTAACTATATAATTATCAGGAGCATACATCTTTTATAAATAACTAGCTGACCCGACAGACGTTGTCCTGACCAAATTTTAATAAATTTGTCCCAACAAAAGTAGGCGTTTAGTAGTACTCGCAAATTCTAATAGAGCGCGCTTAATCGATTTGTAATCCGTAAATTTAATAATTGCTAATGACAAATATCGATCAATATTTTAACAATACCACCCCAAAACGCAGTAAATGGCTAATTTTATCTCCATTTAACACGCCCGATGATGGAATTATATATTTGGATAATGATTCATATTTTATTACTAATAATTTTTCTTTGAGAAAAGCCGGCCCACGAAGTGGTATTTGTGAATTTCAACAGAGAGCGCTAATTACTTACATTTTTTTTGGAGGTATAAAAGGAGTAACTGTAGCTTAAATATAAAAGTTGGATGAATGCTGTCGAGGACTTTTTAATAGATCTCTTTGAGGCCGACGTTTTTGCTCTACATAGTTTTCAAATATAGGTACCAAAACCGTTTCGTCAGCGCACGCCAATTACGCACATCACCAGCACAGTTTTTCCGACTTGATTTACAAATGTCGTGATTTCGTATTGAAAACTAATATTTATTAAAATAAAACATAGCCTATGACACTACTTGATAATGTAGCTTTCCATTAGTAAAAGAATTTATGAAAACAGATGAGTAGTTTTGGAGATTACCCCCTACATACAAACTTACAAATATTACCTCTTTATAATATTAGTATAGATGAACATTCGTGATGATGAAATTATTTATTTGGATAATGATTCATATTTTATTGCTTATAAATTTTCTTCGACAAAAGCCAGCCCACGAAGTGGTACTCGCGATTTCCAACAGACATCGCTAATTACTTTTCAATTTTTTTGAGGTATAAAAGCAGTTACTGTAGCTTAAATACAAACGTTGGATGTATGCTGTCCATGACTTTTTTATAGATCTCTTTAAGGCCGACGTTTTTGTTTTACATAGTTTTCAATTATACCAAACAGTTTCGTAAGCGCACGCCGATTAAGCACATAACCAGTACAGTTTCTCCGACTTGATTTACAAATATCGTGATTTCGTATTGAATACTAATATTTATCACAATAAAATATAGCCTATGGCACTACTTGATAATGTAGCTTTCCATTAGTAAAAGAATTTATGAAAACGGATGAGTAGTTATGGAGATTACCCCCTACATACAAACTTGCAAACAATACTCTTTATAATATTAGTATAGATTGTGTTAATGGATTGACTGTAAGGGATTGTCTTTGAGTTGATAAGGCTGCCCTTAAAATTAGGTTTTAAGAATATTTTCTACCTATGTATCTAGTGTGTACGCTCCCTAATATTTAACACCTTAACGGGCAGATCGGCGCCTCTGTCGATAATTCCACCGGCATGTACCGTTGTCAGGCGTCGTCGATATCTTGGGATTCTGTTTGCCAAGTTTCGATATTGGATTAAGCCGCGAGCACCGCTACCTTGCGACACGCCGTTTCCCCTTTGGGCATGTCTGTGTTTAATCTGTGACTATGTACGTTTTGTTATTACTTTTTTATTGAATATTGGAAAATACTGAAAGAAATTGGATTCAGCACTGAATTTATGTATGCATAAATTAATTATAATATTTCTTGTCTTCAGGTTATTCAGTCTGTGAAGTGAGATTTCTTTATTAAAATTTCCACTGTGTTTTATACTTCACATAACATAGATGCATAGAAAGATAGATATGTCGCCGAGCAACAAACATACACAAAACCCACCTACTCAAAATACTATAAAAGGAAAGGACCGGAAGAAGACTCCACCCGAAGGCGGCAGGAAATGGTATCGCCGAGGTGCAATGGCAACACCGGAAATAAGGAGATGGCGATGTGCAATGCCATCACTAGGAATACCTACCCCGAACGCCCAATAATCAAACACGTCTTAAGTGCCTCCAACGAGGCGTTTATTTTATCATCACAAACAAGCCGTCAACGAGAAGCTAAAGCAAACATCGAAATAAATGGAAGAGAACAGTACAAACCGTCGCGAATCTATCCGCCGTGTTTCGCATGCAAACGTCACGAAGAAAACAAACAACGAAAACCACATCGCAGCGACTTCTCAGCAGAGAGCTTTTCATCTTATACCACGGCAGTCCGAAGACTGGTGGCGAAGGAGAAGTTAACAACTGAGGGCGCAGCGACACAGTGTAAACTCAAAAAAACACGAAAAAAACTAACGCGCAAACACGAATCACTTCTGGCGACTTTCCAGTCCAGAGCCTTTCATCCGGTGGCTACTCGAAGTAGGTCGGGGGAGGGGTCGACCAGTGGCATCCAGAAACGATAAACGTGCGAAACTAAATGTGCGAAACACGACACAACTGAAGCTCAAGCGCCGCCCGAGGAACGTCAGCACGCGAGCGCAGACGGCGGGCGACTGCCGTACCATCAATCAATATCAGTCGACGAGCCCTGATAGGGGCCCGTGACGTCTTCCACTATTCGCTCTGTTAGGTGGAGCTTCTCGTGAGCCGGGCCCATCGACCCGGCTTTCATTTGGTCTTCACAGGGCTTGCTGGCCCTGTGGCAGGTATCTTAATTGGACGCCTGACGGATCAGTCGTCTTATGGTGATAGGATGATACGGGAGTGTGTACATGGCATCTTCTGAGGCGATGACTGCTGTGCTGCAGTACCCGCGCTGGTGGTCCGCTAGTCTAGCAGACTGCGCGGGTACGGCTTCCGGACATCTGGCGGTCTGGTGTGCAGCGGAGCGAGCTGACGAATGTGCTCGTGCGGCGAGGTGTCGGCCCTCTGGTACATGGCACGCGCGAGGCGCTTCACGTAATCCTCCACGGACTCTTTCTCGCTGAAGTCGCGTTCCAGAGTAGCGTTTCTGACGTACCATGGGGCTCCCGAAACTTTTCTCAACCCCACATTCATCAGCCGCTGGATATTTGTCCGCTGTGACGTCGATATGAGGTGGTACCAGGCCGGTGCCGCGTACGTGAGTTTTGTTCTCACGTACATCTTCAGCATCAGCAGTCGTGTCTTCGCCGGAATCGCGGCCGAGCGAAGCATGGGCAGCAGCGCATAGAAGGCGGATTTCGAAGCGGCGACCGTCGCTTTCGCGTGATGCGAGAAGTTGAGGCGACGATCAATATGCACCCCGAGGTACTTGACCGTGTTTTTCCACGGTACCGGGGTGCCGTCAAGTTTCATTGGCTCTGGATAGGCTTTAAGTGAGCCGGTGATGATAGCCTCGGACTTGGCCGCGTTGACGACAATCCGCCACTTCCTTAGCCATTCTGGCATAAGGTCTAATCGCTGCTGTAGTTTCTTGGCCGCGAGCTTGATGTTCATTGAAGATGCCATGAACTGCCGTACCGCGCATCGGACCGGTGTATATCCGACCGCGAGTGAAAGAGACGGCGCGAGGCGCGAGGGAGACGACTCGACCGCGATCACGACGAGTAATATAGGTATATATAGGCGATAGTATGTAAGAGAATTTAATCAATTTGTACTCGGCATTTTGAGCGAAATAAACAACAACTGCAATTCAAACATCGATCGCGAGTTTCATTCGGAACGACGGAAACCCTAGCGACAGATAGATAGATAGAAATTATTTATTGCCTATTAAAAAAAAAACAAAACAACTGCAGTTCATAAATAATTATATGGCCAGTGTGGCCACACAAATTGCACTAAAAGTCACCCTATCTTAATATCTAGCATGTAAGCCTAGGCATTGGCTACATTTAATTGAAAAGTTGTAATTTAGATGGATAAAAAATTATTTGAAAAAAATATTACTAAAATAAAAATCTTCTACAGCCGATTTTTGCGGAAAAATGGTGGTAATGGAGTAAAACATACAAAAAATATAAAAAATGATTACAAAAATAAATTTCAAAGTTAAAAAATCTATTAAATAAATACTTTTGGAAATATCCTGGCAGAGGTGTGAAAAATACCGCAGTTTTTTACATTATCGTATTCTTATAAACTGGGTATCGAACATTTCATGACAACGTACTTCCAAAAAATAACGTATGTACTTTAAAAAATATCGTACCCTAAAATAAAAAAAGTACTCACAGATTATATTCAACTTCTTATAAATTATGATAATATCGTATTTTGAAAAAAAAATGTGTTTTCATAATATATCGTACTTTTATACAACAGCATATTTAAAAAAAGTATTCGTTCTTTTAAAAATACCAAAAAATATCGTGATTTTATAAAGTATTGTACTTTTATAAAAAGTCATACTTTCAGAAAATATCGCCAACTGTATATTTTCTTTTTATTATCTTTTATTATCTTTTTACTATCCAAATTATTACGAAAACTAGATTATCGAATGAATTTTAGAAATCTTTTAATATTTTAGAGCAACACAATTTAAAGCTAATTGAGTTAAGGGGCCGTAAATTTGAAAATAATTATTCTATTTGAAAAATTCTTTCGTTAATTAATTGTATTCGTGGTATGGATTCTTTAATTAGCTTTGCCATATATAAACCGATTTGTGCTCAGCGCTAGCGTTTTAAAAATTACTTGTAATTTCATATTACTACAACTTCTATAATCTATGTTTCACTTATTAATTGAAAACAAAAGTTATCTATATTATTATCACTATAACAGTTATTGCTCTCTAGATACATAATATTATTACATGCCCGTTATTATACCCCTTTAACACGTTTCACGCTCGCTTGGAAACGAATTAATTTCTCTCGCCGGATAGAGCTGCTACCTCATGCGGAGTAACGTGATTTAAAATAATAATGATTTGGATCGGCGTATCAGGTAAAATACTTCAAGTGTGAAATACTTACTATAGCGGAGGGTAAATTAATAACACAAGGGATAGTAGTAAGTACTTCTCGGTTTTATAACAAAACGAAAAATATATTTCATCATCATTGCCTTACTCATTCAGTTTACATCATCATCACCGTTTTATCATCCATAATGACCGTAATCACTGGTTTTTGAAAATATATTAAATAGTATGGGTTTAGACTGTATAAGCATTTTTAAATTTTATTATTATTAAAAACATACAGCATAAAAAATAAATATTTAGGCATAATACATAACGGTAGTAAAGCCAATGATGTGTCAAATTATTTGCGAAATAAGGATAACAAAATATGCTAAACAATACAATACAAAGCAAACCAAAAATAATTCAAAACTAACAGTTAAAATCGCTATGTGCCAGTGTATGGGTGTTAGTGTGTGTTTGTGTGATGGAGAGCGTGTATGTGTACCTGTGAGGGTGTGTTTATGTGTGTGTGTTCGTGTATGTGTGTGTGTGTGTGGGGGTGTGTGTGTATCTGTAGTGCGTATGCACTTGTGAGTGCTTGTATGTGCATATGGAAATGCGGGGTGCTAATTCAATCCAATCTGATAGTCAGCTTTTCACCTACCTCCTACCTTTTCACATACTATACGCAGGTGACACATGCGCAGTAATAGAGAGCGAGAGTGTACCATTGTTAACCAGCAATACCCAACTTGTGTTGAATGAGTTAGGTGCATGGTTTGGCACTAATGGCCTGGTACTCAACATTAACAAAACTAATATTATGTATTTCAGCCTTAGACCTACTAAAACCGAATACATGTGGCTGTCAAAAAACGAAGAATTAAATCAAGTATCCTCAAAAAAGTTCTTGGGTTTCGTAATCGACAATGATCTCGAGTTACGATGGCACCTACATGTCGATGCTCTATGTGATAAATTATGAAAAGCGTGCTATGCACTCTATCGCATCGCTTCATTTCTCGATTTATCCGCGCTGCGCATGTATTACTTGGCATATATTCATTCACTGCTAACGTACGGCGCGGAGCTATGGGGGCGAGCAGCCGACAGGCAGAGGGCCTTCGTTATGCAGAAGCATGCAGTCCGCACAATAGCGCGTGTGACGCTTAATATGCCAGCTAGGCCTCTGTTTAGAGATCTCTGCATCATGACGCTGCCGTACATTTATATAACGGAAGTAGCGCTGTTCGTTCGCAGAAATCTATCCGATTTTAAAGTGAATGGTGTGCATCACAACTATCCAACAAGATCCAGTAGCATGATACTTTCGGTAAATCATGCATTATCCAAGTCGGAGAGGCTAGCCTATATCGCCGGCCCAGCGGTTTACAAAAAACTCAGCGAGCACATTAGGCAGGCGCAATCTCTTGACGCGTTTAAGAGCCGCCTTAAGTGGTACCTCACAGATAAGACGTTCTACACACTGGAGGACTATTACTCGAGTGAAGTCTAAAATGCTTTGGTGGCTAAAGTCTTGTATTTCCTCTTTTTACATTATTCTTGTGTTTTCTTTCGTTTTTATTTTTATTTTTTCATTACGATAGAAAAAATGTTTGTTTGCTGATCTTTATGGATGTTTACTGATCTGTATCTGACGTGTATACCAGTATACTAATAAAATGAATATGAAAATGAATATTAATATACGGACTGTCCAAACCAGTATGAATAATTTTATGAAGAAACGACATATCTCATATTACTCGCCGGTCTTCCAATGTCTCTAAACCATAGCGTTGCAGACCTTCCGCGTATGACAAGCCGTTGCAAAATAAGCGGCAATTTAGGTGACGAATAAATCGTTTTTTTTAAATACAGTCAATCCTCAGCTTGTAAGTAGGATACTGTGGCGACCAAATTTAAGCAGGCTGGCTGCGTACGTATGCGAGCAAATTTAGGCGAGTAAATTTAAGCAAGGCTGCTTACGTATGCGAGCAAATTTAAGCAGGCTGCGTACGTTAGCGAATTACGTATGCGAGCAAATTTAAGCGAGTAAATTTAAGCAAGGCTGCGTACCTATGCGAGCAAATTTAAGCAGACTGCGTACGTATGCGGCTTAAACCGTCCTCAAAGAATGTGTGTTTTTAAGGTCTATATCTATTATATTCTTGTGATTAATACAATTGCGAAATCACCCTGAAACTGAGAATTGATGCTATCCAGAAGATAATATCTTTCAACGTCCAATTTCCAACGTGATTACCAAATTTGGCTTCACCTTTATCGTTCTCTTTTACGGGGCGATGAGAAACCGAGAAGGGATGGGGTAATGGCTGGATACTGAAGGGTAGATTACCGTCATTAATTTCATCTTGAACGGTTTGCTTAAATAATTTCTACCGTCGCGCGGGGCCTGAAAAATAAACTTTATTTGCGCATTCAGACGTTAAAATTTCTTTTAGTGCGTGTTTAAATGCTTATCTAGTAAATATATATTTCGGCTATGATATCGGAGGAATTATTCCGCCGATGTGATCATCTGATAGCGCGTTGTTACGTTGTTAGTTCGTAAAGGACGGTATAATATACCTACATATGTAGGTATGTTATAATAATAAGAATTTGCTAACTGCTGTTATCGTTTTTGTCCTGTACATTCTTCTGCTGCTAGAACTTAATATTTATCATAATGTATGTATATGAAAAAAACTGATGGGTTACGGGGAAGAACGATTTATGTATTTTTTAATTGAGACACTTTTTTAATGAGGTATACATTTAGGCATTTTCTTTAGTTACTTAACTGTAGTTAATATATACAATAATTTTGTATTCATAAAAAATTGTATTTACAGTTGGATATGTCATAATAATTATTGTTTAAAACACAATTATTCAAAATATATGAGTAACAATAAATCATTTTTTTTTAAAGTCAAAAAATCAATAGCCTAAAAGTAATGCACCGAATAATCAGCAAAAAAAAAACTATTTTTTTTAAAGTCAGACAATATAAAAGATAAATGATCAATTAATAAATACGTCAATCGAAAATAATTACAAAGTACTTGTATAATCGAACATTACCAAATTATTCCTACGAAGTTTACCTCGTATGGTTTAATATAGAATAATAGAGGTATGCGTATATTAGAGATATAATACTATTTTTCATAATAAGTATGCACCTATTTTAAAGATATTGTAATTATTTTTCGAGGTTGCCTTATACTCGTAAATAGCATGTTTGATGAGCCAGCGTGTAAATTTATATTTGAACATATTTGGTCCTAAATGTCGTATTGACTCTGGAAGGTTCTTATAAAGTTTGAAGGCTAAATACATAAATTACTTTTGGATCATAGTCAATCGGACTTTGGGAGGGCTATGTTTGAGGACCAGCTATATTTGGTTTACAGACAGAACATATTTTTTCTCACCTAAACAAACCTGAGATTATAATAAACCGGGGGTTATATTTAAAGTTTATATTTTAAGATAGATGGCTTATTTTTTTAAAATTGATTTATTAAAAAAAAGTTGACATTGATTGTTGTTCCCCGTAATCCTTAAAATAAAATATCCTTATTTAAAAATGTATTGAATAAAACATTATCAATAATAAAGCCCATTTAAATTAATAAATACAATAATATATTAATTAAACCTGTCCAGGTATCCGAGACTAAATATCCCTCTCTCGCTCGCCGCGGGCGGAGATGTAAGGAGTTGTTGTCAGGATGACAAATGGTGGGCGATCAAGCTTGACAGCCAGATTGACAAGCGAAATTAATTCTTGCGTCGCACTAAAAATAGGAGCTGTATTCGCCTGACACTCCCCACTGTCTGGTTGCACCTTTCAGTCGGCAGCTGGGGGCGTGACGGGTACCTGAAAGTCATTGTTCAGATGTCCGCCTATCTATCTATTTCAGGACTGAAAATTCCACGACTAACGAGTACCTCGGGGGTGTTTAATTTATAATATGTCGTAATAGAAAGAAAGAAAGGGAGAGAGAGAGAGCGAGAGAGCGCGCGCGCGCGCGAGAGAGAGAGAGAGAGAGAGAGAGAGAGAGAGAGAGAGAGCGAGAGAGAGAGAGAGAGATTTAATACAGGTCGATTATTATAAATTAAGCCTATTGAACGTATTAATCAAAAAGAATAGAATACACGAGCGGTTATATGCTTATATACGAGTAGATAGCATGCATTGATTTGGAAATATTCTAAAACTAGCTGACCCGTGCCCACTTCGTTGGGCGGTAAAACTTTTTACTTGTGATGAAATTATGAGTGTGGTTCGGTTAGTACTGAGTGCTATGATTTATTTCCTGACTGCCAAAAGAAGGGTTATATTTTTACTGCACATGCATGTATGTATTTTCATGCCAATTTGAATATATTACCGTTATTTGCGAGTGTCTTCTTGTGAATGTCTTATTTGTGAGTGTCTTATCTCTTTAACCATTTATGCAGTAAAAGGGAAATTATATGCAGTAAAAGGGAAAATTCTTTTGTTTCAAACAGTTGAGAAGATAAATTTACTTTGATATGAATTCATAAATGTTGATTAAATGACCAATAAACATAAAATAACGATTTAAATTATTTTTTTAATATAAAAAAACTACTTTTTGTGACCTAAATATAAAATTTAGACATATGCTGTTGCTGACTTTTATGTAGGCATTACCAAGCTCTACAACTTTTCTCTAGAACTCAATCATATATCTCTCATCGTTAAAGCAGCGTTCGTAAGAAACGTTTCCATTCGACCGTTTTTTCTCCGACTTACTTTGCAAATCCAACTACCACTAAAAAGTCTTTTCATTTTTCCGATTAATATATAGCCTTTGACACTCATAAATAACGTGGCTTTCTATTGGTATCAAAATCGGTTCAGTAGATCCCAAGATTACTTCCTACAACCTCACAAACTTTACCTCTTTATAATTTTAGTATTGATTAGTATAGATGAAACAAAAAAAATAATAGGATGATGTCTCGTTTTACCGATACTCCTAACCGCTTGAAAATTATGAGGAATAGAGATGATGCCATCTCGCCGAACAACGCTTCGTCCTGTTTGAAATATAATACGAACATTCTTGTAATAATAGTTGGACAATCGGCTAGACGATTCTCTAAGTGCAGTCGTCTATAGAAATATTTCCAATTTTTATTCCAAATACTGTCCCTTGAAATAGACAAATCCTAGTTATAACAATTCTTTTTATCTGACCCTCCGTTTTCAGTCATCTATGTATATATTTAGTAAATAGGGCTTGCCACAAGTTAAGTTATGATGCGCCGTCACTGTCATACTGACTGGTTACTCTTTCATGTCTTTATAAAATCAAAGTTTTTATGTGATAATATTTTTTCATATACACTAAGATAGACATGATCAAAGTCAGTAAAACTGCAATACTCGGAGTTCACGGAAACAAAATTTCATTCAATTCAAACAAAACAACAAGCTTTTTTCATTGGTCCCAAATGATATAATGACATAGAGGAAAAATGGAAACATCTAAAGATCAATCAAGAGTTTAAAGACAATATTAATAAATGGTTATTTAAATTAGGGAGATCTAAATCAGGAAACTTGGTTTGTAAAGCATATTTAAAATGGTTAATTTAAAAATAATATTTTATATTTATGTATATAAATTATTATGCATATATAATAGCATATCATATCATATATTTTTATTTATAATATTTCATATTTTGAGCACAGCTTTTATATAATTATATTTATATATTTTATTAAATTATAAATATGTTTTTACCATATAGCATTTATTATTTAATGAAATCGTATTTACGTATATGTGTATTTGCCATATTGTATTACCTACATTGTTTGATTCTTAAAAAAATGGTATTTTGATTTGTATTATAGTGTTATTTATTTATTATTATATATTATTCAATCTTAATTAAGTACATTCATTGATTATAAAAATAACAAGTTTTTACCTTAATTAGGCTAATTGTTACATAAGTTGTATTACTTTTTTAATTATTTACTTTGAAACGCCTAGATACGGGACAGTTTAGTCCTAGTTAGGTGGGCACTAAGCATTAGCTGCATCTCGGTGTTTAGTTTTTCCGAGTTATTTATAACATTGATAACAATGGGGCTAAATGTACAAAAAATAAATGAATAAAGTATTAAACCTAAATTGAAGCATCATATTTATGTATATAAATCATCTTATATATCAACATTATTTACAGTTAAAAATAGTGTCGTCTATTGGTCAATCTTAGATGATAGATACTAACAGAATCCAAGCATATGGATAATAATGGTTGTGTCTATATCTCATTGATTTTTAAAAAATATTTAAAACGTAACCATGTTTTTGCGTCGATATTAAAAGGCCGTATCCGGCTCGATTCCTTTATTAAATATAGTTTTTAATTGACAGATGTTGACAAAACGTGGTTTGTCAGCGATCGTGAAGTGCCCGACTACCGACTGGCTTGTAACGAGTTCCGTGGAAAATGGATTAATAAAACTTAAATATTAAGGTCGCTGATTGGTTATGACGTCACGTCCGATAGACAATTGCCAGTGAATCAAAAGGTAAAGTTTGAAGCACCTATAACCACTGGCAACCGCACCAACAAATTGATGGATACAACGAAATAAATGAAATAAACGGAAAATAAAAGTATGAACCTACTCAGTTCATCCTTTACTTTACTAAACCCGCATTTCTCTCCATCATCATCCATTTTTAGTGCCCGCGTGAAAGCCAACGCTCGGGTACAATTGCCTCCATCCGCCGAAATCCGGCCTCTGAAGGTGCGAACGCTAAGTAACGAAACGGGGTGAGTAAGTGCAATAATCCTGGATGAAGACGGTGGAAAAATGTTCACGTCACCTTAGATAAAATAAATTGTCTACTTGGCCGAGTGTTAGCGTGGCAATGAAAGCCGAGACGCGGAACGCGTGACGCGAAAAGCGCGCAAGCGAAACGACACCGGAGGAGTGTTGTCCTGAATGAAATTTGCTCTTTACGCCCAACGTATGCGCCTGAAATGCATATAATGTGTAGAAACTGAAATACTGTTATGAGAGTGTTGTTTGTTTTCTACACTTTATTGTGAAATTTCACAATGGGTGGGTTTATTGTCATATGACAATCTCTTACAACCAACCCTACTATGAAATGTTTATATGTACATATGTGTGCATGTAACATGTGTGTAAGTGTATGTATTGTTATTGCATTTCATCGACAGAGTTGAAAATGCAATTCCGTTTATTTGATCCCAACGGAAAATGGTGACCCAGCCGGGATTCGAACCCGGGACCTTACAATGTAAGGTCAGGCGACCTAACCACTACGCCACCGGGCCGTAGGGTTGCTACTGATTAAAGATTGACTATATTTGAATTTACATATATACTTATTATGTAATGCAATTCATAAATAATCTTACAATTGAAACCATCAAATAATATATTATGTAACTAAATTACTAATCTACAGCAAGAAATTAAACCCAATGATTTTATGATCAATGTGTTATTACGTTAAAAAGATTATTTAATACATGGCTACTTATACTAGAATTTTAAACTATCAATTTCGATAAAAATATTTATGGAAACGAAATAAAATAGAATCAAACAAATTAAAATTTTAGTAACAAATAAAAATTAAATGGTAAATAAAATTACAAATTATCCTAAAAGGTATAAGTGATAATAAAAATAATAATAATATAATAAATTACTTCGAATTAAAGTCAATACCAATATTGACAACGTGGAATGGGAAGGAGATGGGATAACTGCAAGTGGATAAAACGTATTATTAAGACTCGAATCAGATTTTTCATGACAGAAATGAGGGACTTCCACTTAGAAAAAGAAAAATAAAAAGCTACAAATATTAAAATAAATTACAGAACTCCACGTGTGGTACTCATAACACAACCTTTCTCTGGCAATTCCTTAAAGTCGACAAAGGGGCGTCTAACGCCCGAGATTCGCACAAAGGCAGATATATAAGTCTTAAAGCCGCCGGAAGAAGAAAGAAAAGACGCCGTACAAAAGCAAAGCAAAGGTAGTTTATTTTGCACGAGCGACCCGGGTGATATATCAAAAGTGCATTAGTGAGCCGTGACTTCGCCAGCCTGTAAAGCACTCCTATCCGAATGAAAAGAAAAAGTCCTGGAATTTGATAAACGGAGATATATCGTATGTGAGGAAATTGACGATAGTGTGTATAACTAGACTGAAAGTTTGGTTACCTGAGTCGCTACTGATACGTACTTAATTTTTTATGATGGTGAAATGTTATGAGCAACGTTCAATTTTTATTAGGATATGATACCAATATTAATATAAAATCGTTTGACGGGAATGTTTAAGTATGTACGTCCATAAATAGTAATAAAAAATGCCAATGATATTTAAAAAAAATAGCAGTTATGCAACTGCAATAGTTGTAAAAGAAGAAAATAGGAGAAAAACTATTATATTATAATCAGAAGCAAATGATAAAAATCCGATCGTAACCTTGTTAAAATCAGTAACAAGTAAGATGTGCAAGTCTTTTATATCTTAGAACTTTAGTAAATGGATGGATGAAACAAATAGTTGTTTTAGTAGAAACGCTTTGAGCACTATGAATAGAAATTCTGAAATAGGTCCATCACAGTTGGAAGCCTATGCCTTTAGTTAGAGACCCTGGAAGCTTTATAATCCAGACTGTGGTCATTGGATCTGTAGAGGAAAATCTATGTGGTTTTCGGAGAGTGACTTTACGCAGAAAAAGTGAATAGGTGAAGAGCAAAGAACCGCCAGTTGGAAAATACTGACTGGGCGTCATTTTTAGAAACTTTTGAGATATCCTAGCACATTTCTACTAACCCTTTTGATACTCTATACGACTTAGTCTTAGCACGGAACGGAAGACTGGATGGTATAAATGCTATAATTTGAAGTAGATTAAGGTCAGTTCAAAGCGACTTAAATTTTAACTCATTATTTAGATTTATTCGTTCCTGATTATTTAATCAGTTTTATATAAAAAATGTAATTTTATGAATAGAAGGTGGCCTCTGCTTCTCGGCTTAGTCGGTATTTAAATGTAGTACCGCTCAACAGTGGCTGCCGCATGCACGTGCGTGCGTTCTTTGGACTACTTTTAAAGCGGAATGTGTTGAGAATCGTACAACCACGATTAGGACGGATCGCAGACCGGTGACGTTGTGCTCCCATAGTAAATCATCGTATTGATTGTCCGATAAAATAAGATAGACTTAGAATCGCCATATTTTTCGTACCAGTAACTATGCAGGTTGTTAAAAACGTAATTCTTAAAATACGTCGATTTAAAATGCAGCGTTCAAAAATATCCGACGTGTGACGTCACAGACACAGACACTGTGACGTACTGACCTAGAACTCCCATGACTGGAATCATCACTTTGTTAATCAGTTATTTGGTAATCATCCTCATACTATCATTTGTATTCGCATCAGCGTTAAGAGGGTTGTCAGTTTGTAAGTGGCTTTGCCGAAGAAAGCAGAAAGCAACGAAGTAAGCAATTATATGGCGATCAGAGAGCTAACTTTTTTACTTCCCCTAACGTGAGGTGAGGGAGGCTCGTATGTATGCGATTGTGGAATGGAGCGTGAGGGTGCCAACGAGGGAATGAAAGAATTATACGTACGTTTTGGCCCCCACTTTTACCTTTGCTACAGGTCGCCCGCATCGAAAAGGATATATAGATAGCGACAATGGGAGATTAGCTATTGTTTTGAAATGGTAAATATCGTATACTGCAATCGTGACTATATCGTTTCATTCATGCTTTAAGCTTTAACATGATACATATAATGCAAAACACACCCAGCATCCCCACACACCCTCTTGAATACTTTCCCACGCATCCTCATACACATCCAACTACAATATATATTATTATACTTCTACAATAATAATTTCTAATTAATTTAAAATTATTTAGATATCTTGTTGAATTATATAAGCTAATAATGTGTTTGTTATTATTAATGTTCCATAAAATATTACATAATAAGAAAATGAATACACGAAAACGCAAAATTAAAAAATAGTCTACCTTAGAATAAGTGACACCTAGTTAGGATGGACGTAAGATATCGCATTTTTTTTTGTGAATAAATATTTTTGTTTTTTTAAAAAAAAAATTATTTGAATCCATTGAACTACAAATAAAAACGCACTATACAAAGAACCACTCTCTTATATACAACTTGTCCCCGCAGTTACCGGTAATATTGAAAGGGGTAACTCTATGCCGACACGCCTATTATCGCACAAAGTAATCCATCTTAATATTGCCGTTGAGGCCGGGTTGCCGGTAACTGACACCCTGTATAATATACTCATACATTTTATTGTCTCTCAAAAATATAGACAATAGTCCCAAAAAACATAGATCTAAAAATCCATAAATAAGAGGAAAATGTCTAATATGGAACATAGGCAGATATTATAATATTCCGGAAATGAGTTTAGATTCTTAATTTTGGCCTGTTTGTTATAACGAATTGTAGGATGAAGTGTCAAACCATAACAATTATAACAAATTATTCTTGGATAAAAAAATCATATCGCTGAAGTTATTCATGAAACATCTTATATAAAGTCTTTGTTCCCTTTATCCAACCCTTGTCTAAACAATTTATCTGCAAACAAATTATGGTTCTGAACAGTTTTGCAAATAATTAGTCGGAAAAAATGGTGCTGTGTTTCAAAGAACTAGACAATCACGTAAACCATATTACAAAGCAGTCCCAGTCAACAGCATTAGAGCGACAGGGTTTCACATATTGTTCGCTACATATCTTGATACGTAAGCATTCGCTATATTATGTTCGCCATACGTTCGCCATATGCAATATATTAATTATCCTAGGAATCTATCGCTACCATTCCTATTATTTTACCATAGCCTCACAGCCAAAACATATTTATTTTCAAGTGAGAAGGTGTCGGCGACCATTATAAGGTATTTCCAACCAACTTTTAATACTGCAACTCTAATAATCGCTAAGATCGCTGCCACCATTGTAAAGCTTGGGGCTGAGGGGATCAAAAAAGCAAATGCTTCAGCTCATGATTATTTGAAATGAGATTAACAAACATACATTTAAGGGAACCACACTCATTATATAACACTAAAATTTCATGGTCATTTGACATTTTAGTTGAAAGAAAACGGATTCGAACTGGGTTGAACAGCTCAATTCCTTAACGCTCGCGAAAGATGTACTGCCACTGCAAACCTCTGGTGCTTATAAAACCGAGTGTAGCTGTGGGATGTATTATGTCGGTTAAACGTAACGTCCCTTTATGACTTAGTAAGGGAACACGTTTAGGTGGTAAGTAATGTCCAGCGAGGAAAATCGGTATCTGCGAAAGCATATTGTATAGTGGAATGAACCATTAGTTGCAGTTTCATAATCCAAGAGTACTCTCAATTCTATCTCCCGCTAATGATCACGGAAGCAATTGAAATAAAAAAAAAACGCCAAACATCCACCACATAAAACCCTCTAATTAAGAAGTACTCATCGTCGACGCACTGACAACACGAAATTTAAGCAGGACAAGATTAAGCAGAGCATCGTGGCAGTAGAGATTGAACTACCCGCCCCAGCACCCAATGAACGCAGTGGCGACACGCAGCGTCTGCGACAGTCGCATTTTTATTGTCTCCGTGAAGACGGCAAATGTAAGTTTGACAAAACATTGGGGAAACCTAGTTCCACAAGGCAAAAATCCGTTTTCTATCAATTAAAATCCATACTCGTAAACCACTACAATAAGTACTCGCTTTACTGCGTTCGGACGTCAAGAAAAACAAATAGAAATAAAAGACCTGTCGTCTATTACTCTATTTTTATCGACCTCTACTAGACGTCATCAATTCTGTACTATCGCAAATAAAAACGTTGTTGAAAGAATAGCATCAGATAACACTTATGATATTAATGATGTTTCAATAGAATGATGCGTAATATGGATAAAAAAAAGACAAATACAAAAAACACCCAAGCAGCTTGTGGTCGCGTAACTCTATTATTGTTCTCCTAAGCAAAAATGCCAAAGCTTAGCTAAAAACTCATACTAAGATGAGAAATGCATACACTGGGTCCCAGAAGGAAAACATATTACTAAACTTAGACAAAAGGAGATCCCAGCACGAGATTAATAGTGTGGTAGCATACTATGCCTGAAAATATCTCCAAGAGTTATCGAATTTTCGCATCAGACTTACGACTTTCGATTAAAGATCGGTAAAGGTTTAGGAGAAAGTCCTTTTTGTGGCCACAACCTTTCCCGTAACAGCCAATTCACCGATTCCCTTTGAAATGTAAAACAGAAATGCAAAAATAAATGAATAAAAAGCAAACTTAAAAATATCTTTCTTTAAAATTCCACAGATATACTATCTGCGAGATGACAGTTATTGAATGCATTTAGAAGAAATTTTAAAACAAATTATTATTCACCTTTATAACGTGAGTTTTTTCTTGAAGTTAAAAATCAGATAAGCAACTTTTGTTTTTTTTTTTTGAGAAAAAATATAACAAAAAAATAGTAATTGGTCATTTGAACAATTTCACTGGTAAAATAAAAGTGTTAAGCGCACTGCTTCATCTAGCAGTAGGTAGGTAAAATATCGCGAATATTATTTATTCGCGGTATTTTACCTACCGCTATACTTTTTTAATCAATAAAAAAAACTAAACCCTAAAAATAAAATGTTTATTTTTTTCTTTTAATCTAAAGTTGTTTACTCTCGCACTGATTTACTCATTACAAAGATGCCACGAGTAAAAACTCATCCTGTATAAAGGTATTTCACCTTGAAGACGAGAACCTTTCCATGTCAGTCCAACTGCATGTATTCCGTAAGACACCAGCGCCGTATTTAACTGACTGGGAGACGTGCCAAGACAACCTGTATTTCACGAGAGGGAGACACTACTATGCAGCCTTTTGTAGGTGCGGGCGAGGCGAATATACAGAGAAAATGTAAAAAGAACACCGCGTTACGGCCAAAAGTAAAATGTCGTATGACACTTTTTTTAAGTTTCGTTTTATGGTCGTCGGATGTGTCCGTGGATTTATTCGCGAAGGTAAAGTCGTTTGCCGCTCTCCTGCAGATATGTACGATTCAGCAGCGATTCAGCAGATTGCGGATGTATGCAGTTTCTGGAGGAAAATTATGATGTCTTCAGAATTAAATCATTTGATTTTCAGTAACAGAAGGCATACTTTACTCTTCATTGATGATTACAACCTGGGAGATTATCATTAATTTATTTGTGAGGTATGGCAGATTTTTGTTCTCCTTTTGATGATATCTGGCACCACCCAGGCGTCTAAATTAGACCGCTTACTGTTTAACCTAATTATCTATGGCAATGCTGACGTTCATCACATCGTCATCTTGGCTAAAGCTCCGAATAGGTGCATGGCTGGGATGTGGTGTCCCGCCCATTGGTGTTTACATAAATAGCACTAAACGAGCTGTGATGACATATACTTCGACCAACTGACGATAAATTATTTTTTATCTTATGGCGGCCTCCTTCAAATTCCCTATGTATTATATTTAATCCCTTTCAAATTGTATTGTATTCTATTATATTTAGCTTTTCTATATAACTTTAACGTCAGCCCTGCATACTCCTAACAACTCAATCGGTACAAAATGGTCACGAGACACGAACACGATCCAATACGGACGGAACACAAACAGATTGTGAGTATTCTTTCAGTACACCAAGCAGATTATGAGTATTCTTACCAAACTTCAAGGCCGTGATATATCGAAAACGTAAGATGTTAAAATACTTCTATATAAAACCAATCTTCAAAACGTCTGAAAATATAGCTTTACCTCTGAATTCTGTAAACAATGTCTACTGCAAACCCAGGTTGTGTATAAAACGGAATACAGCTGTGGGTAAACCTAGGTAGGACAAATGAAACGGTTCATAACCACTCAATTGATGGATCACATCAAGGCAGTTAAAAACGTTCAGCGATAAAAAAATGGCGATATGCGAACACATTTTGGATAGCGGAACTAATTACTGGGTGCAGTTTCTAAATCACACCGTATTCCCCAAAGAACGAGTTTATTTTCCCCACATGATCAGGGAAGCCCTTATATAACATAAACCCTGAACCTCAATAGAGACGACGGTTTTAAACTATACTACGTGGAACCATCTTTTTAAAATGTTTTCGACGTCTATCCTAAGAGCGCAATGACGCGAAACGAGATACAGTGAGTGTTGTGTGCATAATAGATTTCCGAAAGTTGGGTGACGGCCCTGCCCCCCCCCCCTTCCGGTCATTATAGTCTGCGTAGTAAGAGCAGCACCTGAAGGGGCGAACACACTATCGGACGCGTCCGTTAGCCGCGGCTTATGGGCGCGATCTGTGTAATGAATTTCTATTGAGCCGTCCACATTATCGGACGTCAGTCGCGGACGCGACCTCGAGGCTTCGGACGTCCGATAGAGATCTGGCAAGCCACGTCCCAAACGACTGTGCATACTGTTCATAAGCCGCGGCAGCGGACGCGTCCGATAGTGTGTTCGCCCCTTTACCATTTTCCGGCAGAACAACAACGGTTAACGATTGACAGAACTTCAGTCTACCCTGGACAACGGCGATTACAACATCGTGGAAACGTCGAGTGGTACCTGTCTATTAGGATACCTATTACCTATGGTTAGATAGATATGGCTAGATACCATGGCTCAAACCAGTTGTCGGCCGTTGGCTTTATTATTAAATTATAAATCATAATAAAATAAATAAATGATATGATATTATGCTTATTAAATTATAATATAATAAATAAATGATATTATGTATAATAATTAAATTAAATGATAAAATAAATTATAGTATGCTAATTGAATTAGTATATAACGCTGTAAGTTTTACGAATAAAATAAAATAAAGAAAATATTATTTTGTAATCTCGTACCCTAGCATAAAGGTGGGTCCATTGTGGATTTGTAGGTGAAATGAGCTTATCACCTTACGCGCGCCGTTCCAATTACGATACGGTCTCGTAAATAGGAATCCGTCCGGTTCGTAATGCGGATTAAATCCACTCCCCTCCAGCTGCACTGTTTAGCGCATTGGAACATGGTCTTGCGCTGTGGAATTCAATTGTTTCGTTTGCTAAATCGCGGGGTTGGTACATAGTCATCATTCCCCGTTCATCATTCGATAATAGCGTTATCGGGCCACTTCAGACATTTGTGAGCCCTTTTCTTCTGGTACCTTCTCCACCGTTCGCCAAGAGCAGCGAACGTTGGCAAACTCATGTTAGATGTATTAAATCAAATTATTTTTGTTGATTTACCGGTCGGAAGCCAGCATTCGAGCGCAAAAAAGGCGCCGCAACTGTTTAGTCGATTTTGTAAATAAATACTAACAATATGATTTTTCATGAATTGCCTCTTGTTACCTAATACTTAATCTTGTTAGTCATGTGTATTATATATTAATATTATATGGGATTCGACCGAAAGGGCTACGCGCAGATTTATCAAACGACGCAATATTACTATAGACATTGTTGGCGCCCGACCGGTTAAGCCGTTTTTGAGTCCAGTTTTATTGAGTTGTAAATATACGTTTTTTATTCACTCTCTATGATCATTTTAGGTGAAATCTAAATCAAAAATAAACATTAAATAAACATATAAACTGTATTTTAATCGATATTGTAAAATAGGTTTTATTCACTCCTTGATCAAGGTAATTAATATTTGTGTCTAATATGAAAAAATGCGAAGCCAAAATGAGATGAAAAATAAAATGGTCCTGTTAAAACAGTAACATCGCCACGCTCGGTGTTATAATTTCTTTGACTATTGTGACAACAACAATGTGTTACACTTTGAACACGCATTATTATGCGTACGCTTACTCGCACTGCGAACAATTCTAGGATACGCGGACTGCCCACTTACATGATAGAAGTATCAACTGTATTTTTTAATTGTAAATATGTATTGTTTTCAAATTGGTAAAACTGTTTGTATTTGTTTTTTTATTTTTTCAAACAAAAAAAGCATACAGTTTCCAGTTTTCTATCATCCTTTATTTTTCTATCATCCTATATTTAATCATACAATATCTAAGTTTTTCTCTCAGCAGTAGCAGACAGCAGTGAATCAAGATTATTAGGTAAAAAGTATTCATAATTCTGCGAATGGTAGTAAAAAATTGGCTCCTTTACGATGTAGGTCGTGCAAAGACTGAAATGGAAATGCTTGATAAAATAATTTAAAATATGTGTGTATGTAGATGTATGTGTATGTGTGTATATGCATATATGTATGTATGTTTGAATGTGCATATGTGTATATGTATACGTAACTAACCCTTTATCATGTATATTTGTATTATTATGTGCACTATTTTAGAGCAGTATCTTAGTGTTAGTATTGAAAGTAGTTTCTTTCTAGACAAATGACGTCAGTATTACTCAAAAAACAAAGGCAGTTTATTTCGTATGCCCAGATACAGGCTGTTTGGTCTGGTTGGGCATTCGTCTAAAATGATCGTATGGGTTGTGTTTCTTTTCCTATTGCTTATATAAATCGTTACAAATTATATCTGTATGATCACACTGTTAACTCTCTACCGGGAGTTAATGGGCCCTTGCTGATTAACTCCCGGTAGAGCCGGTTGGCCACGAAGACCCATTCTGTTCAGGGTAGGTCACACTCACGGGTCAACACCTATCCGACGGCCTCCACGCATGAAGTGCGAGCCTGGGTAGGACTCTGGCCTTATGGTTAGTTTCCCCTGGAAATCAACCTTCTGGCGCTCCTGGACGGTCTGCGCACCGTGCGGCTAAGCCAATCGACTGTGCACTCTGACTAACAGTCGGGGGAGTCTGAAAGCAGTACTGTTTCCTATAGAGCGGGGGTGGTTGCGGACCTTACGGCGACTGCTCTTGAAATGACCATCGGCTACCCGATCCTGGGTGAACAGCCGGGCAAAGGACGCTGTGGTCCGCGATAAATTCGGTAAACACCGTTTCACCGCTTCGTAAGGGAGAGGACCGCGCAAGCGACATTGAACTCGTAACCAATCGAGAGACTGGAGTAATTTGGTCACAATTGGAAGTAAGGGCGTGAGTGTAGGCCCGCCGGGTAACACTCCTGGCTATCTCGCGGTTAAGGCGTTGGCCTCTTACGGGTTTGTGGCGGAGCTAGACGGTGGACTGTTTTGTCCAAGTCTTCTGCGCTCACTCCAGGGAGATAGAACGACTAATCGTTAAAACTTCCTGAGGTGACGGGCTCGCCCGCTGTAGTCGACAACTCTACTTGTTAACTCTCTACCAGGATGTAACAAATAAATAAAATAGAAAAATAAATGGCGGTTCAATTAACTCACGCAAATTAAAGAAATTTGTCTGTAGCGTATGTGATCGATCTTTAGTAGTATGAACTATTTTCCGAATGTTTAATCTATGATCTGTGGACAAATCGATATCAATTGGTAATCAATGCTAATAATCGCAAGTTGAAATATTTCAATTAAGGATCGAAACGTATTGATCCAACAAACATCAACATCATATATATTTTGAAATGAATTGAAAAATCTCCTTATTGCACAAAAAAATCTTTAAGGTATGATGGCGGACTTAGTTCTAGTTAAACAATATCTATTAGTAATGTTTTGAATGTACGTATACCGCATTTTATGAACGTGATCGCCTTTTACGTCCGTGAACTCTTTTGCCACGCGTTTTTATACTTCAAATGTAAAAAAATTACTTCATGATAATGGTTTTTATGGTTTTTCTTCATAATAAAGAAGAAATAAATTTTAAAAAGGCTATCCAACAGAAACATTGACAGTTCGCGTGGGCCTGTCAACTCGGATTTTAAAATGTCGACTATGCCTCACATGTCAATATTGCCTGGCCATAATATAAATTCATTCCTTCTTTCCCTCATGCATACGTTTGCCTGAAATCCGGTAGAATTATATATTATTTCTCCAAAACGGGCCTCAACGTAAAACGATCTATAGTAGATCAATCAGTAATCTCCGCTATTTCCATGCTCAACTTTCTTTTTTACCTTTTTTTAGGCCCTACATTTTGAATAACAAAGTAACGACAGGTATGATTGTCTGTCGAGTCCCCCGCCTCATCTTCATCCCAATTATAAACGACCCATTTAACTTTATCCTGGTCGAGGTATATAAGAAAGCGGTACCCGAAAGAGAATGAAACTAATGTGCCTATAATGTAATATGATGCGTACAGAGATAAGCCAAGAATGTGAAAAAGTAATAAGTAGCGAAAATATTTAATCATAAGTTGGCACGGCAGCCGTAATATCCGTTATCTGGCGCCTAGATGACGTCACCTGGTCGACGGGCTGACGTCGCTAATCGCCCGACTTTCCTTCTTACAATTTCCGCCCCTCGGCCGTCCGCCCAAGAGTAATTTTCGCGATAACATCTGTAGCCGGTAAATGGACACGGGCGAAGTTTCATTTTCTTTTTTTTCTCTCTCTCTCGTTCTCCCACTCCCTCCTCGTCTCTCTGGCTGGGGTCTGATGGTAGAAAGCTGGTAATAACGAATTCGATCAAAAAATGGATTGTCGCGGTGACGAGAGATGGACACATCGCGCTGTACTATCTGGGGAAATAATAATATCATCGTTCGTATTCTGACTGCGCTAAATTGACAAACGTTCCTATTTGCTACAGGTAACAGTGGATACAATTCCCAGAAGTATCTATAGTAATGTATAAAATATCTATCATTCCGAGTTTTATGAAATACCTTGTGCCTAGTTGGTTTAATCGAAATAAAAAAAAATATACTTCCTTTAAGTTATGTTTTCGCTTAAGGTCGTTGTTAGCCGGCTGCGTTAATATTACCCACATATTATATGACGTTGTTTGATTGTTTTAGCTATTTGACATAAAAATAAATTGCGTGATTATTATTTTATGCAAAGTTCCTTTTCTACATTTAAAGTAGAAAAACGCTTCAGAAAAAGATTTAAAAGTAGAAAAATGCGTTCACGTGCATAAAATGCGTTCACCTGCATAAAATGCGGTATATATAACCGTTAACGTTACATAGTTTGCAAAGGGGCCAGTTTTAAAAAAAGAATATTTAAAAAAAAACAATGCTTGGTATCGTACCTATTGCTAATTTTGAGGGTTTTACCAGAAACTTTTTTCATTTTCACCGCCCGTGGGAATTCGGTTCAAAGTATTAGACACAAGAAATATCATTTATGTGTGTTTTGAAATATAGCCAACGCGACCAGGTTACTGACCACAGCCGATAAAATCGACATCGAACCTGATGTTATTCTTCGTCACACAATAATAGTAATTTGACATTAGTTTTTTAAAACACTGCTTAATAATAATAAAATAATGTCGGTAGATAAGTTTTATGTATGGTTTTTATTTATTTATTATTAACATAATACATATTGCCATCGTATTATAAATGCATGGCCTGTTGGAGAAAGTGATGGATATCTAAAATACGATAACGGTTAAAACCAGGATATCCTGGATATACTATCCGACGACGCCGACCTCTTGGTTGACTGGACTTCTTCGAAGATGCGCGCGGAAGTGACTCGTGAAGCCCAGTTTGTTTCTAAAGGTCCGATTACAACGACTATAATAGAGTTCACCGCAGTGTTCTAAGTGTATGTGTAAGTGGGCTTCGGACGAGTTTTGCGCTGTTGGCGTTTCGAGTCGAGGTTTTCAAGCCGGGTTTCCTCAAACTCTTTAACTTTTGTGGTCACCCTGGAGCGCCACTCGCTGCGTTTGTGAGCAGCCCTCTCCCAGCTCTCAGGTGGAATACCACTGGCGGTTAGTGTATTTCTATATAAATGCGATATTTTACTGTATTTCTCATACAGTTTATTCATACATAAAAATACCCTTATAGTAAAATAAGCGAAAGAAAATAATGATTTAAAGGAGGCGGTGTAGTCTCAGTTTCACAAACGGAGCGCCATCTGTTGGCGACACCACACTCGTCTCACAGGTGCCAACGATATATCGCCAGTACGCACCGTCTGTATACCCCTCCGCCCTTCGGCATTTTTCCTACAAACAAAACTCTGGGACAGTCGTTTGAAGCATTTATGTTAATATTAATAAAAAAATATATGTGAAGTCCGTGTGATGTTGATATTTTAAATTGGGGCAGATATTTTAAATTGGATTACCTTGTTATCAAAAGGGGATGAGAAATTATTTTTTATCATGACTACGACATAAAATGTCAAATTTAAGACATTAAATTGCAAAAAAATCTTTACTGTGGCAATGTATTTTTGAGTTCTTTATCAAGATCAAGGTTTTACAGGTAAAATAAATTAAAGGAAAGTCTATACCGTACACCCTTTAATAGGTGATAATATTCATAGGACCAATATTGTACTCTAACTATAATGTATTTTTACTCTAGCTCTACAATTGTAAACGAATGACATCTAGTTTATTGTAATTTCTAGCAGAAGCTAAGTTTAGTGGAGAGGCATGCGACGTGGTATTTATAAATACACGCTTCTTGCTTGACCTATTATTTGCTATGTATGTATAATATATTTTAAAGATATATTTTTATGAGTTTCTTAAAGTAAATAAATATATTATACATACCTTGCTTCCCGAATGAACAACAGGGCTGCAGTTATATTGGAAAGTAAGGATCCTTAGAAGTAGAGGTTTACAACCGAATTCTACTCATTTCGTAGATGGCCAGAGTATCGAATATTGATGTGTGAATCGAATTGATAAATACACAAAGTAATCGTTGTTACAAAGAAACGAAAAAAACAACATTCCTGATAACAATATCAGTATTGAAAAATATAGTATACTGTTTTTTTAATGTTCTTAACCATTAAATATCGTCGAAAATGTGGCGGAAGAGGGATATTCTGGCTCATACCCAAAAAAGGAATGACATGGAGAAGTACAACATTTCGGTCTCATGCAGCAGTTTTGAGAAGAAAACTTTGGTAACATCTCAGTTAATTCCAATTCCAATAAGCGACGTAATTGCAAGAAGAAGAGTCAATCTTTGGTCTAACCTAATCCAAATTTTTATCATACGAATTTTGATCCAGATCACAGCGATATTTCGAATCATCTCTTTAAAGCGGGTGAGATAACTTCATGACTGGTTTATGCAGTGTATATGATAGGATTTTGAAGATGTTCTTTTTAAATAATAATCTCGATTATGTCATCAGAAGCAACACTTGCGAAAACGCCATAAATTAATAGTACCGACGCGAAAACACTCTCAGTATTGTAGTAGTTGAAGTATGCGGATTCATAGTCAGTAGACAAAATATGCAGGGAATATTCAATCTGAAGTAAAAGCACAGAAAATTAAATATTTTCGTAAATTAAATATTTCATTTAAATCATTTGTTCTAGTCTTAATTCTAAAATGATTTGATTTCCATAATATACTGACTTTCATCTAGGGTGCTATTTAATCAGTGTGGGAAAGGACTCTGATGAATTCGGCTTTGATATTTTAGCTATCCTTAGTGCAGACAAATAAAATGTATTAAACGTAATAGTAATTTCCCTCTGAAATTAAATCCTAAAACTTTTTTATATGTATTGTCAAATTGTAACCTGTACATGAACTTATAAAATAATAAATAAAATGCCATAAATAATACATACTATGTAATTTTTCTGATTTCACTAATAAAAAAAATATTTTTTTTCATTTTTAATGTTTTTGATATAATTTAGGGACTTATAACTTTTAAAATATGATAATATGACTTATTGTTCGAAAACATTGTTATTCTTGTAGATGAAAATTTTAAATCAATCCCAGGCTTGTATCGTGGATTGCAAAAGCCTTTTCTGCGGCCGACTGTACGTTCGTGCATATGTCTGGTAGGTAATGTTATAATTTGTGTTTGGCCTGTTGCGAGGGTGTAAAATTGCAAAAAATGACGTATAACCTGCGACGCGCCCGCCATCTGAATTTTTTCTCTCAACGCGCGTTATTGGCTAAAATATATCAGCTTTTCCAGAACATATTTTCAGGTAGGTGAGCATGTGTACTGTTTTATCATAATCGTGGCATGTTGATGAGTTTCCTAAAATGTTTTGTTTATTATGATATTTTTGGTCGATGTGTGCACCGACCAAATTATTTTCTTAGACTGTCTTCAACGCTTCTTTGCTTTATTGCTGAATTTTAAACTTTATTATGGTTATAGATTATTGCAAACAGTAATTTGAGAAATTATTCACTTAAAGGGTAATTAGAGAATGAAGAAACATTCTGATGCTGGAAAAACTTTCTTACTTTTTTGATCTGTAGTCGCTTCACTAACACTGTCAGTGTCTGAATTGTTACTTTCTGACCCACTGAATTCCATATCAAACTCTCCATAAAGAAAAAGTAAAGAAAAAAGCGAGCCAGATTGTAATATGTTTACACAGCGCGAGCCAGTGGCAACTAGAACCTCTTTCCACTAATTTTGACAGCATTTGGCCAATAGAGGGCTTCAAGTAGCTGTGAAACCGACCAACGTAGCATTATTCTGCTCTCTTGTGGCCATTTTTGTAACTAACAACACGCAACGAATTGCTCCAGTGTTTAAATTTCTAAACAGTATATTTTCAAGATAGACGAGTATTCTCGGGCTTTTAAGTTTATGTACAAATTAAATGAAAAGCCCTATATTCTAGGGCTTTTATGTAGTTGATGCCACATTTATTTCAAATTTAATTTTAAATTATTGATTGAGTTCAAATTATGAATACATTCAATATACAAAAGTCTTAACCTAACTAGGCTGCCGCCTGTTCCAAGGTAGACAATTTATTTTAATTATCCTAAGAAATCTATAATATTATATTTATATAAATCATACTCAAACAATACTCATAACAAAATAATATGTAATGTAACAGAAATATCTTAATTACCAAATAAAAATTCGTAAGAAAATGTCATGAAAATTGTTAATATTATTTTATTTTAAAACATGATAAAAATTAATATATATTTATATATGTAATAATAAGTATTAATATGTATTAATAATATGCAAAATAAAATCACAAAATTAAAATAAAATTACTTTTAGAAATCAACAATTTATATGACAACATATACTATTATGTTTTTATTATAATGATTCAATTATTTAATAAAGTGTTCAATATCTGAATTAGTACAATTTAAGAGGTAGGCACTCAAACTATTTTTAAATTTATATGAAATTTTAATGTCTTTAAAATTTCATGGTATGAAAACCCGGATCACATAAAAATCTTGTATCACCCGGATGGTATAGATAGATGATAGTTGTTTCACAGAATAGTTCGCCCTCTAAAACTTAACCGAGACAACAGTTAACGCTTTATGTATGTGTGGAATTACAGACACTCTGATATATTCTACCCCCCGTGGTCGCTTGAAAAGTGTATTCCGAGCGGCAGCGACGAGGTAACGGATGTCCAATCTCCTGCCCTGTCCATAAATCATGCAGCGGCGGTTTGTAAATATGGAAGTTATGTTGCGCTGATATCTTGCGGAGCCACGGGAAGTGTTCGGGGGTGAAGGTGAATTTGCTCGTAGAGAAATTGCCAGTAAGTTTCCGTTTAGAAATGAGTTGAGAGGCGCAAGTTGTTCCGCTCTAGAACTTGCATGTTTTGCTTGAATGAGTCAGTGAATAAATTGAATTTATATGTTTGCTAATAAGCGCTTCTCCAATCGCTGTGATCCAATCGTAGTCTTCAAAATAAGCTTCAAAATAAAAAATGATTTTTATGACAGTGTATTTTGTTAGTGTACCTATTAGTAAATACACTGATAAATATACACTAATAAATACACGACTTATAGGTAATACACTGACAACATTTACACATTACTATGCCAAATGAGTTTGATATCATATTTGATTAATTTCTGGTTTGCTGGTTTTAATCCATATTCTTACACCACAATATACATATGACGTTAAAAATTAACTTTTACAGTAGGGGAAGTATCGTCCTACTTATACCATCTATTTAGCTAAGGACCTTTTTCAAAAATCTGTTCGCAGTAGTTTTTGAAGATAATCTACTAGATTACACTATACATGTCCTTTGACAACTACTGCAATGGTAGCTATACATGTGGTAGGAAAGTCCTTTTTTGACCAAAAAAGTAAATTTTCCTTTAGAAAATTTTACTTTTTACCCATTGTTTATATTACTCTATTTCTTAAAAGCTATTTGTAATATAGGAGTATTCTTAGCTTTTTATTATATTGAAGTATGACTAAAGCGCCCCCTGGTAGAGCGATTTCAACCGCATCTTTTTAACTCTTGCCAAGACCAAATGATGCCTGCAAACCAAATTTCAGACCAATCGGATAAATCGTTTGAGCGCTATCGTGAAGAAATTTATACAGTCACAGACACCCAAAAGTGCGTTCCCAGCACTTTTCCTCAGCCGGGAAAGAAAAATTCATCTAAAACTACCTGCGTTGTCGTTGAATCAATTTAACGGTGTACAGCAACGTGAACGCAACAGCCAACCAAAAGCGAAAAACGACGAGCCTGGCAAAAAGGTAGCATTATACAACAATAAAGATCGGACAGATTAGAGGCGCGCTGCGCGACCAATCTCTGCCGTTACGGTCCAACGATGATTTATTGTTATTGGCGGACGGACGCCATTGTCCGATTATTCCCGGGACTTTTCTTCCTCGTTTTTAGCCAATTTCCACACTGGCCAAGGTGAGAGCCGGTGGTCGACTGAAAATATAGTAAACTTTTAAAAACAGGTTGATGCAAGCAATTTCTCATAGAAAGACATGAAAAATCAGTTGTGTCATACCAAGACTCCTCACAAGTAGCCAAGGGCTTACAAAGGGACTTTGAGGGTGATATCTCTTTTTGCCATATGTGCAAAATTTAGTTGTACAGTGCAATGATGTAGCCAAAAGCAAGAACAACGTGTTTTAATTTATTTTTTTATATCACCACCTTTAAAGTTGCGAAAAAGGTCATTTGATAGCCAAAAATAACAACATAAAAAATAAACTGTTAAAACATACTTCTCTAGTGACTCTGGGTCGGGGTCACCAGTTAAAGTAACTAGACGTGGCCGTAAATGGTTGAGTGTAGATAAGGAGTCCTTAGCTCATGACCTCAGAGTTATATTAATTTGTCCTTGCACCTCGACGTATACAGAGAGTAGATACACACAATATGAATATTTGAACAGTTTTGATAAAAGTTAATTTATGAAAAATTACTTACCAGTAGAGACGATATGACAGAAGTGATCGAAGTAGCCGAATTGAAATAATTAATTACATTGAGCTCTATTTATATTCGTAAACCGCGAGAAATAAATCAAATAGTGGGGTTATAATACGTCAATAAAATACTGCTAAATATGAATGACGCATGAAAGATGAGAAATAAAATATTCTTTGAATTATTAGTCATTATTGTGTGAACACAAAATTGCAGTTTATACTGAGAATTATACGATGTCATTTAATATTCTTTGCATTGCTGATAAGTCCCTAAACTTTTAATATTTTGAAGTCCACGACGATGTTGCTAGGAGTTGGATTTGGAGGCAATCAATTTATGGGGGCTAGTCCGGGATCTGCAATGAATGTCAGCGCGTTTGGAACCGCGCGCTCGCTTAGAGCCACAAGTCGTTCAGAGCTCAGATTATTTAGTTTTTAGGAAAAGATCAAGTTGTACATAAAATCGGCCCAGTGGTATAGTGGTTAGATCGCCTGATCTTACATCGTAAGGTTCAGGGTTCGATTCCCGTCTTGGTCACCATTTTCCGTTGGGATAAAATTAACGGACTAGCATTTTAATTCTGTCGATCGAATTCAATAACAAGACACACACTTACACACATGTTACACGAACACATACATATAAACACATCATAGTAGGGTTGGTTGAAAAAGATTGTCGTATGACAATAAACCCGCCCATTGTGAAATTTCACAATAAAGAGTATATATGCTCTTACACACACACAATTTTTTATCTCAACTACCATGTAGAAATCCATTAAAAATATATTAAAAGCAGCATAACTATAATATATACATATATATTATTTCACAGTAATTAGATTAAAATTCATATAGCAGCGATTTTAAATTCGGAAAACCAAACGCGATTTTCTCCATATAATGAATTTTACACTTGGGTGGAATGTTCCTTGAGGCGGGGGGTGGGGGGAGGGGTGAGTATACAAATAATAACAATACAGCAGAAGCTCAGGCGTATGATACTCATATTTAATGAATACAATATTTTCCGATATAATATTACAGTGTAGGTTCGTCCATAAAGGTACTCCTAATGCGTTATAAATTTTCCGCTTGTGGTCGGAAAAAGGGTAGAAAAGCGGGGTGCAGGGCTAACCGCGTCGCACCTGCCGGCAAGTTACTGATCCTATTACCGATGTCCGCCGCGCTCGTTAGCCGATACAAAAACCTTTATTACATTTCAGTCGACATATTGCTCATATCGATTTTTCAGATATGCGAAATTCATAGGGGAGACATTTTCCACATCAGCCCATAGAAACCAAGTGGAAGTACAACCAGACGTCGTTCGTCGACTTTCAGAAGCTCTCTGACACAGCATGTACAGTGTACTGACAAATAATTGACGGAATTGTTCACTTGAAAGTACAAACAAAAGTTTGTAGCAATGTATTTAATTGTCGGAGTTTTGGCGCTAACTGTCAACCTGGTTGTTCACAGGTGTAAGTTAGGTCAGGAAACTTAAGGTTTGCACTGTGATAGGCTGATGAATATGTGCTTGAACGAGAAAATTCGGATCTTACATTATGAATTACATTATATTGAATAACCGAACAAGAGATGATAAATAAGAGAACAATAAAAACCACGTTGACGTGGTTTCTATTGTTCTTTTGTTTTCATAAACAACAATTGGGAATCTGGTTTTCATTTTTTATCATTAATGAAATTTGCAGTCGATAATAATCTGATAATTAAAAAATATAATGAACATGACTTTGACTTCTAGCGACTTTGAAGTCGCTTCAAGAAAACAGTCAACATGACTTTTTCTTTGAGTATCAGATTATTTTTCATTGCATTAATGTTTAATAAGAAAAACAAATACCCAAATGTTGCCCCAAAATGTTTCAATATCTCAGTTCTGCAATTGAATGAAACTTAGCTCATCCATCCATCCATTATTAAAATCCATGGTATGAAATGAAAATATACGCTAAAACCTTTCCTGTGACATGAGTCTCATCGTAGTTGGTTCAGGTTCAGGCTTCATACAAAGTGCCCATGTTCCTTTCTACACAATATAGTAGGAAAGCCAAGTCGAGCTACATAAATCGTATACAAAACAGTGAAACACAAAAATGAATATGTCGACTGAAATGTAATAAAGGTTTTGTATCGGAAAGAGCGTGAGTTTATTTTGAAAAACGCCGATGCCAATTATTCTAGAATAAAAAAACGCAGTGTTTTGAATTTAGCATAGAGTTAGCGTTAGCATGTCGTTAGCATATGTCACTACGATACATACATACTCGCTGTTTTGTATTGTTTATTTATTTACTTGATAATCATGCTACAAATTTCAATTTGGTTTGGTTACATACTGTAGAAATCCGGTTGCATGGTGTCTTTTTATTCGGGACACTAAAAAGCGAATCACACCTATCATTTTCGTATTCAGGGCAGGCCGCGCTGAAGCGTAGCGCCGTAGCGGCGTAGCGGCGTAGAGGGACGGCGCGGGTCGGCGTGGCGCGTAGGTGTAGAGGGGCCGGATCCCCATATGCCGTCGCTCTATCTGCCTCTGAACGGAATCCAATAATATTCACCTGCCGCCTGCGGCCGCTCACTCCGCTCTGCAGCCGCGACACGAGCGATAAAAAGTGAAGCTGGATAGTTTCTGAAAACTGCCTCGCGCGGCGTGGCAGGCCGCGGTTACATCACACGTTTTTTTTTACATTCGCAGAAAAGTTTTCTAGAGACCTAGAGTACGTATGATAAAGATGAATGAAATGAGTTTTATTACAGAAGGTTTGAGGAAGCAGATGCTCTGGCCACAGAAGGATCTTCGAAATTCTAAAATTGGCCACCAAAAATTGGCTAGATATAAAACAGGAAATTACTGAAGGGACTAGACAATTCAAATCCGCCCAGAACTAGACAATTCAAATCCGCCCTTCACAAAATTATCTACAGCACTCACTGCACTGCAGGAAGTGTGGTGATAAAGATGGATGTACCTATATATCTTGTAGGAGTGTCACAATTTGACCAACTTAAGCCTAAAACTATAGGACTCCCTTATTCGAATGCTAACGAAATTCTTACGGCAGTAAACTGTAATTTCTGTTTTCTACTCCGTCTCTTTGAAAAGAATAGAACCAGGCGCAGAGCGCGATTTGAAAATTAATTTAAATTTAAACATTTTTATTATTCCCATATATATATTCATGACTATTACGTTATTGCTATGGTAATGAAAATGGCATTGTATTCTCCATTTAATGAACAATATTTATCATTATATTATTTTATGATAAATGATGATTCAAATCGATCATAAATTATTTATTTACATAATGGCATTATTGACAATACTATACGCAAAGAAACAGGAATATATATACTTAACTAGGTATAGGAATGTCTACCTACTGGAGTTGAAACAAATTCAAAGTCACGGGTAAAAAAGAACAATGTATTTTTATTGTGAAAATGAGATACTAATGCAATTACATGGCTTGTACCTAAACGAATTGAAGCGTGAATTGTTTTGTGAAAATAGTTCATAATCTTCCATTAAATGAAGGAAGAAGAAAACGTGTGACGGGAAAAACTGATCAAAGTCAACCGTCACCACGTTGACCTTGATCAGTCCATTCCATCACACGTTTTTTCTCCCTTCATTTAAGGGCAGACTATGATCTTTCTTCCCAAAATCGATTGATTGTGTCACCGTATTGACCTTGATTAGTCTTTTCAGTTAGGTCCGGGTACCTCGATAATTCTCAGGTTGAAGCTGAAGAGGAACTTTGATGGGAAATACTGATCCAGGTAATGACATTTTCGCGTACTCCCATTTTTTGAGGTATAATTTAAATAAAAGAGATTTAAAAAAAAAACAATTATATTTAGGTTACAGACAAAAAATAATCTCCGACCGCTCAAACCCTTGCTAATATATATATATATATATATATATATATATATATATATATATATATATATATATATATATATATATATATATATATATATATATATATATATATATATATATATATATATATATATATATATATATATATATATATATATATATATATATATATATATATATATATATATATATATATATATATATATATATATATATATATATATATATATATATATATATATATATACATATAAATATATATATATATATATATATATATATATATATATATATATATATATTTATATGTATATATATATATATATATAAATATATACATATATTGGGAGGGGGAGTGAATGGGTGTCAAGGTGAACGCTCACATGTGGCAAGACAGCTGTCCTAAACCTACCACAGCCGGTTCGTAAGTCCGGAATCCACTGCTCACCCCCCAGAAGTGTAAAAAAAATAGTATTATGATGGGCCCGACTCCGGTCGGTGAATTCCATGGCAGCTCCGTTTGTATTTATTATTTATATATATATATATATATATATATATATATATATATATATATATATATATATATATATACATATATATATATATATATATATATATATATATATATATATATATATATATATATATATATATATATATATATATATATATATATATATATATATATATATATATATATATATATATATGTATATATATATATATATATATAGATATATATATATATATATATATATATATATATATATATATATATATATATATATATATATATATATATATATATATATATATATATATATATATATATATATATATATATATATATATATATATATATATATATATATATATATATATCTATATATATTTGATTGTAAATTATTATTTTTTCAAATTGAAATTATGTTTATTACTAAATAAATGAAATGATAAAATAAATGAAAGGGCACTTATATGGTCTGTGGCGACCAGGAGCGACTCCATGCCTTTTTCGTTTTCTCTTCTTTCAGTATTTGCGGTTTCCTACTGTGGAATTGGAACCTTTCTACTTTATCCTACAGCGGCAAAACAACAATTCGAAAGATGAGAGCAATGCTGGAAAATAATAAGCGATTAGATATCTTAAAAACTAATGATTATTAAAAATGTCTATCAATATTTCGGCCAAGCCGTCGTCAAGATAAATGACATTTCTGAAATCGAACAATTCGTTGAAAATTAAAATTCAAGGAATCGAACAAAAAGAAATGGATAATAATATTTTACACGATTAAGTTAAAGTATATCATAACCAACCGTGTGAAACGTTATTTTTAAATGAATGATAATTAAAAATAAAAAGCATTTGATGATTATGATGATATGATAAACCTGATTATGATTATGATTATGATGATATGATAAAACTTCGGGATATATTATCTGATTTATTCCCCATCATTTCTAATGATGCATCCACTAAGGATCTCTTAGATTCACCGCCAGTTTTATCTTTCCGCAGACCACCTAATATTAGATCAATATTAAACAAAACAAAAAATAATCAAAATTTCTCTATTGGTAATAATAAATTTCTCTATTGGTAAAATATATATATATATATATATATATATATATATATATATATATATATATATATATATATATATATATATATATATATATATATATATATATATATATATATATATATATATATATATATATATATATATATATATATATATATATATATATATATATATATATATATATATATATATATATATATATATATATATATATATATATATATATATATATATATTTTTTTTTTTTTTTTTTTTTTTTTTTGATATTTTAAGGGTGTAAATTTTTTTAAATTATTTTCAAGAATATATAAAATTAGATTCATGAAAAGTTACTTATCTGGGGTCCTGGTGGACCAGAAACATTTGAACGATAGTTGTGTCCTCTTTAAATACTTAGGGCAGCGGCACCTGTTTCCGCAATTGATAACTTATGATGTTCTTAGTTATTGCAGCCGAATTACTGTATGCCCTTGGATGTAATAAGTATAGGAGGATGGTTTCTGTAACAGAAATGGATGTTAGTAACTTATTTTAGAAGAAATTATATGACTGAGAATATTTCGACACTAGTCGTATTAATCTCTATGACATTTCTCTATGAGAAATGAAGCGGCAAGAAGAATACTCAAGTATTCTTCTTGCCGCTGAAGAAGGAGCCACGGGCTCCGAAACGTCCGGCAAAGGTACAACCTTCACTAACCTTACAAATATATATATATATATATATACATATTATTATATATATATATATATATATATATATATATATATATATATATATATATATATATATATATATATATATATATATATATATATATATATATATATATATATATATATATATATATATATATATATATATATATATATATATATATATATATATATATATATATATATATATATATATATATATATATATATATATATATATATACATATATATATATATATATATATATATTGTTAGAAAAATAAAAAAAAATAATATTATAAATAGTAGCATCAGCGTCATCAAAACGTCTTTCATTTAATAATTCCGATGTGGCTATGTAGCCGCAGCCTACTGCGCCCGGCGCCCACCTTGAGTGTCGCATCTGACAGGGTTGCGGGGAAATCTGAACCGAGGAAAACTTTTGCGAAGTGGAAAGTTTTTTGTTAACATCCTTTTTTATCCGCCATCTGCTCACTTCGCGAAAAAGAGGCTAAGCGGAGCGGAGGTGACACCGCCGAATGCCGACTTTTTTTATTGTGTTTTAAGGAGACTTTTCCCTATGGGAAGTATTGAATTAGAGAGATATACGGAATTACATACAATAAAATGTCGCACGAGATTTGTAGTTTTAAAGATGGGAAACAATCATCACGAGATTACGATATTTTTAGGGATATTTTTAAGTATCATTCAAGAACGAAGTTTTATCAAAGGAAATATAATTATCAAATAAAAAAAAACAAAAAAATATGTATTTTCAACTTTTTTTAATGTTCAATAGCCAAAACCTAACTAGGCTGCCGTCTGTTCTAAGACAGACGATTTATTTTGAGCGTCATTATTAAAATATACATCATACTTAATATAAATACTCTATCATCATACTTAATATAAATACTCTAAAAACCTACATAAAATTGAAATGTCATAAAAATATTATAAACGAGCAATAATAAACAAGCAAATTAAAATATATTTAAGATAAAAAAATAAATACACCAAAATTAGTCAAATTATACGTACAAATATAAAATAAATATTTAATAAATTGTAGAGATAAGTCGATTGTATAATCAAGGTAATAAATTACTATAAAATAAAAATAATGATAATAATGAGAAACATTAAAAAAAATATACAACAGGGATAATATTTCAATACAGTCACTACAAAAAAATATTCTATTTCTTTTTATACCTACTTAACTACAAAATATTTAATTATCTAATATTATTTAGGGTTTAATAATATAGTTTTATGGTTTTTGATAAAAATAGCAAATATTGAGGGTTAATAAATTCGTAGACTGTTTTCAACTCAGTTTTTCACTTACAATAATCTCCCGCAATTAAGAATCTCCTACCTTTAAAAAACGGCAAATTTTAATCAACATGTTTGTCTCTATTTGACATTAGGAGCTATTTCCCATAATTAAGGCAACCTTTGCGAAAGACGATAGAGGAGCTACTAACGCTTTAAGGGCCTCTATAGAAGGGCACCTTGAAGCTGTCGGCCACCACTGCTTCAAGCTGTCATTTTATGGGCACTTTAAATACAGTACCTTGGATGTATTTTTTAAAATTAAAATATTATTGCTAATGCAACATTTTAATGATCGATAAATGATTTGATTATTGTTTATCGTTAAACAGAGAAGGTAAGCTTAATATTTGGCATGCGGTAGTTGATGATGATGATAAATTGCAGCGCGGGTCTATGGCGGAGGCGCGAGATAACAGCGACTCCCCCAACCCTCCCTCTGTCTCTCTCTCTCCCCGTTCTCCCCCCAACCCACCTCTCTCTACACTCTACCTCAACTCACCCCCTTTACCCCCCAACTACCCCCTCTTCCACCCACCCTTCACCCTCTCTCCCACCATCCCCCCCAACTCCGCTTAGCACGGAAATCCAGCAGATGACACTATCATTTTTTATTTTTCTTTTTTGATGATTTTTTTTATTGTTCTCTTTTGACGACATAATATGTATCTACAGATCGAGAGTTTTTTTTAGATACCCTAATCAAAGTTTGACAGCTAGCCGTTCTGTCAATTTGGCCGTTATAGAAAAAAAACACTTTTCAAAATATATAATAAAACGGTCAAGAGGTATTATTAGTGATTAAAATAAATCGGTCAAATTTATTAAACTAGATTTTTTGTGATCAAGCAAAAGTGCCCGATCTTATGATAGCATGCCTGAAGACATTCCGGACACTTCTATTAGATTTACTGCACTGGTGCGGATCAAAATTTATCGAAATAGAAAGATGAAAACATGGAAACATGGAAACCGCAGAAGATACAAAATGGATTGTTCAATTCGCCATTGCTGAATCTGAAATAAAAATGCTGAACGCTAAGCCGTAGAAGGTAAGCTTGTTAAGACGCGGACACAATAATATGACATTAATGGCCTCACATAAAACCTACTAGTACATACAAGTACTGCGACCTTTTGAAATGAAATTGAATGAATGCCCGCCGTGGAGGATCAGAATGGATACGAAAGAGAGCGAGTAGAATGCTAGACACGCTCCGTTTCGATTAGGGCGCGGTCACGTTGAATGCTGCCCTAATATTTTAATTATTTATAAACATAATAAAAGATTTAGAAAACAGTCATAAACTGTCTAAAAAAAACGCTCGCCACCTCAAAACTTTCCGGGTAGGCAGACAACCCTTCCCCCTTAATCCCCGTAAATCCTTTCCAACCCCCCCCCCCCCTCACCCCAACCTTTAGTGATTGTGTCAGTTGACTATGATTGCAGATGTAAAATCTTTTAATATTTTGTAGTATTACCTTTGTATTAACACGGCTTTCTTTTAATATGATGTAGTATTTTCTTAAATACGGCGACATAAAAAAAAATAATGTTTCGCTTGTACAAGAGATATTTCATCAAAAAAATCACAATGTGGTTCGGCCCTACGACGCATCTGCGTTTCGAATTTCAAGTCTATGAGACTCTAATGTTTCGAGATTGAAGTATGACTGGCGCGCCCACTTGTTTCAATTTCCGGTTTCAATTTCTTTTCAACACTTGCCATGGCCGAATGATGCCTGCATGCCAAATTTCAGCTCAATCGGATGAAGCGTTTTGGCGCTATTGGAAAGGAATACACATACACTCCCACGCACACACACAAAAATCACACACACACACATACACACAAAGCCTCACAGGCAGTCTTTAGTCTGGAGATGGTCCTAATCGTCTCAGGGGTGGTCCAAAATTAATATTTCCGTCTTCATCTCGATTTTTTTTAGCGCGTTCCCATGACTTTCCCTTTGGCAGGAAAAGTAAAAACAAGAATAACATCATATCCCTTGATTTTTATTGACTATTTTGTACAATTATTTTCCAATGGATCCAATACAGACCAATGGATCATTTGCCATTTGACTTGTATGGGATTTCATGTACGAGTATGTACAAGTACTTCATTGATTATTACGAAAATAATGCAAATGAAAGGTATTGAGTTTTCTACTGAGAATCAGAAACAATATCTTTCTTTTTTTATTGTTTGACACTTTTAATGCATGAATACATTTTAAATTAATGAATGCTAGCTAGATCATCGTCCGAGGTGTGGCGTATCCTTCCTCCCCCCCCCCTCCCTCCTGAGGATTAAGACCATTTCCAGAAAAAATCCTGTCTGAGTGTCCGTGTGCGAGGGTGTTTTCCTCCCAAACGCGTCATCCGATTGTGCTGAAACTTGACATGCTCATTGATGAAAACTTATCTTGGCATCCTCGAGTAAGTGAGGTCAGTCGTAAAGTCTTTGCAAGTCTCCATTCTTTTAAACGGGTTCAGAATCTCTTACCTCTTTGTATTAAACGCCAAATGGCACAACCTTTTCTTTTACCACTAATTAATTAGGCTGATGTGGCCTACCTAGATGCGAATGAAGAACTACTCGATAAGCTAGATAGGATTCAAAACGTGTGTATTTGCTTTGTTTATTCCCTGAAGAAGTTTGATCACATATCAAAATTTCGCAGGCAAATAGAGTGGCTACCCATTAGACGATGTCGGGAATTTCACATACTCGCCCTACTCTTCCGCGTACTACAGTCAAACTGTCCTACTTATTTGTATAATCTCTTCTCTCCGCTTTCATCCCATGGTCTTCCATTGCGCTCTCAGGAAAATCTATTACTGGCTATACCTCAGCATTCATCAACTTTCATGTTTAGGTCTTTCGCAGTGCAAGAGGCCCGTCTCTGGAATTCCGTGCCTTTACCGATAAGACAACTTGAAAACCTGAGCGGGTTTAAAAATTCTTTATAGAGACATTTACTCAACTTATGAATTCCCCCCTCCCCTCCCGTCTCCTTTGCTTGTCCTTATATTTCACTCCTCCCTTCAATATCGAGTTGGCATACGTTACTAATCACTGAATTATATTTTATACTATGATGACTTTTTTAAGTGTATTCATTTATTACTTCTAAATTAATTTGCCCACATAAACCTTCAGTTACAATAACCCTGTCAGTATGGTCGGTAGATATTGCCACTTGGCAATAGACCCACTACATTGTATTCTTTTGTGTGCGCAATAAAGCTTTTCAAACAAACAAACAAACATACACGCATCATTTGGTCATGGCAAGAGTTGAAAATATAGTGGTTAAAATCGATATACCAGAGGGTGCGCTAGTCATACTTAAATCTCGAAATATTAGGCTTAGAGACTTGACTATTTTAGTTGGAATATCTCATATACAAGCGACACAAATAATATTCCGCCATATATTATATATTAATTAAATAGTAAGGCCCTTAAAAGCGCCGACGCTTGCGTAGCGTGAGTCGTTCTAAATTCGCATTCGAAGGCTCACGGCGACCTGCATTTGCAATTATATTTTTAAATTGAATGAGAATTACATTTTTAAATTTCGTTCGAAATTCAAATTGTATATTGCGTGGCGTCGCATATTAATAGGAAATTTCGCCTATAAATGAAATAATCAATCAAAATACAAAACCATCAAAAAGTATTTATTATTAGTAACCAAAATAAATCTGTCAAATTTATTAAACTAGAGTTTTTTGACTTACCTCATCTATTCAGATGAGGTAAGTAACTGGCTACTTGCCGGGAAAGTCTTGGGATGACACAACCGATTTTGAAAATGCAGACCGATTGCCCTTTATATAAGAATTTTGGGCGATGAGGTAAAGGTTTGGTATATATAGGTAGCTTCGGTGTATGAAAAGATTAAACGCAGGGACACATAAATTAAAAAAATGGTATAAATAGGGTGCATTTTGGCCGCTACTCCATATTTTTTTCATTCTTTCTTACTGTATTTATAAGTAGGATTTCCACAATTTTATTTTTTTTACTGTTGGCTCGAACGCATCGACTGTGCCCCGTCCTAAGAATTTAAGGTTATCACGGGGTCTCTTAGCCGGGAGATATAAGCAAACAATTGTTAATGGCCGTGGCTGGCTTTGCTGAAATTCATAACGGTAATGCCATCTTCTCGTTTGGCTGTGGTGGCAGTAACGCTTATTGCCATTTGAGCTCAGTGCCCCATTGTGTCGCTAGCGTCCATTCTCCATGCTTTCGTGGGCTTTCAGTGTCGGTGCATTCTACCTACATTGCGAGACGACTGCTCTTACTGCCGATAATGCGCACTCCTACTTCAGATAAATTGTCATTAAATAAAGAGTAATGTGACGCTTTTACCTTGAATTACTTCGAGAAGAATAAAGCGGAACTGATAAAGAATAATAGATTATAAATATATTACAACCTCATCGTTCCAAATGCTGCCATATTGGAAGTCATTCAAATGATTATTTTAAATACTTTAAGGTGGCAGAAAAAATGAAGTTAGAAAATAGGTAATTGCGACAAGCCAGACATAAAAATGTAGATTTCAAAAGAGATGGATATTCATGAATTGCCAGAGTCTGACCTATAAAATTTAATAAAGACTCTTGCTGACATCGGCTTGCTGGATAACGCTAATAAGGAAGACGGGATTATCGCCGCCAGTCAAATAATACAATATATATACCTACATAATAAGTAAATATACTATGGTAATAACAACCTTACTGAACGAACGTAGCTCTAGGACTATCATGATTAGATTTACGAAGCAGCAGCATTATAATTAATTTACAAAATTAGTATCTTAATCTAAACCACCAAAATATATCACATGAGAAAAAGAATCTAATGCTAAGTTTAGGCACATGTCTCCAAACTGATAGTTTTTTTAAGTATGCGTTAAAAGTGCAATACATAATTGCTATAATAAATCATGCTTACGTTAAACATGGAACCTTAAGTAGTGTATATTAGTAAATTCCATTTATTTGGAACTAAAATGTTGATTTAACTTTGCCGTAGTGCATAAAAAAGGAAACAATCTTGAGTAATCTGGGTCATAATAAGTGGCTGGGTCATGTATTATTTTATACATTTTTTGGTTTTTACTATTTTATTTAAAGGGATCTTGAAGTTGCTAGTATTATTAGTACATTACGACAATATAGCAGTATTTCCTTACAATGTATATTCCTAATAATGACAACCAAGACATTTGTTATTGGTACCTAAATAGATTTTATCATTTTACAACATTTCACTGCAAGATTTATGAAAAAAATGGAATTTCGGTCTGCTCACCTTTCACAAAATGATTGTGTTATGGCTTATGTTAGAGAAAGCGCCAATATTTTTACATGCCGAATTTTCGTTCTACCAATAATAGGATGTTTATAAATGACCTCACTTCACTTTCTAAACGTCATTTGAAGCCTGTTTCTCCAGAGCTATGTCACATATTCATTATTAAATTGCAAGTATGGCACAATCACTAAATTTTCGCAAATTTACTAGCGATATATTAACCGATTCATTCTTGTTACTTAACAAAAGTCAAAAGTCAAGACAAGTCAACACTAATTTTCACGACCTGAAATTTTCGCTCCTTCCCAGATATTAGTGAATTTTAATGACTTAAAATGACCATAAGCGACTCTTCCTCGGATGATTGATTACTAAAACAGCCAAACCAGCGAAGACGCCGAGCATTTATATGCTAAGAATAATTAATTTTAGTTTTTCTCAGCATGTATGTATATTTATTATATATAGACATATTTTATTTTATTTTTAAGATATCCATAACTTCTTTGAGAATAAAATATTGAAATATTTGAACTGTATGTGTGTACGCTCAATTCTGTTACCTTTATTAGGACATTACAGGAATTCTATAAAAAAACATGAAAATGATGGATTTTTAAAATTTATTTATTTATTTAAGAATTAATTTTTATAAAACATTGATTTGCTTACAAAAATAACAGGAACCGAATGGCAAAATCTTAACCTTTTGCTTATTTGATTCTGTCACCAAAATGGGACTAGCCGGTTCTAGGGTGGACAGAAAATGTATCGGTTGGATCTTAATAATTCTTCAATACCAGCTCATATTTGTCTATTTCTAACATTTCTCGATCCCGATCATTTGTAATATTTCCTGCCACTTATTTTCAGACTATTTCCAGTTTGTGTTCAGTTTTCTAATATTAAACGTCAAAAGGAGTACCAAGTCACCGATAAATATCTTTTCGTCAATATTTATAAATTTTAAATTCAATTTATTGCCTGAAATTATTCTCTAAAGCCGCAGTAAATCATTTTGCAGAGGCCACGTCGTCGCTTTGTCGCGTATCCATCGAAATAACGCCATACAATAGTTCGATATTAATTGAAAACGTCCCTTCAAATACTGCTAAGACATTTCCCTTTTGGAGATAGATTCCAGATTGCGTATCAAAGGTGACAAACAAGCAAAGTTGTTAAGGCAGATGTTAGCGAATGTCGGAGCGGACGCGGCGGGCGGTGTTGCGGTGACAGGTGGGGCTGGCGGGGATTTGGGGACTGACCCGAGAAGTCCTCGTCCGACTGACAGGGAGATACGACAAGGAATGTCAAATCTTAGACCGTGGAAGATCGGGTCGGACAAAGATTGACCCCTCAAGACTGCTCGGATTTCGCTGCTACGCCGATGGCATTTTAAACAATCGGGTATTGAGGTGAAAACGATTTTCGAAACAGTCAAAGATAAAGTTGATCGACTCATATTGAACATTTAATTGTATATCGCCGCATTTGCTTGAGATTTTATATACGGTTGTAGGATTTTAATTACGATTCTATTAGGCATTGAAATAACAGATGAATGTAGAAGTTTAACAGTGCTATATTCGATTATTATTTATGTTATAAATTACATACTGTACCTGCGGCTCCGCCCGCGTCAATATTTCTGTGTTATTACAAATTTGTGATGTTTATTATTTTTACGCTGATTTATAGTGTATCGCACAAAAAAGATGTTAGGCAAGGCTGAGTGTATACCTGTATATTTACTCACATTCTGGGATGTTTCGCTAATATCCCTTATTGGATATTCCTTAAAACAGCAAAAGTCCTGGCCCTTGTCAGACACTGAGTTTGTTATTACTAGTCGTAATGGTGAAATTCAATTTGCTAGAATAATAGTGTTGCACTCGTAAATCTGTATATTACGCCGTTAATGTAATAAATACATATATCGTCAACTTTTAGATAAGAGGTAACGAGATAACACATAATGTTATTACAGTAACAGCATTGCATTGAATTTTAACGCATTGTAGTATGGAAACGCCGGTATCAATGATGTCATTATCAGGGCGCAATGTCTGTCGTCATCAGTAGAACAGAAGACTGATTATCGCACTTGCTTTTTAGACGCCGAAATGCAACGGATAATCCAGACGGTACAAACCTAATGGTTGATAAATACGTCTTATATAATCGATAAAGATAATTAAGGGCGTTTGGCGTTTCGGCAGTTAGATTTCTACAGACATGCAGTGCGTATACCACTGCCAGACGCGCAAATTTTGGCAACTACGTTTGACGTAATGGCAATGGTTTACACCATTATGCTTGATACATTATGAAGCATGGCGTAGCGTCTTTATGAAACCGTATCTGTTTGGCCATTATTGCAGTTAGGGTCATCATTTTATAAGGAGCCCACGTACATATTATTTCTCAGTGCAGTTTGTGCTGCTCTCATGTTTCTAACCCGAAGTTGATGATTCAGGGTCATTTTAATTTCAGTATATATTAACGGTATATCACAATGCAAATAAGTCCGGTCGCGTAAATCTTTCCTTCAATATCTCCCCTGTAGTAAGGCTGGGACGCTGGACCTGCTGTTGCCGCGCCGCCTACGTCTCCGAACAAATTCGTCCTCGGAAGAATATGCTGACCGTTTGTCGGCGCACTTGGCAGAGCCACATCTGCCGCTACTTGGGGCTTGTTTCGAATTATTACCGTGAAGTGATAAATCACCCGGACGCTTTTGATTGGCCGCGGGAAACCTTTGCGAAAGATGTGCTCGGCCCAACCGGCTAATATCCGAGACATCCGATATTGCTACGTGACACTTGGCTCTATCGATTTCTCTATCTAACAACGAGATTTCTTGTTTCCGTTTTATTATATTTCTTAACTAGGTCATCCGATTACAGTGAAATTAATTTTACCAATAGTAATGGAGAAAAGGATATTGCTAGATTATTTTCTTTTAATTATTTTTGAATTTGTTGTGTGGGGTTTTCTAAGGTCTTTATGAGCCTTGTAACACTGCGACCATTGCTGATCTATTGTATTTGCCACCTACTATAGTTCTGCGCTAAGCCTCGTGTCATTTAAGAACCGCAACAGGCTTTTGGCGCCAGATTGTTTTACCTCCTCAGGTTGGAGGTAATGACCACCCAACTGAGTGTATCTTTCACACATTAGCGGGCCACACTCGCACATGAGGTGCAGGGGAGTTTCCTCTGCCCCTTGGCAGAACCTGCATATTTTTGTATCCCGGAGCTTGAGGTTGTACATGTGTTTGTTCAGGCCACAATGACCCGTGAGCTCCCCATCAGTATGCGTAGATTGTTCCTATTTAGCGATAAGGCCTTACAGGCAGTCTTATGGTCGTAAGCTTTAATTAGCGCCTTGGAATGATTCAAGCCTGGCTTGATGTTCCAGATTTTTATGAAAATGCAAGTGCTTTGTTACAAAGAAGACATTATAAGTTACTTCAACGGTTTCTGGACAACCACCCGGGAACCACTGAGCATATTCAAGGACTTTTGGCACCTCGACAGATTAGTATCTATATACATATTTTTATATAATAATATATCTTTCAATTACCGGCTAGTAAGCTAATTAACTACATTAAAATCCATTCAGTACTTTTAGATGGGTTCCGGCAATGCAGGAATCGAGGGAAATGAAAAAACCGACGAACTTGCAGACGGAAGCAAAGGTCCTGAACCTTGATGTGGCTTACCAAAGAGCCTTGCAAACCTAATGCTCAAAAATATATGTATAGAACAATCCGTCAACCACGTACCAAAACAGAAATTCCGAAATTATATTAACAAGTTTACAAGTAGAGAATCGCAGAAAAGTCTGGTATACGATAGCCAAAGTCGCAAGTAAAGAACCATAATAAACGCACAGTACGTTCCGAAAGCAAGAAAATGAACGACTGCATAAGACAAAGACAAACAATATATATATATATATATATATATATATATATATATATATATAAATATATATATATATATATATCTAAAAAATATCATCCCATAAACGGATTTCTTTACAAAACTTATCAAATATAAAATAAATATATATATATATATATATATATATATATATATATATATATATATATATATATATATATATATATATATATATATATATATATATATATATATATATATATATATATATATATATATATATATATATATATATATATATATATATATATATATATATATATATATATATATATATATATATATATATATATATATATATATATATATATAAATATATATATATATATATATATATATATATATATATATATATATATATATATATATATATATATATATATATATATATATATATATATATATATATATATATATATATATATATATATATATATATATATATATATATATATATATATATATATATATATATATATATATATAAATATATATATATATATCTAAAAAATATCATCCCATAAACGGATTTCTTTACAAAACTTATCAAATATAAAATAAATATATATATATATATATATATATATATATATATATATATATATATATATATATATATATATATATATATATATATATATATATATATATATATATATATATATATATATATATATATATATATATATATATATATATATATATATATATATATATATATATATATATATATATATATATATATATATATATATATATATATATATATATATATATATATATATATATATTTATATATATATATATATATAATATATATATATATATATATATATATATATATATATATATATATATATATATATATATATATATATATATATATATATATATATATATATATATATATATATATATATATAAACGCACTTGGAATATATAATACGCTATAGAGCATAATAGACCATTTTGTGCGCTGCGCCGACGCAACCTGCCTGGGTCAGTGCGAAAGAGACAAAAATATTTGTATGTCTCACGAATCGTTTCGCGTGACGCTAGCGATGAGTCTTATTAGCATTACTTTATATGAAGCTACTTGCATACCATGAAAATGGATAGAAATAAATAGGTGACTAATGAGCAAAAAAAAATTCTTTTATTTTTCAATTGGTCATAACATTTCACTGACAACATTTTTATTTCGTGTCTTAGTGAAAGTTGTATATTTAGTGGACTATTCGTCACCATTTGTCTCGTTAGTGGTGAACAGTTGGACCACTCTTGGTCATTCTCCTTTGTTTTGTTTAAATATGTTTTTAAAATACTAGTATCATGTATTTACCATCTGTAAGTTTATTATAAAATAAAAAAAAAAGTGTGTTAGCCGAGCATTCGTTCTTCGGTTGAGCACCGACAGTTTAGGGATCTCTGACCGGAGTCACCTGACTCGAATAACCACCGACATTAACCTCTGCGTGGCGAATAGGCGAACCTTTCGCCCCCTCGCATTGTCCTCTCAGCGCTTTGTGGGGCTGTTAGAAGTCCGCCTGTCTTGGCAATACATTAACACCTTCCACTCGTTTCGTGCACCCAAAGGGGCCTTTGTAACGCATCCTTTTTACGCTCTTTCGCCGCGCTTCGGACGGCCGAGATACTATCGCGCTGATGGGATTCCCTAAATAGACTACCTATGGGCAGCCACGTTATCGAACGAATACCTCATTTGCGACGGGGATCGGGAATCTACGGACGTTTTCAAGGTATTTTCGGTGACGTGCGTCGCGACGCTATGGCGGTGTTAAAAATTTTTATCGCAATTATGCAGATTTTTTGTAATTCTTTGATTACGCAGTTGACAAATTTATTATCGTCTTGTTATTTCTCGTAATTTATTATCGTCTTGTTGTTTAGGACTAAAATCCATTTTAAGTGGGTGATTCTGATCATAAAACTAAACAAATAAAATCAAAATAAATTATTTTAATTCTTTCTTTAGAAATTTAAAAAAGTTTTGTTTTTAGCAGATTATTTTGAATGAAAAACTAAATTGAAAATCATCTATAGCTTTTTGTGATTTAGGACTCCATTACTAAGAAAACAAAATTTCAGTTATCCTAAAGTTACACGGACCGGTGGCATAGTGGCTAGGTCGCCTGATCTTACATTGTAAGGTCCCGAATTCGATTCCCGGCTGGGTCACCATTTTCCCTTGCGATAGAAATAACGGAATCGCATTTAATTCTGTCGATAGAATGCAATAACAAGACACACAATTACACACATGTTACACGCACAATTACACACAAACACTTTATAGTAGGGTTAGTTGTAAGAGATTGAAGTATGATAATAAACCTGCCAATTGTGAAATTTTACAATAAGTAGTAGAATCAAACAAGCAGACAAAAAATGCTTTTTCCTCGGTAACTAAAATCGAAATCAAATAGCTGTTAATTCTTTCCAACTCATATTTTTAAGTAGACCTGTCTGTTAAGAACAATCTTCTAACTTCAAAATGAAATTTTACAAAAATAAACCCCCAAAAACCTACTTATTTTTATTATTTTTAAGGATGGAATCACTTCTTGAAAAGGTGGTCCAGAATATCCCTGAATATTTAATGGTATATTTAAGATAACATTCCCTTTTTCTTATCCAAATTATTATTTATGCATTTCCATATCAATTGCATTTACCCTTTCGCTTCCCCGATTAAAACTTCACAGTATTTAGACTACGCTATTTTTATTTGGATCGTCACAGAATTTCTATATTAATTTTTGAAAGTGATCTTTCTTTTACATATGCTAAAATATCGTAATTCATCTATTTTTTATCTAGACCTGCTGGTTTTTCAGTGTAACATATTTTTCCTTACCACTGGCTTAATATATATATATATATATATATATATATATATATATATATATATATATATATATATATATATATATATATATATATATATATATATATATATATATATATATATATATATATATATATATATATATATATATATATATATATATATATATATATATATATATATATACATATATATATATATATATATATATATATATATATATATATATATATATATATATATATATATATATATATATATATATATATATATATATATATATATATATATATATATATATATATATATATATATATATATATATATATATATATATATATATATATATATTAGATTGGTATACGTGGGATCAGGGCACTCACTCATAATAACATATTTCAGTCTATTGCTTCCATTGTAGATGTAATAATAATGTATTACTTCGTAGTGTTTAATTGCAATTTTGGTGATGGCATATATACATCTTGTATTAGGGTTTTTTGAAGAACCATTCCTATCTCCTTCTTTCTCTATTTCTTTCTTTCTCTCTCTCTCTCTCTCTCTCTCCCTCTCTCTTACGCTCCAACTTGGAAATAAGGCGAGTTTCCCATTATCCTAATGAAGTCAGCCAATTGGCGCGTAAACGGGGCTAAATGGCGGCAATGGGGTCTCTAAAAGCGAAAGGTGCGAACAGAGGAAAAAATGATAATGACAATGAGTGCACGTAGTGGAGGGATATTATCAAACCTTTTTCCACCTCCAGGCGGCAAATTGAATCCCCATTTCAATCCTGCGAACGGCGAGACGAAGGTATATTAGCTGGGCCTTACTTTTATGCTTCACCTCGGTGGGCGTAGGGTGACC